>JAZKJV010010169.1:0-370155 GCA_037367405.1 Ottelia alismoides | reverse complement strand
TACACTATATCTATCTGGAACATGACTGCAAACTATCCTGCAAATTCCAGTGCAGGTTGAACCTTAATCTTTGGGATGTGGTTATGAAGGAAATAACAAAATGGTGTAGTGCAGGATTCATTTATCCCGTCTCCGACTCAAAATGGGTGAGCTCCCTACATGTTGTTCCAAAGAAATAAGGGCTCATTTTGTCTAAGAATGAACAAGGAGAGGAGATTCCTACTCAGGCACCAACATCGCGGCATGTGTGTGTTGAGTACGACCGCACGAATTCAACTACAAAGAAGGACCATTTCTCTTTATTGTTCATCAATAAAGTGCCTAAAAGATTAGCTATGAAAGAATTCTTCTGCTTCTTAGATGGGTACTCTAGGTACAACCAGGTGGAGATCGTCCCTGAGGACCAAGAGAAAGCCATATTAACCTTCCCATTCGGCACATATGCCTTTCGTAGAATGTCCCTTGGATTATGTTATGCTCTTGCCACATTCCAAAGGTGCATGCTCGTCATTTTTGCCGACATGATTAAAAGTTTTCTCGAAGTTTTCATGGATGATTTCTCAATCTATGGTGGTAGTTTTGATTCTTGCATGATGCACCTGGATAGAGTACTACAGAAATGTCGTGAAGTGAATTTGGTAATATCATGGGAAAAGAGTCACTTCATGGTCACTGAAGGGATTGTGCTGGACAATGTCATTTCCAAGCGAGGCATGGAGGTCAACCTGATGAAGGTGGATATCATTGCCAAACTTGAGCCACCTCGAAACATGAGGAATGTGAGGCCATTTCTGGGACATGTTGGTTTCTATCGCCGATTCATCAAAGGACTTCAATAAACTTTCCCAGCCTCTTACAAAGCTTCTATGAAAGGAGATAAAGTTCATTGCTGATTAGCATGTTCTCCAATCTTTTCAGCAGTTGAAAGATCTTGTCATTCAGGCTCCCATTCTTCAGCCACCTGATTGGTCTCTCTCGTTCGAGATCATGACAGAAGCATCATACTTTGTGGTTGGGTCTATACTAGGCCAAAGAAGAGATAACTACCCTATGTCGTTCACTATGCCAACATAACGTTTGATGAAGCACATAGAAAGAATTGCTGGCAGTAGTATTCGCTTTAGGGAAGTTCAGATCCAATCTTCTCGAATCAAAAGTTATTATTTTCACTGACCACTATGCAATTAGATACCTACAACAAAAGAAGGGTGCCAAATCACGCTTTTTCAGATGGATCCTTCTCGTCCAGGAATTCGACTTGGAAATCATGGACAAGCATGGAGTTAAGAATGTGGTAGTAGGTCAACTCTCCAAAATAGAAAGCAAGATACCTAATGAGTAGTATACCGATAATAGAAACCTTCCCTGATGAATCCATTCTCAACATTGGATCTCTCCCTTGGTATGATGATATTGTGAACGACCTCTCTAGGGTAGTTCCATAAGATTGGACGAGGATGAAGAAGGATAAATTCATGTCCGATATTCATTTCTACCAGTGGGAAGACCCATATATATTCACGGAAGGATACCATTGCATTTGGCTTCAGTTTATTCCTCAGGAGGTGTACACAAGTGTCCTCGAGCACTGCCAGAAGCTCAAATCTAGTGGACACCATTTTGGAAGTCAAACAACAACAAAGATATTGCACTATGGTCTGTGGTGGTTGACACTATTCAAGGATGCTATAGAATATGTCAAAGCCTATACTAATTGTTATAAAATGGGAAAAACTTTGCGTGTCAAAGATTCGATGCCCCTCAAATTCATCCAGATATCTGATGTGTTATGTCAAAGCCTATACTAATTGTTAGAAAATGGGAAAATTTTTAGTGTCAAAGATTCGATGTCCCTCAAATTCATCCAGATATCTGATGTGTTCGATGCATGGGGCATTGATTTTGTGGGTCCATTTTCAAATAATCAGGGGTATGAATACATCTTGCTTATCGTGACTGTGTGAATCATTGGGTTGAAGCTATCCATGCTCGAGACGTTGAGAACAAAATAGTCTGTAAATTTATGAAAGACAACATCATTTCGTAGTTTGGGATACCGAAGATACTGATATCATATGAGGGTAGCCACTGCGTAAATAAAGAGGTTAAGAAACAAGTGAAGGAGTACAACATTGGTCATCATGCCGCTTCCCCTTATCATCCTCAATCTAATAGCTTAGCAGAATTATCAAACAGAGAAATCAAGACGATCATGCAGAAACTTGTGAGGTTGGACAGAAAGAACTGGTCGCAACTTCTAGACTCAGTTATCTGGGCACACAGAACTGCCTACAAGTCTCCATTGGGTATGCCACCCTACTATCTTTTTTATGGAAAGCCTTGCCATCTGCCAGTGTAACTTATTCACAAATCCCTTTGGGTAGTAAATATCTGTAACCTCGACTCACAAAAAGGTGGTCAGAATAGAAAACTGGATCTGAACAAGCTCCTGAAATTCAGAGACTACATGTACGATAACAACTTGATGTACGAAGAGAAGGTCGAACATTGGCATGGCTGGCACATCAGACGAAAGACCTTCAAACCTAGATAGAAAGTTTGGTTATTGACACGAAGTTGAATATCTTCCTAGGAAAATTGAAGAATAAATGGATAGGGCCCTACATTGTGAAGACTGTGCGTGATAATGGAATTGTACTCATATTAGACTTGTCAGCCGATGCACGACCTTTCATCATCAACGGTTAGTTGCTGAAGCCATATTTAGAGCACGAAACATTCATGCCATTGCCGATTCCTTTCAAGCATCATTTGATGAGGATATCTCTACAGCAACAGTCGAGACAGACAATACAAATAAACATATCTTTGATTTATTTTCTTATTTTCTTCTTTTTATTTCAATTTTCCAATTTGTTAATTCTTCCACACATCACTCATCCCATTCATTTATGTTATGCTTAGGATATGCTTCATCCTAAGTATAGGGGGATGAGTGTATTTAGGTAATTCATTATTCTTTTTCTCGCTTGTCTGCTTTTTGCTATTCTGTCTATACTTAGGGATATTTTACCTTAAGTATAGGGGAGACAAGCCGAGCTCGTTCATTTTGTAAATTATAATCCTCCTTCATCCATATTTTATATACAGTCTACTATATTTAGGATTAGTTGATTCTAAGTATAGGGGATGACCAACTTATCATTCTTTTAGTTATTGTAGTACAGACTTTCCTATACTCAGTATGAATTATGTCTTCCTTTTTCTCTCTGATCACTATGAGGACATAGCTCAAACTTAAGTATAGGGGGTTGTACATATGTTGTATATAATTTAGCCATAACTCATACTTTCATATCTTTGAATAACATGACTAAAATATTATATGGGTAAGGGTATATAATTAATCAAAAAATAAATAATGCACTCTAATTGTGTATAAAATTCTTCAAAATTCTTTATATATATGCTTTAATAAAATTAGTTTAAAGTTGTTTTACAAAATGATTTGAAAAATGGTTGTGAAATGACTTGAAAAAACTTTTGAAAACCATTTGTAAAACTTTTGTAAAATGCTTTCAAACCTTTGTAATTTTTTGGTAAATGTTTGCAAAAATTTCTTGTTTCATTTGTTTGAATAAATGTTTTGAAAATTACTTTGCAAATGACTTGGAAAATGGTTTAAAAATATTTTGAAAAATCTATACTATTTGAAAAATCTTTGCGAAATGATTTTCAAATTTTGTAAATAATTGTAAAATGTTTGTCAAGTTATTTACAAAAATAAGTTTTCGAAATATTCGCAAAAATGTTTTCAAACTATTTTGAGAATCTTATACATAATCATAACAAATAAAATTATGTATTAATACATGAATAGCCATTATATATATTGACAACTAACTTCTATGCATTCCCAATGCAAACTCCTCGCGCAATACTTGTAAATAAGCATGTGCGTCCATGTAAATATATGTATATACTTCTTTCACCAACTTATATGAAAAATCCCTAAAATTTTTAAAATTTTCAAAACCCTATAAAAATTGCAAAATACTTTCAAAATTTGCATAAAAATTTGCAAAACTTTTCAAAAATCCATAAAAATTCAAATTAGAAAATAGCTTCATAATAAGATTTTTTATTGTACATAGCATTTTTATATTTCGGAATGATCAAGACAATTGAACAAGTCTAAATAAAGTTTGAAGATTCGATCTTGGTCTAGGCCTTAATCCACTTTATTTCAAAGGAACCCATTAAATAATGGAATTGAGATGCTTCATGTCACCTTCACTTAATTCTTTTGATTCCATGAGACTATGTTCATGAGCCGATTCAATGTGTCTAACTAGAACCCTTCATGTCATCCGTACGACTCTTGAGATAATGGTTTGACTAAAAACCTAACACTTAATACTTAGCTCAATCCATCTGAAGCCTACACCAAAAATTCATAAAAATATTGAGCTTCCAGAAAAAGCTTGATTCTTGGAGAAGACTTCAGTTACACTGATTGAGCTTCACAGGTAGATGCGACTACACTGATCCATTTCCAATTCTTTTCCCATTATTCTAACTTCTCCCTTTTTGGTTGTGAAATAACATGAACTAACCTTGGAAGGAAATATCTGTCCCCCCGAGGATGATTACCAGAGGAGGAGACTCATTGATAGTTCTGTGATTTATTTGGAAAGAGCTAACCCAATCCACATACTTGTCATTTCAAGGTTGCGAGAGTATGTGACTGAAAGGATGATTTTGACCATACTGTGAATTGAACTAAATAATAGGATTATGAAACCTGAGGGATGTTGTGTCACACTTCCTGACCTTAATGCGGTTTCGAACACATCAAGAATCCAAAGGTCTTAACTGAACTCCAAATTTTGATTTTATAAAGACAAGTTTAAAAGTAAAAAATTACTCCAAGTTCTTTCTTTTTCTTTTCATTATTTTCTTTTTGCACCCATTAGCATGAGTGTTTTCTAGGGACTAGAAAAGGCAAGTATAAGAGGTGATAAATATCCATTTCATCAACTTTATTCTTTTATTTTGGCCTTAAATCCCTAGCTAAATGCATGTATATAACATTATTGTTTACAAATTAACATTCAATAATTGATTACAAAATACTACACTAATTCATGTATTCAATTCCAAAATAAAAGAATAAAGGAAAGAAAAAAGAATGAATTGTCAAATACACTAAATGACCCTAAACTCTGAGACCTAGTCATCATGACGACTTGGTTGGCAAGGAATACAACAGGAAAAGACAAGGCAGATCAATTGTACAAAATACAACTCACAACCCTAATTTTTATTCATCAATAAATGCATTTTGGATTCTATTTTATTCTTTTTAATTATGCCTCGTATAAAGAAATCCTTAACATGAAAGTTGTACACAAAAATACAAAAAAATATAAAATTGATTTTACATAAAAATAATGCATAGTGTGCTTGGGATACTTAAAGTAAAAATTCACAAATAAAACTTCACAAACATATATCTCCTACATATAAACTCAAAATTATCTATTCAGTAAAGGTGGTTTCATTTAATTTGGAGGTGAGATGCAAAAGTTGGCTTTTAGGTCCCTATGGTACTATATACCTGTATATAATATTCAAATATGTCTATCCTTTATATTTTTACATTTCTCATATTTTTATATACTTGTAAATATTATTTGAAACATATTTCAATAATAAACATATAATAAAACCATTAAAAAATTATTAAAATAAATAATGTATCAAAATATATAGGTAAAGTATACATATAATATATACACTCCTATTTATTTAAGCACATAAATAAAATCTAAAAATACAAGAAAAATATGTAAATATGTAATTAAATAAGATGTAAATACAGTATGTAAATATAATAATAAAATACAAAATACAAAATGAAAATAAATTACCAAAATGTAGGTAAATATACATATATGCATACATATAAATATTAACATCTAATAAATTAACTTGCAAAAATAAATAAAAATAATAAAAAATACTACAGAAAATAACAACATTTTTCATGTTTTAACCCGAAAATTAATAAAATATTTTATTATTTTATATCTAATTAATAAGTGATTTAACTCCCTGATTTTCCTAATTGGTCCACGTGGACCAATCAGGGAGATTCCCTCATTGACCTCTGGTCAACTCTTCTTCACAAGCCACCTACTCCTATCAGAGATGGCGACCCACCATATTCTATCCCGTTTCTCGGATGATCACTCAATCCAACTTGATTTTTCATACAAACATTGCTCAGATCAACCCTAATACATCTAATCATTAGATCCTTTGTACATAGCCCTAATTGATCAGAAACCCTAGGTCAATAAGGCTCCTCTACCATGTTTATAAATAACCCCTCCGGACCTTTCTTCTTAATTTTGATCCCTATTCACCCACTCATAACCCCTATATTTGATTGCTTGAGAAGCCTGGTGACAACAGGAGTCCAACTGAGTGTTGGTGAGGACAAGAGGGGTGTGAAAGGTGAGATCCAGCTCGTCGGAGGGTAGCAAAGGTGATGCTCCTTTTGCTCCCTGAAATAGTCAGGTAAGACCTGCATTTCTTTCGTATTTTTATTCATTTTCATTCCAATATTGTAGATTAATGTTTCAATCATGCAGTAGGTTTAAGTTATTTCCTGATACTTTGTTTGTTGGAGCTTATACTCCATCCTAATTTCATCATCGAATCGCCCATGTTCTGACCCATCTCCACCCTACCTTCGAACCTCATTATGTTCTTCGCATTTCCCCCATCTTTTCACCTTTGATTCTGCAAGAATCAGAGCTCCCGAGCTCTTCCTCCATCATCCACTGGAGCTCTTTGCCCCCTTTCATTTCCCTGTGCTACAAGCTTCATCTCTGGGGTGAGCATCTTCGCTTCAAACCTTGGAGTATTTTTTTGCAGGAATAGAGCCTTGACGAGCCAGTTGGAGTGAAGATCGAAGTTAAGTCAGAGCTCAAGGTGCTTCAAAGCTCCAGGACCCCTCTGATTTGGCCCCGACCTGTTTGACCCCTGCTGTTGAAGCAACGACACCCCGGGAAGCTAAAGCAACCATCAACGAAGCATTTGGTGTCCGAAGGTGTGCAAAATCGAAGAACGAAGCTCGCCCCGGAGCTGTTCTTCCAGGCACCCTGAGGGTTGTTGGATCAAGAATAGCAGCCTACTAATCTGGGCCGCCCCCTCAAGAGGCGAAACGAAGCTTCCATCTGCCACTCGATCGAAGCACATGGACTTAGCTGAGTCCTCGAATCGAGCCACTTAAAGGGGTAATTTTCATCGAGTCCCTCCATAATTTTTGTAATATATAGTAGGTCCTGTAAATATTAAACAACATTCAAATATTTTTGTAAAGATTGCATAGGGCACCGTGGATTTATTGAACATTGTATCGAGGTCCACGTCAGGTCACCTCACGCGGCGTCTCACGTGAGACAGACATTTTGCATACAAGCCCTCTAGGCTTTCGCTATTTCATTTTAGTATATTAATTTATCATATTAGTGTAATACTTTGGGGTTGTTTGCACCTAACACCTTAGACTATATTTTTATTGCAGAAATACCCATACCGGGCTTGTAATTATTTCTTTGTTTTTAATTTTTAGTAAATAGCTATAGTACCTCATAAATTTTGGGGACGCTTTATCAGATGCATGTTCCCATAATTATTTTTATTTAGCATGTTATTGCATTTTTCCTTTTATTAAAAATCATTTAGGAGCTATATTTTCCTTGTCTAACTATAAAAATACAAAAAATTATCAAACCTATCCTAAAAAAAATCCAAAAAATAAGATTGGATATATTACTATATATCAGGACTCCGAACAAAAAATTACAAAAATACAAAAGAGAAACACTAAAAATTGAAAAAACCTTAAAAACACTATAAATTTAATAAAAAATCTATATAAACAAAAAATAGTTTTATGTTTCTTATTTTTGCTTATATTATATTCTATATAATAAAAATAGTTTGGGGAATTTTTAGATATATTATCTATTTTTAAAATCCAAAACAATCCAAAATATTATTATAGTGACTATTTTGCATTTTAAATCAATTTGAAATGCCTACAAATTAGAAAAAATTATCAAAAAACACAAAATAGAGAAAAATTATAAAACACAAAAATACTTTATTTTGTAATATTTGATTGTATAAAGCTATATTTAAAAATCTAAGACCTAATATACACTATACAGACTCATATTTATTTATATACTTATTAATATTAATTATAATTATTTATATTTAATTAAATGGATTTTACCCGACAGACCCTATAAACTTTGCCAATCACCTCCATGACCTTTGAAACAACCTAATTCCCCCCTCGACCCTGTAAACTTGTCAACTCTTGCCCCATGAACCTTCCGGGTCATATGTTTTAAGCCCATGGGGGTTCTTTGGGTAATTTATAAGGTCGATAGAGTAAATACGTTATGCAAAAGGTCGT
The DNA here is from genome assembly GCA_037367405.1 of Ottelia alismoides. Lineage (NCBI taxonomy): Eukaryota > Viridiplantae > Streptophyta > Magnoliopsida > Alismatales > Hydrocharitaceae > Ottelia > Ottelia alismoides. Next base: position 361,694 of record JAZKJV010010169.1, on the reverse strand, counting down.
AGAGGCATTTTTTATAGGGTTTGCTGGGTAAAAATCTCTTAATTAAAACTCTTAAAAAAATAAAAAGGGATATTCTTATTTATATTTCCTTTATATTTATTGTACGTACCTCCTATATATATAGTATATATATTATCACATATGTATATATATATACATTTTATATCTTAAACAGAGCAAGAAACTAAAAAATACAAAATTAAAAAAGAAATTAAAAATATAAAATATATAAAATATATAAATCCATAAAAAAATTAAATAAAATTAAAAATCCATGAAAACATAAAAAAGCAGAAAAATTACAAAATATTTATTGTTTAATTTTTACTAATTGACAATATATACCCTATCCCCGTTGCTCTCTGTGGTTCGACACTCTACATACTTATGTGCTATACACACATATTTTGTAGAGTTAAAATAAACAAAATAAATTTTGACTCACACATTTGCATTGAGTTATCATACATTGTGGGTTGATTGTTTGCTTGATTGATCGCTGACGTTCCGAGTACTGCAAGAGCAATTGATACAACGATTGTCGGACCCGACTTGTTGGGCACCGTAGGACCTCCAAGATCGGGCATTAGGAACCCCTCTCCGATCGGATCAACAGTTAGTATGATGAAGAAATCAAGATTGAACATGGTGTGGTTGAATTCCTTCTCAAGGTCCTCGAATTTATGTGATGGGTCAGGATCATGCTCTAATGGATCAAAATCCAATGGTCTAATGTCTATGGAATTTTTTGATTGACTAAGTAGGCCTTGTCCTTTACCATGGATGTCGAGATATCTTCATCTTCCTTTTTTTAAATCATCATACCAAATGACTTCTTTCGTAGTAAAAACCTAGATGCTCTGATCAACCTATGTGGGCAACATTTTTTTGTGGAATTTATGGGGAAATAATAGAGTGGGTGGGTGGAGTTATGACTAGAAGAGGGATCCACGATTAGAAGTGCTTCTCTTATGCAACTATCTCTGGAGGAAATATGACCACCATGAGTTGATCATGCCTAGGAAGATCCTTTTGTGATAAATAGTTAGTCCTCCCAAATGGATCAAGGGTTTCCTTCGTTTTGATCCATGTATGATCAGGGGAGATTCATTCTTCCTGATCAAAATGCGACTTGGTATCATAAGAGCGGAATTGCATATCAATTAATGAGTTCGATGACTCATCTTCACATACTGAAGTGGAGGCATATTTGCTTATTTGATTCTCGATTGAAGGTCGATGTAAATTTGGTATTAGTCATATATCTCTCTTATTTTTTTCGAGAATCATCATTACAATCAAAAGATGACATCCCATTCTCAAAAATGTCAGAATCATCCAAAGCATCCTCTTGAGTTCCTAAGTTAGTGGGATTTACTATTTAATATGAAAATATTATAGAGTATGGTTTGATCTCGCATTTATGATGTTGTGATCCCTTTCGTAGATGTTTTCACATCTTGGGTAGTTGTAGGTGGGTAGTTTGTGGTTATGGTGTGACTAGTTTGTAGGTGAGTGGCATTGGCAAAAACATCAGACACATTATAACTTGTATTGATCGAATAATTAGAGATTATGGATATATAGGTAGGATGTTGTGAAAGATAAGGATGGTCATATTCAGATTCAAAATGCCTGGTTTGAGCATGTATGTGTGGTTGAGATGACCGTTGGAAGAGATTTCAGTATATTGCTTTCGGACCTCTTGGGTTTAAGCTAATTGTTGTATGAATTTGATTAAGACATAATAGTCTTATTTGGAGTTAGTTTTAGCGCTTGATGTTTTTCTAATTGTTGAAGGGAAGCATTTTGTGTCTCTTGTTGTTTTGCCATGCTATTTAATTGTTTTATAATAACAATATGTTAGATTAGTTCTTCAACATGTGTTTGTCTCAAACTTGGTACTAGGTTTAATTAAAGGAGATTAATATGTGAATTCCCTAGTGACCACTTATCAATAGAATATAAGCACCAAGAAAGTAGTTGGTTCCTACTCGTCATCGTTCCTCCGTGCCCAAGATAACAACATCCAAGGCTGGCCCATGGACGTAGCTCCAACCGTGCACTGTCTTCCTCATTTCCAAGCAACATGACATCCTTCCAAGCCATGTATGGCTTCTCTATTGCAGCCATAAACGACTCCCTCCCTTCTCGATTCCATAAAAAGGGGCGAGGGTTCTGGAGGGGGGAGTGACCTTTCACCCATATCCCCATTCATAAAAAAATCCAATTCCATTGGGCAATCCCATCCAAGAGTATTAAATCCATTCACAATTACCAAACAAATAGGGGGGGGGTATAGGAGGTTTTTTACATTTGTACCTCTCTTAGATTATGTAATATTAGCTATTTTCTTCCTTTTTTGTAATGTTAGGTGTGCCCCTACCTTCTTGCACCATTATCACTTGTGCCCATCAGAAGTTACCATCCATCCACTCCTCAAATGGAGGTTCACTCATGAGTAAAAATGTAATTGAAAAGAAAAGGAAGAGGTCAAGTGTAAAAACCCCTAATTTTAAATCACCTTCTTCCTTTCCCCTCCTCTTTCTCCTTCATCATTGAGCCCCTCTGCTAAAGTTCCCTCTAATGCATCCTCCTCCTCCACCCTCGTCCATCCACCCCAAGCTCCCTTCGTCTAGCTCAACCTCTTCCTTCGCTCATCTCCCCCACTTCGACAATCTCCTCCGTTCAACCCCTCCTCTCACCATCATCCTTAGCCATCTCTGCTCTCCGTCCTTCCCTTTTCTTCTTATTCTTTTTATTTTTCCTACCCATTCTCAATTTTTTCACCTTTGTTCACCTTCTTCGAACCCAAAACCACGATGAACAACCATCTTACGTTCCTCCTCTACGCCTTCTTTCTCTTTTTTTTCATATCCATGCAACAAGTTTCTATTGGAGCATAGCTCCCATTCCATCATCGTATAGGAGCAATTCGTCCATCTTTCCGCTTCGATGACCCCAAACATCCAAGTTTTAGATCGAACAACACCGGATCACTTGTAGGTACCTACAACCCATGACAAGGAGGAACCCACACAAAACTTTCACCCTTATATCTCGAATCGAAGCCCTTCAACAACAGCTTGACTAGAGCTTCATTATTCTCGCACAACCACATACTGAGGTGCTTTATTATCGTGTCTCAACACCCACCTTTGATGAGATCGACTCAGGGTTGTTGCTGGCGATAGGTATTCATCTACTGGCCTCTGCGACCTTAGTGCTACTGTCCATAATCGCAACCTCCGATGGAGCTCCTTCCGCTGCGTAAGCACCACCTGCTAAACTGATCAACCATCTTATGAAATTGCTAGGTTGGTCCTCCTTTTCCTAAATAATTTAATTGGAAGCGGAAACATGCAATAAGTCATTCCTTAATCGCACATTGGTTTGAATAAATTATGATTTGTTTCACATCATTGATATTCAAATTAACAAAAGGATACAAGTGACAACGATGCATGAATGTAGGACACAACTGCTATTGCAAAAAAAAGGGAGGGCATAAATGATACTGCAAATCTAAGAGGGGCGTAAGTGGAAAACACCATATAAAGCTAGTAAGGCTGTGTTCATTTGGGGAATAAGGACTATTCCTCCAATTTCTCGTCCCTCCGCAGACGGTCGGCATTTTGGTCCTAGAGTCAAGATCAAGGAAAAGGTTCCCCTCCTTCTCCTTCCATCATCAACCTCTCCTGCAAACAAAAAAAAACTACCACTTATCTAACGATTCTTATCTAGCATAACCCCTTATTCCTTCTACCTAACAGAGAATAAAAAATAGGATTTTTAATAGTTGTGCCCCTCTGAGATATAGCAATATCAGTTATGCCCCTCCTTTTTTGAAATATCAGTTGTGCCCTTACATTCTTGAAATGTTCACAGTTCTGCCCTTTGTAATATCAGTTATGCCCCTACTTTACCTTAACAGAAGGGCAGAACTGTGAATTTTGCAAGAAGGTAGGGGCATAACTGATATTCCAAAAAAGGGAGGGGCATAACTGAAATTGTAATATCTCAGAGGGACACAACTGATAAAAACCCTAAAAAATAACTATCACTTATCTCTCCTCATTCCTTCTCATCTTCTCCTTCCAGCACTATCTTATCCCTCATTATCTCTTTCCTCTTATTCTTCTAGAGAATGAGCCTTAGTTTTGCGTTTGGATAGATGGTTATCTGGGGGTGGGTAATATTTTTTTGTGTTTTGGTGTTTGGATAGAGGGTTATCCGAGGGTGGGTAACATGTTTTTGTGTTTTGGTATTTGGACAGAGGGTTTGTGGTTGGGAGAGTTTGTTATGATGCAATTGTACTGAAGTTTGAAAAAGTGAGTTGTGTTGAAGTTTGGAAAAGTGAGTAGAAATTAAGTATTTTATATTTTTTATATGATAAGATAATATACTATATTATTTTTTGTTGAAATGAATGAAAGAGAAATGGATTGTTTAATGCATTAAATGAGCGAGAGCGATTTTTAAGCGGACCTCACAAGATGAGCAAGGATATGAGAACCCCCCCCCCCTCAAAGACAGGTTCATTCCGAAAGTGACTATCTTAGTCTTTTTCTTCGGATATTCAGAAGAGACAGGGGTTGATAATCAAGCTAGTCAAATAGATAAACAAGATAAACAGTGAAGCCATCTTAATGAAAACCGCATTATTATGGTATTTAAAAAATAAAGTTTTAGGTACAAGCGTGCATATTCTTACTTCGAATTTTCCTCTCGAACTCCTATGCTAAATCAATTAGAGGGACACGGATGGAAGTCGAAGATCCCCCGATTCTCATTAAATTAAATATGGGATTTAACCGAGTGGATGTGATCGAGTCCTTTCTACCTAAGAAGTAATCTCGACCATCTTCAACGGTACGTTATTCAGAATAGTTGATGACGGACGCGGAACCATAGTCATCATCCCCGCTAACCCGACCCCACTCCCCGTCGGAATCATGGCCCGCCCATCCTCCTCCGCCCACAGCAACCTCCTGAAGCGGAGCCTCGCCACCGCCTTCGCCCTCCTGACGCTCTACGCCGTCTCCAACGCCTTCTTCCTCTCCCCTTCCACTATCTACGCCTCCCAACGCCCCCCCTCCGCCCCCTCTCACGCCACGAGGATCTACCTCTACGACCTCCCCCGCAAGTTCACATACGGCGTCGTCGACAGCTACCTCCTCGCCCGCCGCCACGACGAACGCAGCGAGGAGGTCAAGTACCCGGGACACCAGCACTCCGCCGAGTGGTGGCTCTTCCGCGACCTCATCCGCCCCGACCGCCCCGAATCCCCCGTCGTCCGCGTCCTCGATCCCCACCTCGCCGACCTCTTCTACGTCCCCTTCTTCTCCTCCCTCAGCCTCGTCGTCAACCCCATCCGCCCCCCGGGCTCTCCCGATCCCCCGGTAGGCGTCGGCTACAGCGACGAGGCCGCGCAGGAGGAGCTCCTGGAGTGGCTCCAAGGGCAGGTGTGGTGGAGGAGGAACTCCGGGAGGGATCACGTCTTCATCTGCCAAGATCCCAATGCCTTGTACAAGGTGGTGGATCGGGTTAAGAACGCCGTGTTGCTGGTATCCGACTTCGGGAGGCTGCGTGGTGATCAGGCATCGCTCGTTAAGGACGTCATCCTGCCGTACTCGCATCGCATCAACCCGTTCAAGGGCGAGGTTGGCGTCGAGAACAGGGAGAGGCTGCTCTTCTTCATGGGTAACCGCTACAGGAAGGAGGTGGCTTTGTCATTCCTAGATGATGCTTTTTAACGATGCTTTGTTCTTTTGTCTACTTGTTCAAGATGCATGCTTTTTTTTCAAGCAGTAAAGTAACCATCACAGCTGAACATTACTTCCATCCAAATATATGTTGTTAACGGGATCAATATCACGGCATATACAAAATAATATTTAGCAAGATTAACACGAATCAATGCATTATAGATTAATAAAATTATTATCAAGCATGTCTGATTCATATAACAATTTTGATATGCACGCAGGAACCAACAAAACCATAAATTACGTTTTTCAGAATAAAGGAATAGGACGAGATCCAGGAAAGGTAAAGTAATAAACGTAATGCAGCAAACAAAACGATAGAGAAATTAGATCAGAAATCACCGAAACGTCCTTGTGATGGACTGTCCTTAGAGAGGATATCGCCCCCACAATTCCATGCGTAGGGTACTAACGATTCGCTCTCAGGATATGACGGCACATGATCTTCGTCCGCGTACACCGACGAGACCATTCTCGAAAATACCTCCGAGAACTTGCAGCAGAGAAGAAAAGATCACAGATGCGGTGGGAGAACATAGAGCAAGAGTGGCGACGACGTGAAAGTTTTTCTTGCGAATGAAGAAAAAACGGTGTTAGGGGATTCGTATAAAAAGGTGCTACGTGCCTTAGCACGCGGTACTTTTCATTTTCCAAAAATACCCCTCAAGGGGCGTGAATTGTAAATTCCGAAACCGTGGCTACAATGAGCCGTTTGGGTCGAGTTGAATTCCCATTTTAATCGAATCCAAATTAATCCATGTGATTAATTTAATCGACCTGCCAAATGAAATTCACAGCAAAAGTATCGAGATCCGAGATCCGAATTGACTCTCCCGAGCCGGAGCCGGAGCCGGAGACGGAGACAGAGCGGAGTGCGCGCACGTGTGTGTGGTCCTTCATTCCTCCTCTCTACTATTGCTACAAGAGCTTGGGGTGTGAACTTATATATAAGCACACCAAAAGTTTAGAGATACTATGTATGGTACTAAACTTCCACTCTACCCAAGCTTTTTCATGTTTCAAATTTGAGAATTCCCAACTTTCCCTCCAATTCATTTGGTTTCCCAATTGAGATCCAATTGAATCCTATTGTAATTGTACTGGTTTTCCAATTAAAACCTAATTACATCCTTTTAAATACAACAATCCCGCACGAATTCATCAATTTGATAAAGAGATTCAAAGACATCTTTCGACTGTCACACTTTGCTTTTAGTAAAGGTACCTTTCGGTTTGAACCTCTACTTGAGTTTACTACTTTCACTTTAACAGGAACGAAGTGAACTGCGTCTTAAACTTCAGACCTTGGTGTTAAAGTATACGGTAGAAACAACAATGGTAGAAACAACAAAGTGTTGTTCTTGCTACAATCTTTAGGGTTGGTGCTCTTAAAGGCCATGCACCTTTATCATGTTTCATGAGTATGTTCAGGAAAAACCCTCTTCATTTAACTGCGACCCATAATAACACTCACATATGTGGCATTCTCCAAAGATGCACTGCTAACATCCTGCTCTCAGGCTTGAACCCATTCAGAGCCTACGCTCTTCCTAAACCTGCAGTCTGTACGGCACTCAGGCTTTCAGGGATAAGATACTCATGCATAGGCATTAGAATTAAGAGTGCCAACCAGTTCTCTAAACAGCTTATTATTACCACATTGAACCTATTTTGTGGGATCTCCACTCAGATAGGTTTGGTTGCTACTGTAGAGGAACTCCCAATGAATCTTAGTCCCATCCCAAGCCTAAACTTTAGAACTAAAGATCTATCAAGTCCCTTAGTCAACGGATCTGTCGTGTTGTCTTTTGATCCAATAAAATCCACAATCAACACTCTTCGAAACACCAAATCTCTTAACGTCTTAAGTCTGATTTGTATGTGTCTCCTTATTTTCTGATTGAACTTTGAACTCTTAATCTTGGTAATTGTGGTCATGTTGTTACAATGCACCAAGATCGCAGGAATTGGCTGACCCACCATTGGAATTTCAAAAAGAAGTTCCCTTAGCCATTCAACCTCAATTCCAGTGGTGTCCAACACAGCTCGGCCTCAAAGATAGACTGAGCTAGAATGGTCTGTTTCACGGACCTCTAGGAAACTGCACTGCCTCTAAAGATAAAGACATACCCAGTAACACCATTACTCCCCGACTCCTCTATTTTCCCTATCCAGCTTGCGTCACTCTATCCTTCTTGTACAGATGGATATCTACCATAACGCAAACTAAGGGAAATAGTTTCCTTCAACTATTTTAGTACTCTATCCAGAGCCTCATAGTGAGTACTGTTAGAAAATAGGAAGCGGAAGCGAAAATATGTAAAAAGATAAATAAATTAAGAACAACGGGATTTTACGTGGAACCCTACTCTGTGAGGAGCGGGATGAAACCACGGGAGAAGTCCTCAAATGGGCGGATATTCTATTGCTTTTTCTCATATGTTATAGGAGGCCTGGGGCTCCTTATATAGCCTCCACAGGGCCTCCAAGTCCCACCACTGGACAATGTGGGACTAAACAACTAGATGTGGTAGGGATCCATTTACCCTCCTACAACACAATAGGCGCACATAACAAATACTCCAACACTCCCCCTCAAGTTGGAGCATGCAATGCTCAGCTTGGACAAACAGAAAGAGACCCAACTCAACGCTACAGGACACTACGGACAATATCAACCCAACACGTACATTGCTGCAGTCGAGGACGTTGCTTCTCATGCTGTGCAGGTGAGGAGGACGAGCGGGCTGGAGTGTGAGTCAACTGAAGACTCGGAATCTGACCATCGAGTCTGAAACTACGCCTGGAGTCTCCTCGTCGGAGAACTGGGTCTCTCTCATCTGGCTCAGAGAATGGTGCTCTACTTTGGAGTACCTATGATACCACATGAAAGCCCTTGCCCACATGGCATAGGGAATGGTCCTCTGCTCTGGAGTCCCTATGGCTCACATGAAAACTCTGGCCTGACAACGAGAAGAATGATGGGGACCACGAAACTGAAGACCGCACACTCGTGCGTGTCTGAAACTGGACTCGAAATCAATCGTCGAGTTTGAACTGTAGAGTTCGGAATCTGAATGGTCTGGAAATCTTCATGTGAATTTGGAACATCTGATTATGGCTGGAAGAAGACCTGTGACTCTACACCATACTCCCCCTTTCTCCCATACTGGTCGGAATGAAGACATCGACAGTTGGGAGAAGACCAGATAAGTGGGGAGAAAGTAAAATGAACAACTAAAACTTTCTTGGGGCTTTTTCATCATTTTTTAAGCTGTCACATTTTTTTAAGCCGTTTCAATCATTTTTTTACGGCTTTCGCAAAACATTTTTTAACTTGCGTACGGCTCTTCATCTTGTATGCACCTTTCCTTTTTTCTCAACTCTTTTTTTTCCTTTATTTTTTTTAAAACTGACACTGCCCCACCCTTTTTTTCTTTTTTTGTTACAACTCTCGGCCTACTTGGGCCGTTACAAAGCAGCAAAGCACATATATTTTTTTTAAACCTTGGGCCCAAAGGGAGGGGCAACCCTTAGGGTTCCCAGGAACCCGTCTCTTAAGATGCCACCGCCGTGGGGGAGAATCACGCCTGGACATGCTGGAGTGTGCTGGAGCGCCGCCAGCGAGAGGAGGGGGCGATGCGGCCTGCCTGGTGCGCGCGAGGCTCCTGGAGATGTTAGAGATGGCGTCTCCTGGGGAAGGGCTACGCCACATCGCACGATGAGGAACTGCCATGATCTGCGAGATCTGCCGGCCTTCGCCTCTTTCATGTCGCCAACGCGAGCCGTGAATGCCTGGGATCGCGCGAGTATCTGGTGAAGAGGTCGGCGATGCCTCGGAGATGCCGCCAGTACGATGAACCACCTGGGATTTCGCCCCCGCTGGAGAAGACAAGATGGACTTGGAGGCATCGCCTGGGCCTGCGAGGGCTGCACGTCGCGCGCCTGGATGCGCGCTTGGAGATGGAGAGAGGCTGGAGGAGATTGCCATCGACGAGTGCTTGCTGCTCGTGGAGGTTGCGCCAGGGCTTCTCTGGTTGTTGGGCTGCGCCAGGGCTGCTCTGATACCATGTTAGAAAATAGGAAGCGGAAGCGAAAACATGGAAAACGATAAATAAATTAAGAACAGCGGGATTCTACATGGAACCATACTCCATGAAGAGTGAGATGAAACTACGGGAGAAACTCTCAAAGGGGCGGATATTCTATTCCTTTTTCCCATCTGTTACAGGAGGCCTAGGGCTCCTTATATAGCCTCTACAGGGCCTCCAAGTTCCACTACTGGACAATGTGGGACTAAACAACTGGATGGGGTAAATGGGAGTCAATTTCCTAAGTAGTACTGGGAATTACTTAAATACCCAGGTTCTACGAAATGTTTTTTTTACTCAAAAACTACAGAGGTGTCGCATGTTGAACATGCGACACCCTTAAAGTTTTTTTTACTCAGGAACTGCATATATATCGCATCTTGAATATGCGATACAGATAACGCATATTGAATATGCGATATTGGGGCTAAATAAGGTCAGCGCCTATCGGCCTTGCCATTTCCCCGCTCCTTCCAGCTCCTGCACCCGTGCCGCCCTCGACCCCCACTGCGCCACCCGCGTTTGTGATCTCCTCCTCTCTCAAAAACGCCCACATTGCTCACTCCTAGCCCCGCGGAAGACTCCTTTTCCGTGGTTTCATTGATTGGCATCGTCCTAGCCGCCCCCGCGTCCCACTAGGGCTAAGTCGTTGTTGCGAACAATTGGACTTGGTAAAATTATTTCTTGAGTTATTGTTTGTATCATATGCATATTATTTTCATTTCTTGAATGTATGACGTTTGCTTGTACGTTGTGTCACGTATTAGGTTAGAATGGAGCAGTTGTATTGTATGTGTCATTTGAGGGGTACACTCATGCGCGGATCGTCGACCAACGTAAGGGGGTTTGTGCTAATGTCTAATATGACGTTCGATGAGATGTTGAACTTGGTTTACCGTAAGTTCAACCTAGATGCCGGTAGTCAAAAAATCCGATTATTACATCGCATCCCTCGAGGCCCAGGGGAGGAACCATCATTTTCATCTATTGTCGATGATGATGATGTGCATGCAGTTCTTGTGTATGCTCGGACCATTGGGAAATCAATGCCTACCGAAATTTATGTTGAAGATGTATCTGTGAGCGAAGTCCCCACTGTTGTGACTAACAAAGGACCGTCTGTAGTCCCGAGCACACAACCAGCAGTTGTCCGTAGCACACAACCGATAAATGTCCCAACCATGGAACCCTACTTTGAAACTGATGCGCATGTAACGCAGCCATGCACGGATCAGGATTTGAGCATGAGTGAGTCGTTGCTGCGAGAGATTAACCATGCTTTGGATGAATTCATCCCTTGGGGGACCGATGATGACCTGGAAGAAGGTAGCGAAGATGTCGAAGATGATCTGATGGACGAGGAGATCCCAGCTGATGAACAAAGCACACATACTATTACACCCCGTATACACTTTTTTGGGGTTAGAGGATCAAATACTCGTTCAACATATGAACACGACATTCGACGGAAGTGTAGACATGATGGTGTCGCTGATGAAATCCGCAAGGGTAGGACGTTCAAATGTAGGGAGGATTTGGTTTACGCTGTGAAGAAGTTCCACATTCTGTCACATTATGACTTCATTGTCAAGGAATCCACCAGCTTCATATGGTCGGTTTTTTGTACGCAGAGATTGAATGGTTGTGTTTGGTATTTACGAGGACATTTCAGAAAATTTGATGGACCGTGGGTGATCTCCAAGGTTGTTGGGGCACACACTTGTATAAACCCAACAGTTAATCATGATCACCCTCAGTTGGACTACAAATTCATGTCCAGATCATTGCTAACTCTTGTTAGGGATGACCCTAATGTTCGTGTATCAAGTTGCAGAGCTCACATCCACGAGATGTACAACTACTGGGTTATAAAGAAAAGGGCCTGGGATGCTCGGAGGAAGGCCATCGGAATTGTATTTGGTGACTGGAAGAAGTCATACGCTGAAATGCCTTATCTATTGCATGCAATGAAGGATGCTATACCCGGGACTGAAATTGATATTGCATACAACGACCATCCTGATCCTCGGAAACCGCTTTGCCGCAGATTTGAACGGTGCTTTCGGGCATTTGGGCCTTCAATTGAGGCATTCAAATATTGTCGCCCTCTGATTAGTATTGATGGGACACACCTGTATGGGAAGTACAAACAGAAATTGCTCATTGCTTGCGGGATTGACGGGGATAAACATATTGTTCCCCTTGCATTTGGAATTGTTGATGAGGAATCCGCTCCTTCATGGAAGTGGTTTCTATCGTTGGTGCGCATCAGGGTAATTGGCATGCGAGCTGGACCAATATGTATCATCTCTGATCGGAATGCTGGAATAAAAGCCGCTATGAAAGATGCTGACGTGGACTTATTAGAACCCTTTGCATATTGGCGGTTCTGTACAAGGCACGTCGCAAGCAACTTCAATAGCGTCTTTAAAAATGGCTCGATGAAAGCCCTGGTCCTAGCAGCTGCATTACAAACGAAAACTAGGAAGTTCGCTTACTTCATGAGGAAATTACAAGAGTGGAATAATGCAGCAGGTAGATGGTTTTCGACTCATGATTGTCGTCGTGAGCAATGGACCTTAGCTTACGACGGTGGTTATAGGTTTGGTCAGATGACTACAAATCTTAGCGAAAGCTACAATGCTGTTCTTAAAGATGCCCGTTGCTTGCCAATCTCTGCGTTAATCGAGAAGACTTTTTATAATTGTGTGTCATACTTCATTCAACATGCTGAAGAAGCAAGCGCAACCATTGCTGCTGGTCGAAAATTCACGCATTATGCATCTACAGAGTTGACCCGTTGGACTTCAGCTGCGAATGGGAACACGGTAACTCAGGTACAAGTACAACCGGCCATTCATTTTCCAGGGTTTTTCTCATATGTCGCATGTCCAACATGCGACATCTGGGAAATTCCCTGGAAACAGACCAGGAACGCGGCCAATCATTTTCCAGGGTTTTTCTCATATGTCGCATGTCGAACATGCGACATGTGCGAAATTCCCTGGAGTATCGGCCTTATTTACCACAATATCGCATATTCAATATGCGCTATCTGTATCGCATATTGAAGATGCGACATATATGCAGTTCCTGAGTAAAAAAAAACTTTAGGGGTGACACATGTTCAACATGCGATACCTCTGTAGTTTTTGAGTAAACAAAAATTTCGTAGAACCTGGGTATTTAAGTAATTCCCAGGTACTACCTAGGAATTTGACTCGGGTAAATGGATCCTGGACCTCCTACAACACAATAGGCGCACATAACAAATACTCCAACAAGTACGGTTAGGACAGCTAGTGTATCTAATCAGCTTTGTAATTGAGAATGAAATATCAAGTCTCGTGCAATTTGCAAGATACATTAAACTTCCTATTATTTGTGAATACCTTAGCTGAGCTACATGTACTCCATTTTTGTTCTTAAATAGTGTTTTGGATGAATCAAAAGGAGTGCTTACAGCTTTGCAATCTTGATATCCAAATTTCTCAAATACATTCTCAACATAGTGAGATTGAGAAACTATAATCCCATCAACTGGCCTTGTCAGTTTAAGACCCAAGATCACATCAACAACACCCATGTCCTTCATCTCAAACTTGCTACTTAAGAATGCTTTAGTCTCATTAATAATCCTCATATGTGATCCAAACAACAATATGTCATCAACATACATGCACAAGACAATACATATCACCTTTCACCTTAGAATAGACACACTTATCGGATTCATGAACCTTAAAGCTACGCAACAAAATAGTTTTGTCAAATTTTTCATGTCACTGCTTTGGTGCTTGTTTTAATCCGTAAAGTGATTTAACAAGCTTGCAAACCTTTCCCTCATTCCCATAAGTCATAAGCCCATCAGATTGATCCATATAGATCTCCTCCTCAAGATCGTCATGCAAGAAAGCGGTCTTCACATCCATCTGGTGGATAGAGAGATCATATACAGATGCAATGCTATGAGCATCCGGATTGTGGTCATCATAGTCACAGGGGAATATGTATCAAAGTAATCGATACCTTCTTTTTGCCTAAAGTCCTTGGCAACTAATCTGGCTTTATATTTTTCAGTTGATCCGTGACCGTCAGGCGTAAGCTTTCTCTTAAATACCTACTTGCACCCAATGGTAGAGCACCATTTGGGTAAATCAACTAACTCCCAAGTTCCATTAGCCATAATGGAATCCATCTTAGATTTGACGGCTTTCTTCCATTGTTTTACTTCAGATGAAGCTATGGCTTCCTTGTAACTTGGAGGATCACCTTCGATTTGGTAGACAACAAAGTCACTACTCAGATCCTTAGCTATCCGAGGTCATTTGCTTCTCCTTGGCTCAATTTCTTCTGAAAGATCATTGGGTTTAGGTTGAGTCTCAACCCCAACATTCGTTATCCTTTCCACTTGATCTGGAATGGATCCTGATGTGTAGGCACTCTCAATGGTCAGATTCTGAGGGATCCCAGTCTTCATAGGGAAGACATTCTCAAAGAAGGTAGCATCATGTAATTCTACAATAGTGTTGATATCTATGCTTGGTATCTCGGACCGAACTACCAAGAACTTATATGCATAGTTATTTTCCAAGTAACTTAAGAAGACCACATCAATAATTTTAGGACCTAACTTCTTTCTCTTGTGTTATGGGACTAAGACCTTGGCGAGATAGCCCCATACTTTGAGATATCTTAAGCTCGATTTCCTATTTCTCCAAAATTCAAAAGGACACTTTTCCATATACCTTAGAGGAACCCTATTCAGAATATGGCAAGCCGTATTCAAGGCTTCACCCCACATATAGGTTGGAAGTTTAGAACTCTGTAGGAAAACATTGATCATGTCAGTTGAGGTTCTATTTTTCCGTTCTGCTATCCCATTTGATTGCTGTGAATATGGGGCCGTAACTTCATGAACTATGTCAAACGATTTGCATTGTTCATCAAATAAGTTAGAGTATATTCACCTCCTCTATCTGACGTAAGGCGTTTATGCACTTTCCCTATTTGTGTCTCAACCTTATTTCTAAATATAAGAAATTTTTCTAAGAATTCATCATTGGTTTTCATTAGATATACATAGCAGTATCTACTGCCATCATCTATAAAGGTGATAAAGTATTTCTTATTGTATCGGATCGACACACCATTAAACTCACAGATATCCCTGTGCACTAGATCCAAGATCTCACTATCTCTAGAGACAGACTGAAAGGACTTCTAAGGTGTCTTAACTTGCACATAAATTTCACATTTTTGAGTTTTATCAATAGTGTGTTTAGGGATCAACTCTAAATTCATCATTCTTTTAATTGAATTTATGTTTACATGTCCCAATCTACGATGCCACAGATCACAAGGTTCTAGATTATTAACTAATGAGGCACATAATTAGAACACTCAGAACTTAAAACATTTATTTCATCAATGTTTACTGAATCACATTTAATTCTAAACAACAAATCAAAATATGCCAAATAGCCTTTTCCATAAAAATGCCATGTCTCAGAATGACAACTTTATTACATTAAAGTTCAATTCAAAACCATTTATAACTAAGATAGAGTCAGATAAAACATTCTTCTTGATGTCAGGAACATGCATCACCGTATGTAACGTCCAGACACGTTCAGAGGAGAACCTCAAGTTGACTTGTCCCGACCCTAGCACCCTAGCTGCAGAATCGTTCTCCATCTTTACAGTCCCACCACTGCAGGTCTGATAAGAAGAAAATAAAGTTCTGTCAGAACAAATATTTACATTGGCTCCGTATCCACGAGCCACTCATTTGGATCATGAAATATGATATAGTTCAGGTTTTACAAAGACATACCCCTCGCTAGCCCTAAGTCTCATGGTGATCATATTCACTTGTAAAATCCCGTATGCAGCCTTTGGTTGAGCCTTTAGGTACCGTTTGGATGACGGGTTACCTGCGGGTTAGGGGAGTTTACCTCTCTTAACCCACATCCCCCTTTCTCCCCGTGGGCCCCACTTTATTCCTTTTTTAAAAAAATAAATAAATCAATTTTACATCATCAATCCTATCAAAAAATAATATATTATACCATCATATCATAAAAAAATTATAAACTACTCCACTTCTACTCACTTTTCCAAACTTCAATACAATCACATCGCAATAACTACTCACTTTTTCAAACTTCAATACAGTCATATCACCCCAAACCCACTTCTAACCCACCCCCAGTTTAACCCTCTATCCAAACACCAAAATCCAAAAACGGGTTACCCTCTACCAGTTTAACCCGCCTTAACCCGCCAACCAAACGCACCCTTAAGGACAGACAATCCTTCTAATGACCAACCAGATTACAGTGCCAACATAGTTTATTTTTTGCTTTTTTCTGGATCTTGCCATTTGGTTTCATTTTATTGCTGTTGGTACCCCTTTCCCTTCTTATCCTTGCCCTTCGAGGTTATGAAATTGACCTTAGCCTGAATGTCGATAGGAACCACATGCTTTTGTTTCCTGTGTTCTTCTTCTATGACAATTGCCACCATCAAGTCATCCATAGAAATTTTCTCCTTCCTGTGTTTCAGGTCTTACCGAAGTCTTCCCAAAACTTGGGGAATTTTTCTATGATGCACGTGACCTGAA
The DNA here is from genome assembly GCA_037367405.1 of Ottelia alismoides. Classification (NCBI taxonomy): domain Eukaryota; kingdom Viridiplantae; phylum Streptophyta; class Magnoliopsida; order Alismatales; family Hydrocharitaceae; genus Ottelia; species Ottelia alismoides. The sequence continues at coordinate 345,210 of JAZKJV010010169.1, read as the reverse complement.
ACTTTTATGGAAGTTTCATTTCAGCATCTTGTAAATCATGGAGCATGAGTAAAAACTCGTGTGCCTGTTCATAAATCGACTTCCCTTCGGTCATGGAAACTTCAAAAACTTGGTCACGGAGTATTTCTCAATAGCGAGGTCTTCGGTATTATACTTCCGATTCAAATCTTCCCATAGCCCATTCGCAGTCTGCGTGGACGAACAATATACATCAAATAACGTGTTGGATAGAGCCAAAAGATGCAACCATGACATATACGATCGTGTTCTTTCCATGCAGATTGCGCCTTCTGACTATCGGGTGAAGGGTTTTCCTTTTCCACCGTATAACAATTGGTTTCAAGTATAGAGATTAGTCCTATGGTGGTTAACCAGATCTTTATGCGTTGTTGCCAACGCTTAAAGTTCTGACCACCGAATTTCTCAAGCATACCCGTCATATCCACAGTCGATTTAAATATTGTTTCCGACATGGTTTAAATCCGGTTCCGGATAGACCCCAACGGGCATGAGGCATGTGGAATAGAAAAACAACGCTATCGCCGAGAGCACATGTTTTAGTAGGATTAGCTTGCCTTCTTTTGAAAGGGTAATTGCCTTTCAACCCACCAATCTTTGTTCCATCCTTTCAAGTAAGATGCCCCAATCAGCTTTCTTCGGCTTCCCGTCCACCAGCGGCAGGCCCAGATATGAGTTTGGCAGATTTCCCAAAGGATACCCGACGATAGTGACGTCCCCTTCACGCTCCCCATCCGTCAAACCGAAGGTGATAGCAACAAACTTAGCGTTATTCGTCACCAGCCCAGAGAGGGCACCGGAAATTGCCACCAGCTGTGCCATGTTCCTTGTTTGCTCCTCCGAGCTGCCTATCAACAACAACGTGTCATCGGCGTATTGCAATAATGGTACAGAAATTTCCTCCATGCGAAAACCTTCACCCCAGCCCGCTTCTACCGCTTGGTCGAAAAGAATCGCCAAAGCATCAACGACCAGAACAAAAGTAGCGGGGCCAGAGGGCACCCCTGATGAACCCCGCGTTGTGGTTGAAAAAATCCCCCCTCTGGGCTACCATTGACAAGAACCGAGTATGAGGAGGTCGTAACGCATCCCTTCATCCAACGGATCCACCTTTCCGAGAATCCCCTCCTCCTTAGTGAAATCCACAAAAAATCCAGTCGACGCAGTCATACGCCTTCGAAAAGTCGAGCTTCCACATGACACCCTTCGTTTTCGTCCGCTTCCATTGAAGACATATTTCCGTTGCTAATACCAAGCCGCCCGCCATTTGTCGCCCTGGAAAAAGTCGATTGCCCTGCCAGACCACCGAGTCCATCACCAGTTTTAGCCTATTTGCCAAGGTTTTTGCCACAATAAGATAGATTGCGTTTGAGAGGGCTATCGACCTAAAATCCTCGATCCTTTCTGGGTTGTCCTTCTTTGGAAGCAAGAACATGAGTGTTCTGTTTACTCTCTTAAAACCTCTCTCTTAAAACCTCTGTTACCCTCCGCAAATTTGTTCATTACATCTAGGACCTCCCCCTTCAACAACTCCCAAAATTCCTTATAGAAGACAATCGGGAAACCATCTGGCCCTGGTGCTCCCTCTGCATTGAGCCCCCAGACCGCCCTTTTCACTTCCTCTTCCAAGAACGGCACCTCCAAACTCTCTGCTTGCGAGTCTGATAGGTGCTTGACACCTCTTCCTAGCCACCCCCAACTGCTTCCCCCCGCCTCTGCGAGGCCTCCACAAAGTGATCCCGGAGAGCACTCCTGAGGCGGGCCTGCCCCGACACCCGCTACCCCCCACATAGCTCGTGCACAAAGTTCCTCCTTCCAGATGCCATGGAGTGGAAGAACCGTGTGTTGGCATCGCCTTCTTTTAGCCACTTTTGCCGAGATTTTTGCCTCCATTCAACCTCCTCTTTTCGATCCTCCAACAGGTGCTCTTCAAGCAGAATCAGCCTTTCCCCCAGTTCCTCAGGTTCGAGGCCACGTTCATCATCCAACCTATCTAGGCGAGAAACACCAGCCTGCGCCAACGACTTCCTCAGCTTGCGCCTCTGCTTGACCTCCCTTCCAAAGCGTATGAGATGCACCCTCAAAAGTGCCAGCTTCGCAGAGAAGCTAGCAACCGTCGATCCACCTGGAGACCAACTTCTCCAACGCGTAACGACTTCGTCCCGGAAGCCGTCCTCTAGTAGCCAGCTATGCTCAAAGCGGAAGGCATATCTACTCCTCGATTCCTCCCTGAGGACCACACAATCGATGTGTGGTCAGAATGTGCCCTCGACAAGGCCCATGCCTGCGATAATGCCTCCGCCCCCTCAACCAAAGTCAGAAATCTGTCCAGTTGCGAACGGGACCTCTCGTTACACCAGGTGTATGAGCAACCAACGACGTCGATGATCGAAAGATCGAGCGAGTGTAACACCCTTCTGAAGTTCTCCGACTCTGGGTCTCTACCCCTACCCAGTTGCGACCTGTCCTCTGCAAAGAGGGTAGCATTCAAGTCACCCCCTATCAGCCAAACACCGCCCTCCCGCGCCGCCCCCAAAGATTCCAATTCAGCGACCAAGGAGCCCCTCTCTGTCCCTGTGGGACCGTAGACGTTAGTGATCAGAAGGGAGGTGCCATCCACGCGCCTTCGGAGAGTCACCGACAAAGCCGAAGGCGAACTAGAAGTCGCCTCGAGCTCGAACATCGAATCCTTCCATCCCGTGATCATCCCACCGGATGCCCCAGTTGCTTCCAGATCTACCAAGCGGAAGCGTCTGTTACTCCCAAGATCCCTCATGACAGCTTCTGATCCATGCGAAGCCTTCGTTTCCTGAAAAAGGAAGATATCAACTTTATTCTCATCCACCAGGTTCCTTATTGCCAGTCGCTTCTTGGGCCGACCCGCACCCCTCACATTCCATGATAGGATCTTGATTTGGAAACCTTGTTGCTCATCATCTTGGTGAATAACCACTGATGAACACCTTGAAGACACGAGAACAAAGAACGGAGCTTTATGGACCCTTGAGTTTGATAGAAGTGCCTTGCACTATCATAGAAGACGTAGTGTACAAGGGCATGGTCTCGGTAGGAAGAGATGCCATCGTGGTGAAATAAAAGTATCAATATTCAGTTCACTCAAGCATGAGGATGACCTAGATCACCGTGGTTACAGGAGACGACAACACATGGTGCTGGGAGTCACAGGCGACCGTGCACGGTGGCTGGAAGACTATAAGCGGTGACAATAGACAAGGGAAAGGGCCCCCACACGGTGCTTAGCGGCTCCTGCAGTCAGGTTGGGCGATGCACAAGAGGCCCCAATCGGGCTTGCTGGGCGGCGCTGCCTAGTGCTGGAGGCCTCCTTCGGGCAGCTGGGCAGCTATGAAGATGGCCTCGGGCCCTTTCTGTGGAGAAGAAATCCTTGTACGGGGCCTTAGGAAGAGGGAAGAGCCCGCGCAAGGGCCTGTGAGAGGAGAAGGGTTGGTGGTGGCAGCGGGATCTAGGTTAAAACAACGGTCTAGGACTGCTGCTCTGATACGATGTGGAAAAAGATGAGAGAATGAAATGACTTGTCTTATTCCACGGGTCTAGGGTTTCTTGTATAGCGTGAAACCCTAGAGAGCTAAAAAGAGGATTACATAAAGGACTCCAAAGGGTTACATGACTCAATGAATAAATAAACGACATGGTCTAATAACAAGATAACTCTAACACTCTCATTGATGGAAGGAGAATACTCTAATGCTCTCATTGATGGAAGGGGAATACTCTAATACTCTTGATGGATACAACAAATCATTACCATGATATTTTGTTTAAAAAATAATTTGGATTTGTGTAATTACAATAAGAAATGCAACTTTGGGAGGTTTGCAGTATTCAATTTGCTGAAAAAAAATATATTGACATGATTCTACAATATATTTTGTCGTATTCCATCCTGTCATTATCTTCCACTTTAATTTGAATGGAGTATATTTCCTAATACCTGAATCGATTGAAGTTGATCATATATCAGGTTGACTCTCATAGTATGGAGTACTTTATAGGAAGGTCTGTAACAAATCAGTTGTAGAGTATAGATCTTGATGGGTAAAACAAATCAATACCATGATGTTCTGTTTAAAAAATAATTTGGACTTGTGCAATTAGAATAAGAAACGCAACTTGGGGAGGTTTGCAGTATTCAATTTGCTGACAAATATATTGACCTGATTCTGCAAAATGTTATGTCATATTCCATCCTGTGATTATCTTCTACTTTAATTTGAATGGAGTATATTTCTTAATAACTGAATCGATTGAAGTTGATCATATATCAGATTGCCTCCATAATATGAAGTTCTTTATAGGAAGGTCTGTAACAAATCAGTTGTAGAGGAGTACAGATCACCTTTTGGAAATGTCATGTGGTAGGTTTCTCAACAGATTTATTTTGTACCGATTTGGGCCCATCGACTATATGGGATGCGATATACAAATGACATGGCAAACGAGGATGCATCAACTATTTGTTTGTCTCTTAATTAACATATTTATATGTAACTTAACTTTGTTGCACACTGCTGCTTTCTGCTAGCTTATAATGTGCTGCATTATGCATATCATCTTCAGGGTGGAAAAATTCGTGACACCCTGTTCCAAATTCTGGAGGATGAGGATGGTGTTGTAATTAAACATGGAGCTCAATCGAGGGAGAGCCGACGTATAGCTACACAAGGAATGCATTCTTCTAAATTTTGTTTACATCCAGCTGGCGACACACCCTCAGCTTGCAGATTATTTGATGCAATTGTTAGCTTGTGCATACCTGTGATAGTCAGTGATCAAATTGAATTACCTTTTGAAGATGTCATAGATTATCGGAAAATCGCAATTTTTGTTGATACTGAGAGTGCAGTGAAGCAAGGGTACCTAATCAATTTCCTCAAGGAAATAAGCACTGACAGAATTCTGCAATATCAGAAGGAGCTGAAAGATGTAAGTGCAGCTCTTTGATAGTATTTTACCATTTGGCTCGTAGAAGTCCCAGTTCTCTATAATTGACAAGTGGTATATGTTCTTATTTATTGCTTTACTTCAATTAGTTTTGCTAATATTGGAATCTTTAAATAAATTCGTGAAATGTTTTCATTAATTCTTGTTGAGATTACTATACATCTTTGGTGTTATTTCTTATTTTATTTTCTTTATGTACCTCTCATGCTATTTACCCAGAGCTTTTCTCCTATATAAGAGAGCTTTGGGGTCTCATGAATGACTAAGCAATTCATTTTTCCCAACATGGTATCAGAGCAACGGTCCTAGACCGAGGTTACTGTATCACACCATAACCCTAACCCTACATGCCCTCTCCCCCCACCACCCACGCGCGCGTGCGCGCTGCCGGCAGGCTTCCTCCTTCTCAACGTCGCCGGCCACCATCACGCGCAGCCCCACATGCGCACCAGCGCCCACGCGCATCGCGCCTCTGCGCCCTACGCGCATCACACGAGTCTGCGTGTACCATGCCTCTGCGCCCCGTGTACCTGCGCACCTTGCGCCGGCGCGCACAACACACACTGTGCCCCCGCGCACCTGTGCTCGTGAGCACCTGCGCACCTACGCCAGCACACACCTACGCCCACGCGCATTGCTGCCCTTGCAGACGTGCAACCTGAAGTCAGATCTTGCGAGGTTTTCGTGATTTTCAAAATATAAATCACGACTTCCGACTCTAGCCTACAACAACAAGAGATGAGGATGGTTGTATGAGTCTACAGATACAACCAATCCTTTATATGTGATTGTGTATACTCATTCAGATCAGTCTACTCAGTTTTATTCCGGATATCAGTATTCTTGCTACCATGTCAGAGAACAAGGGTGATGTTTTTTCGTCCAATGCCTTCAAGGGTCCGACTCCCATTGTAAAGATGGATGGGACCCACTACGAGTTGTGGTCCATGCAGTTTCGCACCCTGATGCAGTGCCATAACAAAGAGCACATTCTAATGGATTAAGAGCTGGAGGACAAGACTGGGGCTAATGCTTCTTGGAAGCAAGATGATGTCTATGCTCGCATTTGGCTCTCCGGGATGCTCACCACGGAGATTGCCAATGCTATTGTCAATCAACCCACAATAAAGGTTATGTGGGACATCTTAGCAGACATGTATGAACAGGCAAAGAATGAGAGCAAAATTCTACAGTTGCAGTTTGATATTTTTTCGACCACGCAGAATGGTCAACCTCTTCATGCACACTTCTCACATTTTCTCACATCTTAGAGGCATGTTTGAGGTCTGCATAGCTTCATGCCTACTAGCACTGAGCAGCAACAAGCATATCGGAATGCTACTATGACAGGAGTATTTCTGTCTTCTCTTGACTCTGAGTACGATGATGCACGTACTCAACTACTTACTGGAGAGACGATACATCCAATGGAGGAGGTTTACAAGAGGCTTGGGAAGCACCATCGTTCCTTTTTTCCGAGTCGTCAGAGTCGTCACAGTGGTCAGTTGTTTGAGTTGGTTCACTTTAATATCTGGGATCCTAGTTGTGTTCCTGATCACTAGGGACATCGGTTTATATGGTTGCTGTGGATGATTTCTCTAGATTATCTTGGGTATTCCTGATGAAGAATAAGTCTGAAGCTGGTCCTGTTATCAAATCTTTTCTTATTGAGATTAAGAACATTTTTTCTGCTAATGTGTAATTTATTCGCACTGACAATGCATTGGAGTTTTCTACTTTACAGTTATCTTATTTTCTTAGATCTATTGGTGTTGTTCATCAGGCTTCGTGTGCTTACACTTCGCAACAGAATGGTGTTGCTGAATGTAAACACCATCATCTATTGGATGTCACGAGGACTCTTTTGATTCAGAGTCGAGCTCCTCATTCATTCTGGGATGATGCGGTTCTCACTGCATGTTACTTGGTGAACCGCATGCCGTCTACTATGCTTGGAGAAAAAGTTCCTTTCTTGATTGCGTTTCTCGAGAAGGACTTATTCTCACTTACCCCCAGAGTCTTTGGATCTGGGGCTTTTGTCCACAATTTTAATCCTGGTCGTGACACGCTCTCTCCTAGAGCTGTCAAATGTGTGTTCGTTGGTTATTCTCGTACCCAAAAAGGGTATAGATGTTTTGATCCTGTTGGGAGAAAATATTATGTGAGTGCTGATGTCACATTTTTTGAGTATGTTATATATTTTTCTCTTGCAGGTGATAGGTTGTCTAATGCTGACTCTGGTGAGGACATATTTGTTCCACATTGAGTCCCAGTCACCTCCACCTCCATCTACCCTAACTCAGTTCCTACCTCGATTTTACATTCGCAGGTCCTCTACTCGCCCCTCTGCTCCCGCACCTTTCCTGTCATCCAGCACGCCCCATGTATGTATTGAGCACATTGTTTCTACTAATGGCACTTGTGCTATGCTTGATCCACATAATACTATACAGGAGGAGCTGATACCAGAGAACAAAGAGGCTGATGACCTCGATGTACCTATTGCCTTGAGGAAGCCACGTCACAACTGTGCTACGTACCCTCTATCTGCGCATGTTTCCTTGGATCATCTTTAAGAGGAGTACATGAGGTTTGTTATGGGCCTCTCAGCTATTACTATCCCACGAACATATCAGGAGGCCATACAAGATAGCAGTTGACGACTTGCAATGGAGGAGGAGATGGCCGCTTTGCAGTCTCGTGGTACCTGGAGTGTTGTTTCTTCCCCTCCAGGTGCATATGTTGTGGGGTGCAAATGGATATTTATAGTGAAGCAGCGAGCAGATGGCAGTGTGGATCGCTACAAGGCAAGGCTTATAGCACGTGGATTTAGCTAAACTTATAGGGTGGATTGTCAGGATACCTTCTCTTCAGTGGCTAGACACTCGATATTACACATTCTCATATCAGTTGCTGTTTCACAGGACTGGCCTCTTTACCAACTTGATGTGAAGAGTACGTTTCTTTATGAAGATCTACATGAGGAGGTTTATATGCAGCAACCACCGGGGTTTGCTGCTGAGGGGGAGTCTCAAAAGGTGTATAGACTCCACAAGGCGATCTACGGCCTGAAGTAGAGTCCCATAGCTTGGTACCGGAAGCTTTCAGAGTTGATCGAGAATCAGGGGTTTGCTCGGTCCACTGCGGATCACTCACTTTTTATTCAGAGGACACAGAGAGATACTGTTGCTATTCTCGTCTATGTTGATATTACTGTCATGGGTGATGATGAACAGGGCATTCAGGTGGCTAAGGAGTTCATAGGTCAGCAGTTTGTGACCAAGGACCTTGGCAATCTTCGATACTTCCTTGGATTAGAGTTCTTCAGGAACCGACGTGGTCTTGTTATGACCCAGAGGAAGTTTGTTACTGATCTTCTTCTAGAGACATGCATGACAGGGTGCAAGCCTGCTACTAATCCTATGGATCCAAGTATGAGATATGATGATGATATTAAGGAGGTAGATCAGAGAAGATACAGAGAGCTGGTTGAGAATCTTCTATATGCTACCATCACCAGGCCAGATATGTCCTTTGCTGTGAGCAAGGTGAGACAGTTCATGGAGCAACCTAGGAAGGTTCATATGGATGTTGTCTACATGATTTTGAGATATTTTGAAGTCTTCACCAGGTAGCGGTCTTATATTCATCTTGTGTAAGGATACAATTTGGGAAGACGGACTGTTTTGATATCAACATTGGTCTGCATAAATGTTCAAGTTTAAGTCAATTTCTTTTTACTTTGATTATGGATGAGTTGACAAGTCACATTCAGGATGAGATACCTTGGTGTATGTTATTCGCTGATGATATTGTGTTGATTGATGATACCAGAGATGGACTAAATGAGAAGCTTGAAGTCTGGAGACGTGCATTGTAGACTAAAGGAATTCGTATAAATAGGGTTAAGACTGAATACATGGAGTGCACTTTTGATGAAAGCAATGGTGAAGGAATTAAGGTAAAGATTGGTGACGATAACACTCAGATGAGATTCTTTTAGATACTTGGGACCTATTTTGCAACATGATGGCGAAATTGATGGAGATATTAAAGTGGAGAGGAGAATCTACTGTTCTTTAAGATAAGAAAATTCTTTTGAAAATCAAAGGAAAGTTTTACAAAGCAGCTGCGAGACATGCTATGCTCTATGGATTTGAATGTTGGCCTGTGAACCATAAACATGTGCAGAGAGTGACAGTAGTAGAAATGAAAATGCTAAGGTGGATGTGTGGGCACACAAGTGAAGATCGGATTCGAAATGATGCCATTAGAAGGAAAGTTGGTGTTGCTCTGATCGAGGATAAGATGCGAGAAAATCGCATAAGGTGGTTTGGCCATTTGCAAAGGAGGTCAGCTGATGCACCTGTGAGGAGATGCGAGTTTTGGGATGTTGAGCCGACTAATAGAGGGCGAGGAATGCCAACAAGTGTGGTAATGAGGCTATACGAATGGATCTTAGTTTTTTGGATCTAAGCCCGTGAATGACCCAAAATAGATCTAAATGGAGGCGAAAAATCCATATAGCCGACCGTACTTAATGTGGGAGAAGGCTTTGTTGTTGTATTAAAAAAGTCATTATATATGTATACATTCTTATATATTTACATAGATTTGGATATCTTCAGTACCTATTATAATGAAATAAAAACAATGTTAGAAAATAGAAATGCGGAAGCAGAATAATAAACAGAGCATAAGCCTAAAGAACTATAAAATTGGAACACGAAGAATTCTACTTAGAACCCTACTCCCTAAGGAGCGGGATGAAATCACGGGAGAACGCCTCAAAGGGCTGATCTATGCATTGCACTTTCTCATCTGACTACAGGGGTGTTGGGCTCTATATATAACACCCACGGAGTCTCCACATCTCCAAACTGGTAGATGTGGGACTAAACTCTGGATGAGGTAAATGGATCCTGGAGGTATCCATTTACCAATCTACAACATAATAGGTGCACAACCAAATACTCCACTCCCCTCAAGTTGGAGCATGCAATGCTCATCTTGGACAAACAAAAAGAAACTCAACTCACGTTACATTACACTACAGATAATATCAACTCAACGCGCACAACTGTCGGCTGTTGTTGAGGATGTTGCTTCTCATGCCGTGCAGGTGAGGAGGATGAACGTGCTGGAGTGTGAGTCAATTGAATCTCCTCGTCGGAGAGCATGTGTTCTGTACTGCGCCTGTCAGAGTCACTGCAACTGAAATGAGTCTCCTCGTCGGAGAACCGGGTCTCTCCCATCTGGCAGAGAGAATGGTACACTACTCTGGAGTCCCTATGATACCACATGAAAACCCTTGCCAACATGGCATAGGGAATGGTCCTCTGCTCTGGAGTCCCTATGGCTCACATGAAAACTCTGACCGAAACAACAAGAATGATGGGGACCATGATAAAAGATGGCAAATATGTGCACATATGAAAAGATCGCATACATGTGCGTGTCTCAAATTGGAGACTCGGAAATATCTGATGTCGAGTCTGAATATCTGCTGTAGAGTATGAACAATCCGGCTGGTCTGAATACTAGAGACTGGAAAATCTAGATCTGACTCGGACATGTAACTCTACATAATACTCCCCCTTTCTCCCATACTTGTCGGAATGAAGACATCGACCAAGTTGGGAGAAGACAAGAAAATGGGGAATAAACATGAATATTCTCACAAATTTTCTTGTGGCTTTTCTTCAAAAATTTTTTATAAGCCATCAGACATTATTTTTAAATTTTTTTAAGCCTTCCAAATTTTTTCGGATTCAATCATCCATTCATTTTTTTTGCAATTTTTTTAAACACGTTCAACCCCTTTTGGCTCTTGCATTTAGCGTACGGCTTTTGTATGTACGCGCCTTTTTCGATTTTTTTAACAACACCTAGCCCACCTTTGGGCCCAAAAATATGGACTAGCCCAACTGGGCAAACAATAACCAAAGCGGGCTTTTACATTTTTTTAAAAAACCACGACTGAAATATGGGCACCCTTTTCTTTCAATAGAGAGGGCCATCAAGCCCCCCTTTATCTCTTTGTCATCTCTAGGGTTCCTAGTTGGGAACCCTCATGTTTGCGCCACCGCCGCCATGGGATGGGAACCGCATGTGCCGCCCGCCCGAGATGGAGGAGCCTCTGCCCTTGACGTCGAAGAAGAGTTGCCACCTGGGAGACAAGAACGAGCTGGATGCCTTAGTGGGGCGGCGCCACTTGGGGTGCTTCGCGTGCTACCTTGAAGGAGTGGAATCGCTGCCGTGTACGATAGGGAGAGAGCCGGGATCTATCGCCGATGTACAGGCTAGGTCTGGAGCACGCGCTAGAGGCGAAGATGTGGCGGCGAGGGTTCCCCTTCAGATCGGTTCGGAGCACGCGCTCGAGACGAAGATGGCGGTGCCACCGGGGTGACACGCTTACTGGTGGCCACTCCGCTTAGACTGGAGAGAGCGCTCGTAAGGTGTCTTCACCTGGAGCACCACCTGGAGAGGAGTCATCTGAGGATGCGCGACGACCTGGAGCTTCCATGGGGTCTGCCTGGGATCGAGATGCTCCGTATGGGGGCTTGGAGGTGCGAAGCCTGAAGCATGGATTTGCTGCTGAATATCGACACGCTGGAGGAAGCACCTTGATGGGGCTTTAGGACGGCTAGCGCTGCCTGATTTCTGCGAAGGTGCCATCAAAAGGGTGCGTGCATGCCTCCACGAGTGACTGTTACACTTGCTCCAACTAGGGTTCCACCAATGGAAACCCTTCAACCTAGAAGTGCTAATCAGAGGATCTGATTAGCGATGTTGAGTGTTTCGCCATCGGAACTACACCACTGCTGGAAGATGCAGATCTGGAGCGTGGATGTTGCTTGAATATGAGCAATATTAGGGTTTCAAAATAAATCCTAAAATTCCTGGAATACAATCTTGAACAAATAATATCCATGAACAATCTTCAAGATCAACAACAGATCGAATCTCGAACCTGGTCATACATATCTTCGAATAACAAATAAATATGAATAATCTTCAAATATCGAATCACGAACAAAATATGAAAAATTACTCCTCGGGAATCGAACCCGCTCTTATACCATGTTAGAAAATAGAAATGCGGAAGCGGAATGATAAACAGATCATAAGACTAAAGAAATATAAAATTGGAACACAAAGATTAAGGTAGAAAAGAAACAAATACAATTAGCTATCTAACTAAAGTAATATAAATCTAACTTTGAATACCACATGGAGAGGCGTCTTTATCCTCAATCAACTTTGTTTTATAACCATAAAAAATTAAGAGCTTGAATATTTTAAGATGCAAAGGCATCATTTGATGTAGACCCATTAGCTTGATGATAATGATGCTGCAATGCAACGTCATTATTTTTTAATTTACTTAAAAAATCCGAAAATAAATCATAGATAACTGTTGCAAAAATTTGGTCTACTATTGGATTGGGTACTCCCCCAATTTCACTTGTCGGGCCGACTAGTTGGCCTACTCGACCGACTTTTGCCATCGTGTGAGTAGGGTTGGCTATTGAGTCACGTCTCGATGAGCCAGGCTCGGGGTCGTCTCGATAAGGGCTCGTGAGTCTGACTCGTTAAGCTATTGAACCGAGTCCGAGCTTGAATTTTGGGCTCGATAGTTTAATGAGCCGAGCTCGAGCCGAGCCCTCGGCTCCATAACTCTATAAAGGGCTCGATAAGGAATATACATATATTATATAAGAGATTAATGGGGCAGCCGACATGGCTGCCCCCGCGCCATTTTCGGCATTTTTTTTATTTTTTTGAAAAATATTACCATGTATATTCATCTCTATATCCCTCCTATATGTCATTCGAATTTCGTCAGAAACAGAGACTTCTACGGCCTCCATCCATACAATCATTTTTTAACGATCGTAGTATTTTTTAAATCGACACTATCTCGATGGAGGCTGTAGGAGTCTCTGTTTCTGACGAAATTCGAATGGCGTATAGGAGGGATATAGGGGTGAATATACATGGTGATATTTTTCAAAAATAAAATAAAAAAAACACCGAAATAGGGGGCGGGGCAGCCCCATTAAATTCATTATATAATACACACACAAAACTATGCTCATTTGAAACTGTATTGATGTTTATTTTTATTTGTATTAGTTTTGCAACATTGGGAATGGTAGGTTGAGTATGTGGTTTATGGAATGGCAATGTGGTTTATGGATTGTCAATGTTTGTTGGACTATGTTGTAGACTTGGACTTCCTAAACTTTATCTATGTTTTTCTAGGTTATAATTAAGGAACTAGTATTTTGTATTTTTTATTAGCAAATGGAATGCTATAATATATAATATAATTTAGCTTTTGTTATGTTACTTAGATAGTGGCCTATTGGTAAGGAATAGATTCTTTAAAGAAAAGGTCGTGGGTTCGAGCAATGGGAATACACTTTTGTATCAAAAAATGGCTATTTTCCTTAACGAGCCTGACTTGGCTCGAGTCAACCCCGGCTCGATAAGGGGCTCGGCTCGAGCCTTAATGAATCCGAGTTGGCTTGATAAGAGCTCGAGCTCACCGAGCCCGAGCCCAACTATGCTTATCGAGCTCGAGCCCGAGCCTGAGCTATGGCCTGGCTTGGCTCGTTGGGTTGGGCTCGACAGCCAGCCCTACTTGTGAGGGGTTGTTGGGGTTTCTATTGTGCTTGTTTTTAAATTTGGAATAAAATTTGGGTGGAATCCCACAATAGATGCCACCATTTGCTTCTGTAGAAAAAGAATCTGACCTTTCTCTAGATTCCTTTGGGTCGTAGGCACACTGCACTACCACCAGATATTCAACCTCCACACGTGGGCAACCCTAACCCATAAGTAAATATTTCCATTTTCATTTTCATTTACTTTATTTTTGTTTCTGAGGGTATACATTGAATCTCTGATCCTATTTTGACCGTATTGTAATAGATATATAAATGATATACGATATCATATCCAAACGAATATGGATTCTCGTGAGAGTGAAATGGGTTGCATATCATGCTGCAATTTTCGTTCCACAGAAAAGCTCCTTTTTTTGTAAAAAATCTGTTCGCTAAAAAATGCATGAATGATGTTTTATTTATTCTTTAGGTACGTCATTATTTTGAGTATGAAGATCCGGATGGAACAGTAAATGAGATATGGCGTCAAGTTGCATCTAAGGTGCCCTTGATAAAACTGATGATCAATCGCGATAAGCGGCTATTCCAAAGGGAAGCCGAGGGTCTGGATTGTTCTTGTATGTGCTCTTCATACAACGGGACCGTCCATTTTGCATCATGATGGGTCAAGAGATTCACCTTGCATGGAGCGGATAATGCAAGGCCTAATTTTGCTATTGCTCACAGGCCAATTTCCAAATCTTAGGCTCAACAGGTGACACATTCTAATTTTCTGTGTGTACCTGAATTTAATGTTATCCTCTAATTTCTCATGTCTTGGTATATGTAACTTTGAGAGTACACGTAGCTTGGTCTGTATATCTATCATCTATAGTGTCCAGGTTAGCGTTTTAACCTTTGTCTGTATAATTAGTTTCTTTACTGAATCAGATGTGAGTGAGGATAGTAACCGAGGACAGTCAGTCATTGGAGTCCCGACCTCGGATTTTTATCTACTGCTGTGCATATCTTGACTGTTGACAAGATATCGAACGGTCCACAACCTGATTACATGAAAATCTCATTTTTCATTTGTTACCATTATTTATCCATTTGCTACCAATCTGTACACATTGTAATCCATGTTTACTTTTCCATCGACGAAGTTGATACTTTGTTTTCTAAGCCGTGTCTCAGAACTCAAACATTGTTACTGGACTTTGTTAACACGTTTTCTTTCGGTGGAGTTGATTTTTTTTTCTAAACCAAAAATCGCATCCTTAGGGCCGTTAGATCTTGTTCCAATGGGTCAGGTTTGCACAGCAATGGCTAATATGGATACTCTTTGCGCAGCACATACTGAGTCCATCAGATGATAAGGCTTCTCCTTTGTGTATCTGCATTTGATGTGATTTGTGAATTTGCCCTTAATTGATCATGTTTTTGAAGATGGCTGCGCATTTGTATTTAAGTACATCATTTTGATATCCGTAGATATTTATATTGTTTATGAATATAGCAGTGAATCTGTTTGTAATTATATATTATAGACATTTATCCCTTTTTGCACTATACTTGATATAATTGTTAAGAAAAAATGTATTTTAATATATTTATATCATGCGCAAGACATCGAATACACCGATATTTTAATACATTTAAATCCTTGTCTCCATCTTCGTGTGTGCTTTACATGTTTGATTCTAACAGAGTGGGGAAGCAACTTTTTCTCCATGTGAAGCTTCCTAACTTTCTATTGTTATTTTTTGGAGTTAAATAGATAGGGTGATGTTAAAAGTTATTTTTGATAATTAAATCCCACATCATGTTATTAAAATTTTAAGTCACTTCTTCAACTTATTAAATATTTTAATGTTCTACTTTATATACTTAATTGTACAGATGTCAAAATCTTTTTGACATCTTTATTCTGAGAAGAAACTTTTCAAAAATGTCCATCCAAATCACCTGAGTGTATTCCTTGATCTAAATCCAGTCTATTTTGTGATTAAAAAATAATGCAGTTTAAACTTCATCAATAAATTTTGTTTTGATAAATTTGATGAAATATATACTCTACCTTCATAATCTTATTAAGACATGTGACATTAATCTAGTTACTTTCCTTCTATATAAAAGTGCATATAATGAATTAGACTAAATGAATAAATTTCTTAACCCCTTTAAGTCTAAAATCCCGACTTCATCTCTGCACTTTTGATACAAGGAATGTATGATGTAAAACACGAGGTCAACATACTTACCAATCATTGATGTTTCTTAAATGCTCTAGTTCATGCTTTTTATTATGTAAGGAAAGCTTTGAGCTCATTTCAAAGCATATATACACCAGTGTCAAAAGCACTCTGGGCACTCGCCTAGGCATCCAAGCGAGGTGGGCGAGTCGTTAGCACCTTTCCTCCCTCCAAGCGATGCGTTTTGCCTCAGGCACCGCATGGTTTGAGGTTCTGAGTGCTCAAAGCGAGCACCTGAGGCAAAACTAAGGTTTTTTTTCTATTTTTTTCTGATTTTACCCATGTTTAGGTATTTATATCAGATATATATTAGTTATAAGTATCGCACATTTATCCATATGCACACGAGTATGTGTAAATTACACACACTTCCATTACAAACATGTATACACTTTCATTACACGCACATTCATATTTTAGCTCTAAGTATTACATATACTTTTGACTCTCTCTCTCTCTCTATAGAGAGAGAGTGAGAGAGAGAGATACACTTCTACAGTTGCATGTACATGTTAGTTTGAAGTACTATGAGTACATACATACATATACATACATATATATATATAAATTAACAAAACACAGATACATTTATATTCTACTCCCAGTTCAAATTGATCATAGAAACATACTGATCCAATAGATCATATTCAAAATTTTAGAACGGGGGCACTGCCCTCTGCAACCCCCGCAAGAGGGGTGCGCTTGCGCCCCCCAGCACCCTCAAGTTCGTTGGCCAGGCTGCGAGACCCCCGTGCTGGTAGGGTATGGTACAACATGAGGTGCAGAAGATGGTTCTTCAAATATGTTTAGTAGAACAGATGGTTAGGATTCAAGGTACATCAAATAGTACATAAACATACATATACATATATTCAAGGTACATCAAATAGTACATAAACATACATATACATATACACATGTACACACATGCATTTATACACACGCATGTACATACACCTACAAATATACTGGATTGTTATTAGATTGAAATTTAAGTTATACACACATATACTTACAATTACACATGCACACATGTGTGTATGTGCACGTAGATATAAACTCACACATGATCCATTTATTTTTATACGTGGCTCCTTGCTTCTCTCAGGCTAGCTTCTAGGAGAGTGCCTAGTGCCTTGGGCATTTTGGATCCCGCCTAGTGCCTCGGCCATTTTGGACCACCTAGCGCCTTGGAGCACCTCTCGCCTTTAACAACACTGATATACACAAATGCGGAAAACTGCAAACACAACTGAGTATTCTATTTGAAACACATCACATCATTCAATAATGATTGGATAAGACTCCTTGTAACCAAAACAAAAGGAAAGAGAAAACCTCTTGTCCTTCAAAATCCTCATTCATTGATCGGCAATTCTCAATTACAATTTCCCATCTTAAATTTGACCATGACAAAATTTCAAGAATTGTTGTTGTTGAAGATAATCCTCAACCTTCAGAGTTGACTTGTATGGAAACATATAATAAAAAAATAATATTGAGGAACAATCCTAGTGGTGTGGGTGTGGGGGATCAACAAACACATACTATTAACATGGGTTGTGTTACGTGTAACATATTCGAGGAAGGAAAATCAAAACTGGACTTCCACCAGTAAAGCTTCTCTTAGTTCGAGCACCATTCTTTCCTTTCAGTAGTGCCATTTAATGGAATCAATACCGTGATGCTGATCATATACATTGGATGCGATCATACACAGCAACATGACGATGATCGTTACAACTATGAGCTTGAATGCCGTCTTGCACAGGGAGCGACGTTTGGTTATTGCAGTTGTAGCAGCAGTAGTAGTTGCAACCTGAGCAGTAGTATTCGCTGGACTTGGTGGGGTGTGAGCAGCAGCAGGACCTCTTTTCTTTCCTTTCATTTTCGATGGAAATGTTGCAACTGGTGCCAAACCTCTAGATTTTGCATCTACCTTATCTCTGTTTTCTGTATCTGCAACTCTCACCTCCTATTTGATCATGAGAAGTAATAAAGGAATAAATATTGACAATGTTGCGCTGCTTTGAGTAAAAACATGTAATTTATAAAAGTGGTGCATTCTTCATGAATTGTTAGAGGTAGAAAAGAAAGGGAATCTTTCTACCAGTTGGTGAAGAAAATTGCATTGTTCAGGAATATCAATATTTACCTTGTTTGGACCTTTGCCGTTTAAGAGTTGGAGCTCATGTTGAAGGTTGGCAGCCTTCTTTTCCAAAGCATTGGCTTGGCTTAGTTTCTGCTTCATATTTTCAAGCTCCTCATTGAAAAGGGTGATTTTCTTGTTTGCTTCTTCCTCCAGCAAATCGTGCTGCGAGAACAAAAATGATATGGCCTTACATTTACAAAAGGAATCTGTCTATATAACTTGTTTCGAAACTTTCAGCTAAACTACAATTTTTAATAAGTCATTTCTAAGCAGATGAGGTTCTAAAAGCACCTGTTCAGCCAGTGTAATTTGTGCAAGATGTAGCTCGTTTTGAAGTTGTACTAGTTGGTCGAGTAGGATGGCCTTCTCACCCAGTTCCCAATCTGATAGTGATGCATCTTCCTCCTCTTCGCCATCATCACTTCCTGATTTTTTCATCTGAAATAATCGGAAATTGTATATTATTGCCTAAAACGTTCAGTTCCGATGTTATATACACAAATGCAAATGGGGGAAATATGAATTCTTACCGCAGTTTCGTAGTTTTCTTCGACCCTTTGTAACTCCTCTTCGAGCTCCAATATCTTTGCATTCATTGCCAAAGTTACTTCATCCTCGACAATGGTACTTTCAATCTGATTAGCGAGTGAACTTTCCACCTTATACTCTTCCAGTTGCTCCTTTAGTTCAGCTATCAATGCCTTCAGCTTCTCAATCTCAGCTGCACCGACATCCTCCTCCTCTAAGTTTCTTGTTTGAATCTCTCTAGTCTTTTGCTGATTGGCACTTGCTATGTCTATTAGCTCAGGTGATAGTTGCTTCTCATCAATTGCCATCTTTCCTTCTTTAATAGAAGACAAGGTCAACTGAAGCTCATCAATTTTAGTCCGATGCTCCTCGAGCTCTGATTGCAGCTTAGAATTCATCTCATCCACGGCCTCTTTTTCCGATATTAATTGATCGATTTTGCCTTCGGCTATTTGAGCCTTGTTCCTGAGTTCAGTGATGATCTTCTCGAGCGAAGTTCTCCTTATCACACTTGCCATCAACTCTGCCTTCGCGGATGCCACCCCTGCAGCTGCTTCAGCTTCCCGGCCTTGATGATAAGCCACCTGTTCTTCAGCAGACTTGAGCTTTTCTTTCAAATCCTTGACCTCCCTATCCTTTTGGGAAGTCTTTTCAAGAGCTTGTCGAAGTTTCTCGTTCAGTCCTTTGAGGGTGGACTCTCGCTTTTCAAGCGTCTCCACAGCATCTTGCATCTTGGCTTCAATCTCTTTTACGTGAAATTCGGCCTCATAGGAAGCAATGCGCTCCACAATAGCTGGTGCGCCGTTCTCTTCTTTGATGGAACTGAGAAGTTGCTGAAGATTGCTGAACTTAGTTTTCTGTGCTTCGATTTCCTTTGCCAGTTTGGAGTTTGCCTCAGCCATTGTCTCATTTTGCTCGAGCAAGTGTTGGGTTTTGCCATCTGCTTCCTGGACCTTGATGTTGAGCTCATTTATCTGCTGCTCAAGAGATGTCCTCAGGATGGAAACCTCTTCCATCTCCAGTGTTAGCAATGCCACCTTTGCTGCTGCTTCAGCTACCTCCTCTTGATTTGCTTCTAGATCAATGACCTTCTTCTGCAACTCTTCGACTTCGGAGCTCTTCCGGGATAACACTGAAATGGTTTCTCTTAGCTTCTCATTTACAACTTGGGCTTCGGATTCACTTGCTTGAAGCTTGACTGTGGCATCTTCTAACTTCACTTCAATTTCTTGTGCATGAGACTGCACCTTGGAATTCTGATCTTTAAGTACGACCACCGTAAGTGATTCAGAAGCAAGCTGCTCCGCAATGGCTTCCTTTTCAGCGATAATGGAATTCAGCTTCTGCTCTAGTTCATTGACTTTAACATGGTCTGATTCAATCTCATGCTTTAGCTTGGAGTTCATCTTTTCCAACTCTTCTTCCTCTTCCAATGTCTCCTCGACTCTGCTCTCCATTTCGAGAGCCTTCTTTTTTAGCTCATTAACAACATCCTCCAGTGACACGTTTGCAGCAGAACTTGCTTCGAGCTCAGCCTTCAACAGTGCCATGCTTTTAGATGCATCTTGTTCAATGAACTCGAGTTTCTTGTGTAACTCCTTGATTTCGGTTTCTTTTGTGGATACCACCGCAATCACTTCATCAAGCTTCTCTCCTGAGATTTTTGACAGCGATTCCAAAGACCTGAGACTTTCCAATATCTCATTCTCCCTGACCTTGGAGTCCTCAAGTTCTTTCTTGAGACACTGTAACTCGTTCTCCTTTTCTTCAAGTCTGCTCTCTTTCTCTGCAAGAATATTTTCGAGCTCGCTTTCCTTTTTGCACTCCTCTTCCAAAGCATGTTCGAGGGAAGCAGACCTTGCATTGAAGGATTCCAATTCTATTGTAAGTTTTTCTTCTGTACCACGATAATTCATCAACTCTTCTTGAGCTTCCATGTATTGGGCATAGCCAGCTCTCCATTCTTCTTCGAGTTCGTGCACTTTGCCTCTCATGGATTCCAGCTGAAGCTCCAATTCAGCTGCCCGATTTTCTGCCTCCGTGCGCTTCGAATCGGAGAGCATAACTAATTCCTTCATTTCCTGCGATTCACTGGCGTGCCTCACTTGTTCAGCAAATCTTTCTTCGAGTTCTTTCAGCTCTTGCTCAAGCTCAGAGATCCTGTTTATGGTCATATTTAATGAGGAATCAAGGCGCCTCTTTTCATCTTCCGACATCTGAAGCTGACTCTTGGAGAATTCTTTCTCCTTCTCCATCGTCTCTAGAGTAGAGGTAAGCTCTGCTGTTTTCTTTTCAAGTTCCTCAATCTCAAGGAGTTTCTCATTACACTTCCGCTCTGAAAGAGTTAGCTGTAGCTGAAGATCCCCATTCTTTTGTTGCAGAGACACCAATTTGAGCTTGGCCATCACCAGCTGTGCTCTCACCTTTCCATCGCTTGTCGTGGATAACCGTCCCAATTCCTCGAACTTGAGATCTATTTCTCTAGACGTCACACCCACCACACCACTTGCAACGAGTTCCTCAGTCGTCTTGAGCTTCTGTTGGAGCTCTACTTTCTCAGACAAGGCCTGTGATAGAAGCATATCTGTCTGCTTGAATTTTAGATCCATGCGGCGAAGTTTATCTTCCAGAAGAGCACACATATCATTAGCCTCGATCAAGTTTCTGTCAAGGTCTACACATGTTGCTTCGAGAGCTGTCTTTTCATCAATAACTGTATCCAGCTGCCCTTGGAGTTTCAAAATCTGTGCTTCACTCCTTTTGGAGCTGGCGATAATCACCTCCTTTATCTTCAATTCTTTGTAATACTGAAGGGAGACATCTCGCAATCGAATGGACGTGGACTGGTGCTTCCCTTTCAAGTCAGAGAACTGATACTCCAATTCCTCTGCAACTTTTCTAGCTTGTTCCTCAGAAGCTTTGCATGATGTTAGCTCCTTGATGAGAGCCTCTATGGTGGATTCCTGGCCAGAAGCTTTCTCCTTAAGTGAAGCTATGATGGCTTCTTGGCACGCTACCTTCTCCTCGAGTGCAGTTATTATGGATTCTTGTTTAGCGAACTTTTTCTCAAGTGCCTCCATGCTGGAATCCCTGCAAGCAACATTCTCGTTAAGTGCCACCATGGCTGTTTCTTGTGTGGAAAACTTATCCATGAGCTCCTCAATAGCAGATTCTCGGTTGGCGAGTCTCTCCTTAAGTGCTGCTATAACAATTTCCTGCTCAGTAAATTTCTCCTTGAGTGCCTCCATGTTGGTTTCCTTGCAGGAAACTTTCTCATTGAGTGCCAGTATGGTGCTTTCTTTGCCAGCAACATTCTCGGTGAGCTCATTGATAGCGGATTCTTGGCCCCAAAGTTTCTCCTTAAGTGCCTCAACGGTCGTTTCTTTACTGGCAGTTTGCTCTCTTAATGCTCCTATAGTGATCTCTTGGCTTTCAATTTCCTTCTGAAGTTCCAATATGGTTTTTTCTTTGCAAGCAATTGTCTCCTTAAGTTCCATCATGGTGGTTTTTTGGAAAGCAATCTTCTCCCTGAGGGAGTCTATTATGGTTCCCCTGCAAGCAACTTCTCCCTCCGGTTCTACAGTTTTTACTGGCAAAACACCACTAAACTCTTCAACCTCCACCGCAGTGCCTTCAGGAGCTGGAATCTCTGCGCAAATCTCTGCATCTCTTGTTTGCACCAACAAAGCACCAACCTCATCTTTAGCTTCAGGAGTTTCTAGCGAATTACCTGAATGAATTAAATCTTCCATGACAACTTCAGTATGATCTGCAGCTTGTACCTCGGACGTGCTAAGACCTTCTTGACCTGGTATGTTTTCTGTAATAAGAAAGTCTATAATGTCTCCATTGCCAGCAATTTCTCCTTCCAGTTCTGCAGTTTGTACTGGCAAAACACCAATTAGCTCTGGAACCACCACTGTGCCTCTGGGAGCTGGAATCTCTGTGCGAACCTCCATCTCTCTTGTTTGCATCAATAAAGTTCCAACCACACCTTCAGCTTCAGGAGTTTCAGGCAAATTACTTGGAACTAAAGCCTCCATGATGGCTTCATCCTCATTATCCGCAGACTGTACCTCTGACGAACAGCGATCTTCTTGACCTTGTGCGGTCTCTGTACTTTCTGGGAATGTGTCTGCAGCTTCAAGGAGATCATCTTTAATTTCCATCTCCTTCGTTTCTAACATAGATGCATTCAACTCTTGAACGGCTGGCAAATCACGAGGTGTATCCTTTACAGAAACTTCTTGTGAATCAACATTCTCCTCTAGCTCCACTATCTCCTCATGCCCTACAGTTTGTTCAACTGGAATGGCGTCCTCCTCTGTGATGGCCACCTGGGATGCCACTTCTTTCTCATGTGCTGTAGATTGTTCCGTTTGACTGTTTACCTCAGTTTCAGCTTCGGGGGAACTGACTTCAGTATCCATTATTTCAGTTGATGTTATTAGAACATCCGGATCTTGGTCATTATCTGAACGCTCCAATGTGGGAATTAAGCGAGTCAGATCCTCCTTATTGTCCACCTGGGATTCATCTTCTTTCTCTGGTAGTTTGGCTTGTTCAATAAGAACATTCAACCCGTCTTTAGCTTCTGGAAAAATAACTTCCACTTCCAGCTCTGCTGTTTCTGAACGTGTAACATCCAGTTCTTTGTCATCCAAATTTTCCCATGCAGCACTGCCATTGGTTGAATCCTTTGTAATGGATACTAAGGATTCAACTTCATACGCATGGCCTATATTTTGTTCCCTATGTCCATTCAACTCAGTTGTGGATTCCTGGGAAACAACACCCTCTTCCAGCTCTGCAATTGGAATCTTTGACTCTTCTTTGCATTGTGTAATAGAACCTTGAGTTGAATAATCTGTATGGGCTATCAAGGTCTCAACTTCTTTCTCCTGCTCTGCTGTCTGTTCCATTTGATATTTCAGCTCAGTTGTAGTATCTTGGGAAGCAAGTTCCTCCACCAGCTCTGCGGTTTGCGCAATTGGACTTTCCTCCTCTCCTTGGACTGCCATAAATTCCATTGCGCTGCCGTCTTTAGTGGATTTCTCAGTAAGGTCTACCAAGGACTCGTCTTCCTTCTGTTCCGCAGCTTCTTCCATGTGACCATTCAACCGACTTGCGTTTTCTTGGTAAGTGACCTCCATCTCCAATTCTGCAGATTGGTCTGTTTGAACTAACTCTGAATGTTCCGCCATTTTGTTGCTTCTCTTCAACGCTCTCTCACGAGCCTCTCGGTTCTCCCCTTCACGAACCCATATTTATAACAAAATTAGCAGGGCAAGAATTTGACAAGAGAAGGCGATGAAGTTTCTTGATCAAGATATTCAATATACGTCAGCGTACGTGGCTATTCAAAGAATTATGTCATGCATACACATGGAAATCGGTCTGTCAATTTCCATCGCTAGATGGAGTGCTTTGAAAATAAATCTTCTGTGCAATATGTATTGGATGTTGCAACGTCATTGACTGTAATTTATACCAATGAAATCTAACCAGAAAAAAATGGGTTTGGAAGAGTTGAGATTTCCTTTTAAAAACAAGTCATATTTGGTATTACCTAAAAATTCTGGACCATGGTATTACCTAGAAAATGTTATCTAGGGTTTGAAACAAGAACGCCATACTTGGTATGACCACTTGCAAGGTTTTATCATTAATTCTGATTTTCAGCCTTATTATACAATCCAACTCTCTTATAAAGAAAGGAAAAAAGATATTAGTTTTTTTAGGTAGATGGCATATTTTTTGGTGTTTGTAATGACGACCTTCACTATAACATTTTATAAAATATAAGATGACCTTAGAAATGAATATGATGGAAGAACTAAAGTTCTTCTTGAGACTCAAATTTCATCAAGTAAATAATGAACATTCATAAACCTATACAAGTGTACCAAAGCACTTTTAAAGAAGTTTGGTTTGGACTCGACCGAATGAAAAAAATAAACCTATGAGCGTATATATACTCTTAAATGCATAAGACTTCGGTAAATCAATAGATCCAGAAGTCCATCGAGGGTTATAATTGGTTCTTAACTGCATTTGAGCTTAATATATTAAGTGCTACTTTATTATGTACCACTGTTAATTATCATCAAATAATCTCATCTAATTATTATAAAATAATATTTAGATACATGTTTGATATTGCTTAATCTGCTTCGTTTTTCCAAGAAGGTAATGCTTTTGATTTATGTGCTTTTAGCAATGCAAATTTTGCCTCGTTTTTCCAAGAAGGTAATGCTTTTGATTTATGTGCTTTTAGCAATGCAAATTTTGCCAGTGCCAAGACAAATTGCAAAAGTAATACATGTCATTTCATTTTTATTACATTAATCTTTTTTTTGAGAAACGGTGGGATGAGCCTCCTTGAGAGGGCCATCCAAAAAATATATTAATAATAAAATAAATAATTACACTTGCCAAGAATTTAAGAGGGCCCCAACATGCCCAAGTACATTTTCAGGATAAAATCTCGACCACTCAAAAATCACTCCGTTTCTGTTCAACCAGACGCACCAGATCGCCGCACAAATCTTCTGTCTTCCTATCTCAGATACTGCCCACCTCCTGCACAAATCCCAGAACTTGTCCTTGCTAGCGAAGTCAAGGTCCGAAATCGACAGTCTTTGCGAAACTTCAACTAAGCTAGGACACTGAAAAAATAAATGATCCACGTCCTCCTGAGATAACCCACACCTACTACACATGTCCACGTTCCCGGGGAAGAGCCTTGCTCTCCTTGCCGCCGCCAACACCCGCTCTCTTCTCAGAAGCCACAAAAAGACTTTTAACTTTGACGGAACCTTCCACGACCATATCATTGCGCAGTCTCTAGAGATCAAGGGATCAACATTGGATGGATGAGCCACCAACAAACCATACGCCTTTCGAACCGAAAAGTGACCATCCCACCACTCCCACGAATCACGCCCCACCGTTGGCCCCGCCCGATTGCACAACCGATCCGACAGACCTAGAAAATCTTCCGCCCTCTATTCAGATAACTCGTCAACAAAGATAAGCGACCAAGATCCATTCATCCACATCTCAGCCACACTGCTCTCCCTATCCGTCGCCAACGCGTATAACCTTGGAAACATATCGCAAAGAGCACCCCTATCCGTGTAGTTGTCCCGCTAGAAGCAAAAAACTACGACCATCCCCAAGCACAGGACGCAGGTGAACCATCAGATCCGACAGGAACCGAGCAAAACCCCTTCCAGAAAGAAGATGAAGAATCCCCTCCCACCGTGCGGACTGACAAGGAGGAAGAAACACCATAGATTGCCCTGATCAGATGGGACACAGATCCGTGCCAAGGCCCCGGATCCTAACGACCCACTTCGCCAACAACGCCTTGTCCATATCTCCCAGTTTCAGAACCCCCAAGCCATCTTCTGTAGTCAGCGTAGAAACCGATGACCAGTCCACCAAATGCAGCCCTCTGTCCCCATGCGAAGAAGACTAGAAGAAACGATGAATAAGAGACTCCAACCTGGATTGGATGCCCGTCGGCAGGGCCCGCATAGACACAAAGAAGACCAGAATGGCAGACAGAACCACCCTCGTCAGAACCAAGCGCCCTCCCTTAGACAGAAATGCTGCCTTCCAGCCGACCAGCTTCCTCTCCAGCTTCTCCACCAGAGGCAGCCAATCGACCTGGCGCAATCTACCCGTCAAAAGAGGCAAACCCAGATAGGTGATAGGCAAGGACCTCATCGGCGTATCGAGAACCACACCACACACCTCCACGTCCTCAGTCGTCATATTAAAAGGCACAAATACCGATTTCGCACCATTCACCCCAGACCCGAGAGATCACCAAAGATATTAAGCACTGCCTTCACAGTTTTGCATTCCTCCACCCACCCTTTACGAAGAACAATGTGTCATCCGCATACTGAAGGAGAGGCACAAAGAGTCCGCCTCTAGAGTAACCTCTAAAGAATCCACTCTCCGCCGCCAATCAAGCCATGATCGCTAAGGTGCATGTTGTCAGAACAAACAACAAAGGAGCTAGTGGACATCCTTGTCGCACACCTCTCAGCGGCTGGAAGAAGCTGCCCTCCTGTTTCCCGTTCACCAGAACTTACAACAAAGTAGTAGTGACAAATCTCTTCATCCAGTCAATCCATACGTCCATGAAACCTCTCCGCACTAGGGAAGCCCAAATGAATCTCCAGCACACACTGTCATAGCCTTCGAAAAGTCAACCTTCCATAGAAATCCCTTGATCCCCATGTGCTCCCAATCCCTCGCCATTTCTGCCGCTATCACCACTCCATCTAGAAGCTGGTGCCCCGGAATAAAAGTAGATTGCTAAGGAAGGACAAGGTCATCCAACACAACACGCAGACGGTTGGCCAACACCTTGGCCAGAATAAGATAAATAACATTTGACAGTGCAATGGGGCGATAATCCTCTACTCTGACAGCTCCCTCCCTCTTCGACAGCAAGAATAGTAACACCTTGTTAAAATTTTCCAGCCCCATGTTCTCCCCTCTAAATTCACAAAGCATGTCCATGACATCACCTTCCAGTACATCCCAGAACTCCCTAAAGAAGGAGACCAGAAAGCCATCTGGTCCCAGACATCCATCAACGTTCACATCGAATACCGCTTCACGAACCTCCATTCTCGAGAACTCCTTCACAAGTGCCAACCGCTGCTCGTCGTTCAGAACCCGGGCACCCTTCCTGGACCACGTGGTCCCAGACGACGGTAAACGCCTGTTGAAACTCCGGAAATGGTCCACCAACGCCTTCCCAATCTCCCTATCTCCGAAAACTGTAGCTTCGCCCATCCTGAGCTCGTGAATCATATTACGCCTCCATCTTCCACTCGCCATAGCATGGAAGAAGCGTATGTTTGCATCTCCCTCTTTTACCCATCGCTGCCTAGACCGCTGACGCTACTTCACCTCTCTCCGCTTGTCTTTTTCCATCACCACTGGATGCGACGCATCCCGCAATAATGCCTCCTCACTGGTAAGGATACGGGAGTCTTCCACTCCATCCAGTCTTGCAATCTCTGCCACCGCCATCTCACGCCTCTCCGTTATGTACTTTCTCAGTTCCTTTTTATGAATCATCAATCGATCCCGCAACATCTTTAGTTTCAAAGACAATCGTTGCGTCATCGAGCCCTCCACACGTAGAGAGCCCTAACTCTGAGAGACAATGTCTCTAAAGCCATCGTCCAAGATCCAAGACTTCTCGAATTTGAACATCGATCTAGGGATCACCCCCCCCCACCCGAATCCCAGCAAATTGGTGTATGATCAGACTGCGATCAAGGGAGTGCCCTTGCCACAGCAAGGGGAAACCTCTCCAAAACCTCAGCAGAGACCATGAATCTATCCAACCTTGATCTTGAAGACACCCCTCGCCACGTGAATTTCCTGTTACTGACATCCACCACTTGCAAAGCCAGGTAGCCCACACAATCCCCAAAACCAACTGAACCCAAGTCTTTTCCACCCCGATCTACCGACCGATCTGAAGTAAACAAAGTCACATTGAAGTCCCCACCGTCACCCAAGGTGCGTCCGGTAACCTCCTCCTGGCTGTTCGCAGCTCTTCCCACAGAATATCACAACGTCCACCTCCAGGTGTCCCATACACTGAGGTTTCCAAAACCCTGTTATCCCCTGACCTACATTCAAGCAGCACTGATATAGAACTTTCGCCAACATACTCATCAGCAGCTGAGAACAACTCTCCATCCCATGCCAGAATCAAGCCAGCAGCGCTACCCACAACATTGACCGCTCTGAACTCAGACAACTTAGAACTACCCACCGACTTCCAAACCACAGAATCACATCTTGCCAACTTAGATTCCTGCAAGAAGACCACGTCTGCACCCCAAGAACCCAGAAGCTCACATAGCGCCCTCCTCTTTTCCCTATCCCCCAACCCCCTCACATTCCACGAGATCAGCTTCATTTAGACCCACTCGGAGGGTTTCTGCTGGGTATGGATACCCCAAGACACTCTGCAACCCGCACGTGAATGTCAATAGGTGAGCCAGTCTGCTCTGAATCACCAACTACACACCTCCCATCCACCGCGACGGGTGGACAAGAAAAATCAGCAACCTCCTCCTCATAGGGGACTAGACACTCTCCCTGTATTCCATCTCCCGCTCCAACCACATCAAGGCCTTGGGCTTCCTTCTCTTGCGCATGAATAGTAGGAGCGGGTCTTTCCGCCCCTTCCTGCCATCCACTCCCAACGACAGATGTCGATTCCTCCGTCTTCGCTTCGATGTAACAAGGCACTGCACCATCTTGTTGTTCCTTGCCAAGGTAGCCGCACCTGGAACCAGATCAAGACACTGAAGACTGTCCCCATCTAGGCACTCCGCGCCGCTGTCCACCAACCCCGAACTCCGCACCTCGTCGGGAGAGGAAGAGCAACACCCCACAAGGCAATCCGATTGGGTCCCAACGGAGGCAAGGGAGGACCCCACCTCACATCAACCCCCCTCGCCATCGGGGAGGGAAGGCGACACGACGAGCCACGGAGAGACGAGGACCCCGGACCCTCAACCGGTGCAACCCGACCCGGATCCACCACCACTAAGTTAAAATTTGAATTGCCAGCCTGTCCCCCAGAATCTGAAACGGCCACTACAATTGTCGCTTCACCTTCCCGCGAAGGCACGGGATGGCCCACTTCCACCCCCACCATCGCCTTCAGAATCTCAACCGCCACCGGAGACCAAACCACCGCCTTCGGGCCTCGCCCACCCATCTACCCTGCACCCATCTCCAGGGGAGGCATCTCCACCCGAGTGAGGCGAAGATGAAACTCGCACGACCAACCCGCAACATCTTCACATGCGGAATTGAGCAGCCATTGATCAAGATTGAAGCAATCAGATTCCACCCCTTACCAGGTCTAAGCCCCCAATTGTAGAATAGCTTCCACCTTGCCAAAGCCCTGTCACACAGCCGAGGTCGGTGCCAAACCACTGATGACGGGAACACCGCACTCCCCTTGGAGAGGAATTCTCGTATATTCGCTCCCTCCATCCCCCGTGATGCATAGCAAGCCATCGGAAAGCCATACCCCGTCCTCGTCGCAGCCAACCGAGCGGCCGAGTTCAAGGATTTCCATCACCTTCCGCAGCTCGTCATTGGTACCCTAGGCAATGAGAACACCGTCAATGGGGTCCCGCTGGACCTCCTCGACCACCATGCCAGCAACGCCCATACCATCACCCCTAGGCCGACCTGGGATAGGAACCGGGCAATCCCTTCGGGCCCCTCGCCACGACGACCATAACAGACCGATCACTCCAGAGAACACCACCTCGCGAGATGGCCCAAAAGACCACATATGTAGCAACAGTAGCGGGCAGAAAGAGCCCTCCTTCCCGCGACTCCATCTCTTGCCGCTCTTGTAGAGTCCTACGCACGACCCGATCGAAGTTCTCCCCGCGCTCCCCCCGTGGTGCATGATCCTTCCCCGGCATCCACCAATCATGCCCCGAAGCACCCGATCCCGACATAGGCGGTCGCGGAAGACCGGACACTGCTGCGCGAGGCGAGGGGGCCACGCCCCGATCGCCCACTCCCGACCCTGAGGCACCAAGCGACGCGCTGTCCATCCACTTATAGCTATGTAAAATATATTTGCATTAATCTTGTGGTTCTCAAAGAAATACAAATATGTCTCATTGTCGCATGCGACAATCTAATTATTTCGGGCCCAAGCCCGGGTCAAGGCCCGCAAATCTTCTTGTTGTTCGGCTCAAGCTCAGGCCCGGCCCAAGATTAGACATGTTCTGCGGACCTATACAAATATACCTTGAGCTTCTCATGATTAATTGCCATGAATTCCTCCTGATAACACTCAATCCCTTCTCACTTCAAGAAATGCGACTACATGGGTAATTTCTAGCATGAAAAACCCCTAGATTGAATAGACCATCCTCCACACATGTAATATAAGACATAAAACATTAACCAACAAAATGGGGAATAATATTATATTACTTATGAAAAAGACATTGTAAAATTGTAAATCAATCTCTTCAATTGTAAAACAATGACATTCTAGTGACAATACAATGCCAAAATTTCTAAAACCACCACATAATTAAATTTCAGTTGCTATCGAAAAATAAAAAAAGATTCTTCAACTATGATATACCTTAGCAACTAAGCTTGGAGCCTTGGAGGACAAAACAACATGGGGTTTTGGGAGTGGGATTTGGGTTTCTCGTGCATGAGGGGTTAGGAGCCTATGACATCAACCGTGTTTGGCGTGAGGGGAGGGAGCTGGGAGGGGACATATGCCCCTGACTAAGGCCTGCGGACCACATTTGGGCTGGGTCATGGGCTCAATCTCGGGCCATACTACAGACCACCACTCGGGCCTATGTCAGGCCGGGCCTTGGGCCGGGTCAGGTTGGGCCATGCCAAGCCCGAGCCTGGCCCAAAAAAAAATTGGGCCGATTTTTTAGGCCCAGGCCCGGCCCAATGTCCTCTTGGGCTTGGGCTAGGCTGGGCTTTTTGGGCCGGGTTTCGGGCTGGGTCAGGCTGACCCAGCCCAATGCCCATCCCTAGTCACGTGGCTATCTCCACATCACATGATCGAGGCATCAACAACTCTCCTCGTTGCGCAACAGAACATCTTTTTCACTGTCAAATTAGGTGCATGCTCGCACATATAGGTCGTCTAGTGCATTTGAGACATCACGTGAGCCAGCCTACACGACCAGTACAATTGCAGAAGCACCATGGGATCTCTCTGAAATCATTTAAGAGACCAGCCAGTGAATAACATTCATGACTCACTTCTACACAAGAAATTTACGCAAGGTCCCCATCGTGTTTTCCATTTTGACGATAAGTCCTACAAGCATCTTTATAATATATTTATATTGTAAAAATTAAAAATAGACTTTCGCCATTGGGCTTAATTATCTATCAATCCATTGTGTATATCGAGTTGATTTCTTTTGGATTCTGCAATTTATGATTTATTTTAATACTATTTGAGACATTTTGGAGCTTCACTGAAATATATATGATTTTTTTAATAAAATTGACAATTTTGGCTTATAATTTACTTATAAAATCATTATTATTGGATTTGTTTGAAATATTTGGTGGAATGATAGCTTAAATATCTAACTCCATGCCTACAGAAGAGTTTTAAAATTTATTGAAAAATAATGCCGGAAGGAATTAGTGTGTAAATTTGTTCTATACTTTAATTTGATACCATATTGCAATGACGTAAAAATCTAAAAATATGTGAGAAACCACTCTACTAATTCTACATTTGAGGATTTATTGAGAGATTTTTAGCTATGTTTGATTCTTATAAAATTTAAAAATATATTTTCCAAATCCTGTCTTATTTTATTTTTATTTAATTCTTTATTTCTAAAAAAAAAGGGTATATCCCTCTATTCCACTAGTATAACCTACAATTTTCTCATTAATAATTATTACAATTACTTCCTAAAATTACAAAAAAACATTTAAAAAACCATATATTATAAAAGTGTGCAAAACAAATAGTGTTCATGAATCCTTATAATATGTACATTATAGAAAAATATGCATATATTTTACGAGGTCCATTCCGCCTACTCTATCTTTAAAGCTCCCCACGTATTACCTTTTTTTTTAAATATTTTCTCATTTTTATTTTGTTTATTTTTATTCTTATGATTTATCTATTTTCAAAAATCATCAAAAACTATAAAAATATAAAACTTTTTTTTATTTTATTATATGGTTAACACGCACACGCGCGCATGTATATATATATATATTAAAACACTTTCTTTTTCCATTTTATACGACTAAATTTATCTAAAAAATTATTTTTTTAAATTTGGAAATCAAAATTTAAACATAAAAATAACATATAATATATATATCTATAACTATTTATAGGTGTTTAAAAATAAAAAAATCAATTACAAAGTTATAAACATAGTAGAAAACAAACAAAATATAACAACCACACAAAATTAGCAAGCACACATACACACATACACAGTTAGGATTGAGTTTGTGATCCAAGTTTAATTGGTCTGTTACACCTCGCTGAGTTTGATCTTCGTAAACTTAGACTGATAAAAGCACATAAATTTTCTATATAATGAGGCTTAACTGAGTACTACCATGGCTACTTATTAAAGATTGGTCAAGCCTATTTATCAAGTAGTAAGGGAGTTTAAGAGTATGTTTAGATGCTTGTTACGATACGAACCTAGTTGTACATTTTGTTACTATCTTAGCATTTGATAATCATACAGAGTATGTTTGTATTTGTTTTTGTAGTCAGACAAACTTTTGAGGTTGATGGAAACTTGATGACAACACACTAAAGCATAAGATGGACTTTAGAAACTATCGAGGTAAAAAAAAACTAATCCCAAAGTCAAAAGCTCAAAAAACCAACATATCAAAAGCTTAAAACTTGAAATGCCTAAATCTTAAAGACTTATAGAATGAAGAATTGATGTATTGGAAGATAGTGAATAAGCGAAAGACAAGTAAGAATGATTTATAGAAATCGAGGAGTTAGATTATTTACATGGTTTCTGTTTTGTCAAAATAATGTCCTAGGTTTTTTTATATATTCTTAGTATATTAAAAAATTAAGTTAAAATCAAATCAATCGGCTAGTCAATTCTTTCAGTCAATTGAATCCACCTTTAGTTGACTATTGAGTTTTTCCAGTCGACTATCCATGAAATCTAAAATCAACATTTTTAATTTTGATTTTTAGTGCAATAATTGCATTTTCCCCAGTTGACAAATATTCAATAGTTAACTAAATTTATACCATAATCTCCTAATATCTATTATAGTAAAAATGCTTACTATTTCATTAGTTGACTAACTTAAAGCCATAATCGACTAATATTCATTCTAGTAAAGATGCTTAATATCTCTTTTACTCAGTCACATACCTAAATATCTAGCTCGCTAATTTTTTGTCAACTACCATTTTTAGAATGTTCCCAATTTTCAAAGTCATTAAAATCTACAATCAGCTAACTTTATACACCAATCAAATAATCTTTATTTCAGCAAACTAATAATTTCTTTCAGTTAACTAATTTATTTTGTGAATAAATATTTATACTAGTTGTTAGTGATATTTTACATAACCCTATTTGATTTAATTAAATGATCAATAAGCTGTCATAGGCATATAAATAAGACTTTTAAGCCCTTTTACACTTTACTACTTATAAGAATTTGTATATACACTTCTAATTGAATTGCAAGTTATATTGCACTCAACTATATATGCCAAAAATATAGTGATTTAGCTTAAAAATCTCTCAAGTCCTCAATTGGGTTCTTAGTAGCTCTCGTGCTCTCAATTTTTCATCATCTTCATCGAGCATATCAAGCATTATTTCAATTCACCTAGGCTCAAGTAAGCTTGCGCATTTAGATGACATAAGAAAAATTGAATTTTATTTTTCTTAGCTTGTTGTATATAGCTAATGGATTGTGTGTTTCTTTTTCTACAAGAGATAAAATCTTCTTTAGGATTTAACTAAGGAAAGAACATGTATAAGTGAGTTTGCCCTAACCTCGTTCTTAAATAACATGATATTGGAAGCAAGCTTTTCTAAAAGAGCAAAGGAGAAATCCTATAACAAGAAGTTTTCGTTCATGATTGTTACTAATATGAGTTTTCACATTAAAAATAGAGTAAATTACACAAAAGTTTCTGAATTATACACATGATTTCAGTGTCTCGTTGAACACTAAACCGTAACAATCTGGTACCCGATCTTCAAGATTTGTCTTAATCCGATCCTTGACTACTGAAATTTAGTTGATTGTTTTGTCTTTCTAACCTTAAATCATAATAGCTCAAAATCACATTGGGACAATTTAAAGATCATGTACCACATTGTTCAAGTATCACGATGAAATTGGATGTATAGTTCATGAACTTTTGTGTAATTTACTCTTAAAAATAATTTGAACTCTTTTGTGATTTATAATTTATAATTTGCAATTATTGGTTGGACTATTTGTATATGGCATAATTCAACACACCTATTGTGCTGAATTCACATATTCTTCTCTCTTGCATTATTAGCAACTTTTTGAATGAAGAAAGTGATTAAATGAAAATTTTTGTATTTTTAGCTTACTTTAATTTGTTTTATGCTTGTAAACTTAGTGGTGGAATGTAGATGCTTAATCTTTCATGTGGATTAAATGCCATAACACTGGGTAGTTATAGACTCACATATCACCTATTGTCTGCATCTCTTTACTTGCAAATGAAATTGACATAGATGTGTGTTGACTTTTAGATGTAAATATGTTAAAATAAACATTTGCTAGAGATATTTATTGAAATCCGATCTTTACTTAACACATATTATATTAAATTATCATTATATATGTATATAATATTTTGCCAATTTGTAACCCAAGGGATTTTTTGACAGGAGACACTTAGTAACCATTTAAAGTACTAGTTACTTTTAATCTAAAAGGTTGTTCATTGCTTTTTTACTTTCTTAGCAGAATTTGCTTTTGTTATATTTTTATGTTTGATGACATGTAACAAAAGCATTTTGTTATTTCTTTTCCTTTGAGACTTCGAGATATTATGTATCATGCTATCTTGTTCCATGTTGAATATATAAAGCCTTTCACTCTTAATAAAATTGATTATGGTTGGTCATGTGATTATCTCATTTTCCATGTTGGATGACTCGATTTTGGTTGATTGATGTAATAACTCATGAATAGGGATATTTAATACGATTTGGATCGACCTTGGTGAGATTTTACAATATCGGATAAAATTTCCTACTCAAAAGTCTCAAAAGTCCATTAGGAAGACTATACTTTATTTGTATCAAAAGTCTCAAAAGTCCATTAGGAAGACTATACTTTATTTGTAATAAAATGTAATAACTTAGATTTTATAAAACCTTTAAACCTATTAAACCCAATATTGGGAGTGGTTTTTAGTATATATACTCATACAAGTACATAAGAGTTAATGCACCGATGCATATGATATATACCACACATAACATCTAATCCTAATTCTTAAATGTCTAAGATTATATGTTGGCACACCATAACTTACATTGTATCTATATTCCAAAAGTTCAAACTTAGATTTTGTCTATTTGATGCTCTAGTACGACGTTATGTACATCGACACACCTCTTATATGTCGGTACACCTTGTACGTAATATCTGTTAAACTTCATGATCATTCACTTTTCTATTTTTGTTAATCTAATTTATGTACGTTGTTTTATTATACCTATATTGTTAAACCTACTATTGTTGGCTACATATACTGTTAGCAATGTGAGCCTGAGGCGAAACACTCCTGCAGTAAATGTTATTGTAATAAAAGATTTATCAATAAAAGTTATTAATTGTTTTTCACTCCCTTTCTGAGGTTGAATGAATGAATGCACTATAAGGTCCCTCTGTACAATAAGGGTTATGTACCATGGCCAACTTGATAATCATACAACTGTTGATTCATTGAATGAATCATAGAGGCTGATGCTTGGATGAATATCTAAGGAGTTAGATAGAGGACTCATCAAGCATCATCAAATGATTGTTAAGTGATGATCTCCAGCCTGAGTAGGAGATGGCAATCCTTTCTCATTTGGCTGATATCTGACCAACTTCTTGATGCAGGTCCTCTGCATAGGAATAGTGATTCGGAGGAGTCAGATTAGTTGAGTCAATGGGTTGACTTAACAAGATAGAGATAACCAAAGACCTATGTTGAATGCTGTCACAGCATAGTGATGCTTCCTCTGACCAGAGACATATGTGTTACTATATGTCTGAGTATGTACATTTGGCAGACCAATAGGTTGATGACCTAACCAAGGTCTATACATCGACGAGCTGGTGTGCATGTAAGGACATATGAGTAATACGATCTCTCAAAAGAGATCATACATGTTCACATGTGAACCAGGAGACATGAGCTTACTCATGACGTATTGGGACTGATCAAATTCCATGCATGGTCGTCATGCTTTGGAAGCATGACATGAGTTTGAAGGTAAGATATATGCTTTGGGAAAGCATATAATCTATACTAATTCCCAATGACCAAGATTGAGAAACTTGGTGATCAAACCCTGAAGATGACAGTGTAAAATTGATCTATATCATCAGGATGATCATAGGTCTTCCAGTATGCAGGATGTACAGATGTTGGGAATACCTGAGGGTGATGTGATCATAAACGATTGTATAACCACGACGCTTCCATTCCGAGGGAGTGATGAAACAAGTTTGGATTTTAGTGACTCCTTTCAATAGAGAAGTGACCTAATCTTAGTCCATGTATTGGACATTGATCAGAATGAGATTCAGATGCAATGAGAAGATTAGGTTTACGACCTTGATTTAATCAAGCATCTATGAGAGGTCCATAAGATCTGGATTTGAGATGTGATCTCAATATCCAAGTCACTATACGTGGAACAATACAATCACCCTGTCCTTATCTCCAAGTATCTGCGGAGAAATCACATTATTCTTGAAGGGGTTCAAGAATAATTCCATAGTTGAATTATATCTGAGCATTAAGAGAATAATAATTAAATGTGATTTAATTATCTTGATGTATGTGGAAATTATCCAATATAATTAAATGTGATTTAATTATTGTGGATGCAAATAATGTGGATAGCAATATCCAATTATTCATAATATATTATAAATGTGATTTATAATGTATTAAAGAGAGCTAATTATAATTTATATTAATTAATTAATTAATGTTGTATATTGGATGCACATTGTGTAATTAATTGAAAATGTAAATTATATTTTATTTTGGGTTGTGAATGTGATTCACAAATTTTTCAATGACAAGATTGCAATATTCTCAAAATTAATTGTGAATTATTTTTGAAGAATAAATCATAACAAAAGTTGTTGGAATAAATAATGGAGATTTTCATGGAGATATGCAATCTCATGAGATTTCATGAGATTGTCTCCACTTGGAAACAAGTGGACGGCTACCATGTCCAATATGGAATTGGTGGCCGTCCACCATGTTCCAATAGGAGATGTAATCTCCATGATGGTTGTCTCCTTATTTGTTTGATTTAATTTATGATTGATTTATATTTGATTTATCAAAATATATTTGATCTAAATTAAATTATTAGTTGTTGACTTTTACCAACAACAATCTTGACCATTGGATTAAACATAAATCAATCTCATCTATTGATTTTATGTGTCCCATGGATTGAGATCCATGGATCCCAAAACTCTATAAACAGAGAGGCATACCATGCTCTCTAGAGTTATGCTTTTCAAGCACATATCTCTTCTCTCTCTTATTCTACACATCAACTCTCTTCCCTCTCTCTTTGTGGCGGTCTATTAAACCCTAGAGGAAGACTACGTCGTCGCCCTCACCACCGCGTTGCCGCCTCGACGTTCTTCGGTTCTCCATCTTCTTTGGAGTGCTACGCTTGTGAAGAAGGTGTTCGATCTTGTACGACGAGATCAGGAGTTCACCGTGCTTGGATCAACTTGTTGGATTACGAAGATCATGTGACTCATCCCCGTGCTCGCAAGCGGTTTCTCCAACGATCGGAATTGAGACAGGAGGTCTCTTTTCATAGAGACTCGATCAACCACGCTTCAAGAGGTATTCCTTTATACTTTATGTGGTTCTAGATAAAATGATCTGAGAATCGTTCTTAGATCATGTGATTTCATCGCATGATTTTTTTAAATTCCGCTGCATAGAACAACTAGTACGACTAGTTGTTCTAGGTCGTATTCGATATGACGCTCACGCTTCCATGATGTGCTTGAGGATTATGCCATATCCTTCAAGTGGTATCAGAGCCTTAGGTCGAAGGTTTTGGATACGATCCGTAAACCTAGGACGACTTGCGTTCGTTAAGGTTGCGAAAGTTTTTATCGCATTTGATTTTCGCACATCTGTTTAGTGAATAAATTCGGTCCTATTTAAAATGTTTAAACCCAAATTAATCATTTGGATTTTGTCCCCATTAAATAAGGAAATCACAGGATCTGAGTTTACGTAATTTGGATTCCGTTTGCTCAAGATATTGTTGTTTTAATGAATACGTATTCACTGTTGCGGGAACTGCAAATCTTAACATGATTAATGAGTTAATTACTATTTTGATCCACCTCGAAATGCGTGAAATATCACTTAGGTTCTGTCCTAAATCGAATTAGCAATCTTTGAAAATTGATTTTGTCTAATTTGGATTTAAATTGATCGAGATATATTAATTTTAGTAAGTAGGGATCACTGCCGAAATTACATTCTTAATAAGAACCATGTGATTGTCAATTAGTGAAATTAATTGTTAATTTCATGAAAAATTATGGAAAATATTTGAGAAATATTTAATGATGATTATTTCCTTAATTGACATGATCTCAACCAATAAATTGATTAGATTTGATGTAGATCATAATTGGAAACACAATCATCAAACTCCTTGCTTGAATATGATTGGGAATTTGTCTAGCAAATTTCCTTATAATAAAAAATGTTTTGATTATTACTATATGGTATAATTTCGGCTGAAGAACCGATGATCATCTCAAGTACAAATTGATCTATTTGGCATTGTCCTTTACTGAGGTGGATATGGTGTCTAGTCGGGAAGTATTAGGGTAGTGAGTCGCACCGGTTGCAGTCCATCCCACTTTCGTCGGTACTGGCCATGACAACGGGTAGGGACTCGATAATGCCGTATAAATCAAGATGTATTTTTCTAATTATTAAAATTCGAATTAATACGTACTTTGAGATAATACCATATATGTATTCAAGTAAAAACAATCAAGTTTGTTGATTGAATTGGATTGAAAATTAATTTAATGTGATTAGGTTAATTATATCCAATTAAAAAATACTCTATTATGAATAGATGTGTATTTTCCTTGGAAGAATTAATTATATGAATACGTACTTTGAGATAATACCATATATGCATTCAAGTAAAAACAATCAAGTTTATTGATTGAATTGGATTGAAAATTAATTTAATGTGATTAGGTTAATTATATCAAATTAAAAATACTCTATTATGAATAGATGTGTATTTCCCTTGGAAGAATTAATTATATGAATATGATTCGTGATAATTAATTAAAATTTGAATATGAGGTGGATGATCACATAAGTGACATCCATGGTCTCCCGTCAAGGCGAAGGGTTCCGTCGCCAGATATTGTATGTAGGAGATGCCTGTCCGAAGTGACAGCTACTGCATATGATCCATTTGGATCAGGCTCGTCGCTTCTCGAAAGAGTAAGGACGTATGCGTAGTGACCCCAATATCGGGTCCTCATATTATTGGGGTGATATTGGATTGCGCATAGCGAGTTGTATTCCTATTGACGGTTGGTTCAATTAACAACGGGTCAACATTACCTTAGGGGTGGTGGGCCCGGATGTTAAAGACCGAATTGGGAAATGCAAGTTGGACTTGCAAGGCGGAATGTGTTCCCGCTTCTCTTTATTAAAGTCATAGGTTCTCATATTATTGGATATGACAAAGGTAAAGAGGAGATCCCAGTTCTTGCTTGAGATATAGCGGTAAGTATATCTCTTACTTTGAAGGTGATTAAGGGAATAAACTTTCAAAGTTGACAGAGCAAGACCAATTTGATTTAAAATGCCTTAATCAAATATCATAAATTTGAATGTATGATTATATGTTCTAATATAATGCATTATTAATTTCAGAAAATGAAGTCCATGAACCTACTAAGCAGACTTCTGAAGGTCAACCAGTTGACCAGACCGAATTACTCGAATTGGATCCGTAATTTGGAGCTTGTTCTCTCGGCTGAGCGTATAAGTTATGTGCTCACAGAAGACAAACATGAAAGCCCTAAATCGAAGGAAGAAAAGCAATACAATGACAAGTATGATGAAGATTATATCTTGGCAAGATGCTATATCCTGGGTTCTCTCTCCAATGTTCTTCAGAAGCACATATGGAGATGAGCACATGCTAGGAAATAATGCAGAATCTGAAAGATATGTTTGGTGACATTAACCACACCCAACGTTATAACATTATGAAAGAACTCGTTTGCTGCACGATGCA
This sequence comes from Ottelia alismoides, assembly GCA_037367405.1. Lineage (NCBI taxonomy): Eukaryota > Viridiplantae > Streptophyta > Magnoliopsida > Alismatales > Hydrocharitaceae > Ottelia > Ottelia alismoides. The sequence continues at coordinate 304,514 of JAZKJV010010169.1, read as the reverse complement.
GGAAGGTACTTCAATCCGAGAACATGCACTCAAAATGTTTGGGTACTTGTCTGAGTTGGAGACCCTTGGGGCAAACATGGATGCAAACATGCAAGCTGATTTCATTCTGCTGTCTTTGCCCAAGTCTATCAATAATTTTGTGATTTCATTCCACATGAACAAGTTGGACTTGACAAACGTTGGTCTTCTTGCTGTATTAAAGTCTGCAAAAGACGTAATGAAGAAAGATGGTCCCTTTGGCAGTGCAATGGTTGCATAAGTCAAAGGGAAGCGCAGTCGGAAGCAAGGTTCTCGGAAGGGCCCATCCCAGAAGAGAAAGAAGAAGAGTCAAGGTGTTGGCTCATCTTCCAATGCATCTACACTGATAGCATCGAAGAAAACCGACGTCTGTCACCACTGCAAGAAGCTGGAGCACTGGAGGCGTAACTGCCCGGAATACCTGAAGTCGGTCGACAAAGGTAAAGCCCCAACAGGTATGAAATCTACTTTCATCATTGAAACTAGTTTTCTCATTGGACGAGAAGGAAGTTGGGTTGTTGATTCTGGTGCTTCTATTCATGTATGCAATTTGTTGCATTTGTTTCAGGAAACTAGACATCTGGAAGAAGGGGAGATAATCATCCAGATGGGATCTGATGCAAGTGTTGCAACAGTCGTCGTCGGGACATGTCGACTATCATTATCTAGTGGTAGAGTCCTAGTACTTAAAGAGTGTCTTTATGTACCTGAAGTTAGAAGGAATTTGATATCTGTATCTAAGCTTGTTAGAAGTGGATATTCATTCCTTTTCTGTAATAAATTAGTCATAAATCATTATGATAAATATATTACGGATAGTATTTTGACTTCTGGTAGACTCTATGAATTGAGCATTGATGAGCATGTCATGAATGTTACTACCACTAATAAAAACCCTAAAAGATCCAGGAAGAATAAAAATCATTTGAATATGATTTGGCATCAAAGGCTTGGTCATTTATCTGTTGATATGATCAACAGATTAATAAAGGATGGTCCTTTAGATTTTCTACAGATTCAATCTTTGCCTACCTGTGAACATTGTATTAGAGGTAAAATGACTAGGATGCCTTTCCGTAACAAGGTTACAAGATGCGAAGGTATTGTTGACCTAATACATACCGATGTATGTGGTCCCTTCAGTACCGCGACTCAAAATGGATATCGATATTATTTGACGTTTATTGATGACCATTTGTGATATGGGTTTATCTTCCTATTACGTCATAAATCTGAAACCTTTGAAAAGTTCAAAGAATTCAATGCCTTGGTTGAGAACCAAACCGATAGGAAGATTAAACGGATTCGATCTAATCGAGGTGGCGAGTACCTCTCAGATGAATTCAAAGAATATCTTAAAGAAAATGAAATTGTCTCCAATCTCACTCCTCCTGGAACTCCCCAACTTAATGGTGTTGCTGAAAGACGTAACAGGACCATCATGGATATGGTCCATTCAATGATGAGCAAAGCACATTTACCACTTAGTTTCTGGGGATATGTGATGAATCCACGTTTCATCATCTTTATTCTATCATTTTGGCCTTAAAAACCCTAGCAAATGCGTGTAAATAGCATTAATTCATGCATTTTAGCATTCATGCATATGTGTGTAAATATTGTATAAAATGCGGTTTTTAATGCCAAAATAATAGAATAAAGAAAAGAAAAGAAAAAGAATAAAATATTGTAAATATTTTATGACCCGAAACCCCGAGACCTAGGCATCTTGATGAATAGGTCGACAAGGAATAAAGTAGGGGGAGATAAGGGCCAAAATACAGTGAAAATACCTATACATTCTATTCATTCTTTATTCATTTTGGGACCTATTTTTGGTTCCACTTTTTATACATCAAATAAAGAAACTTTGTACATGAAAGTTGTAGATAAATTAATAAAGAAAAATACAAAATTGATTTCACAGAAAAATAATGTACAGATAAAAAGTTATGGTCTGAATAAAATTCCAGAATGCCAACTTCCCAGACCCGTATCTCACAAATAAAAACTCCAAATGCAGCGTACTCACCTTTAATTGTATATAGAAGAAAATAATCTAATTAATGGTGGTGGTTTCGCATTTGGCGGAGCTACGGTTTGAAAGTTAACTTTTGGACCCCCATTGTATACTTGTACATATTAAAATATTCAATTTATTATTTATTTATTATTTTTATAATTTTATATTTTTATAATGTTGTAAATAATACTTATAATAATTATGAGCATTAAAATCAAAATAAAAACATAAATAAAATACAAATAAAAATACTTGTATATATTATAATACATAGGTATAATACATGAAGCTATACCTATACAAATAACACTTTCACTTTATTAAGTGTATAAAATATATCAGAAAATTAAAATAAAAATATATTTGTGTCTATAAAAGTATTTTGTAATTTTAGAAAATAAAAACCAAAATATAATAAATTAAAAATACCTAAATAAAAATAAAATACTTAAATATATAGATATAGATACCTATAGGGGTATAAATGCAAACTTGTAAAAATACACTTCCTAAAAATAAATAAAAATCACTATAAAATACTTTATAAAAAAAATAAACATTTTTCATTTTATAATAAAAAATCAATAAAATCGTTTTCTATTTTAATTTGATTTTACAATTCTTTTTCCCCAGGTTTTTCCTGGTTGGTCCACGTGGACCAACCAGGGGGCTAGGAGAGTTGACCTCGGTCAACTCTCTGCCCAACACCTGGGCTGTGTCAGAACGTGATTTTTCTTGGATTTCGCGGATTTTTCCCGGCCTCATCTTTCACCGTTTGGGGTCGCGGTCTTCACGAAACTTGTAGCCCTCTGATCCACCTCGCTCGCCCATGCATCATCTCGGGGATTGGATCGCTGTGGCACCCGTGATCTTCCCTCGAAGTACGCTCCTCGACCAGCCATTCAAAAACAACCCATTTCTTCCCATTTGCTTTGGAACCCTTTTTGACCACTGTTCTCCCTCTCTTTGGCGAGCTCTGGACGGGGTCTTGTGACAGGAGACCCTCCAGCTCCCTTCTGGCGTGATCAGTCGGCCGTAGAGTGGTCTCCACACCCATCTCCGGCCAAGCTTGGCCGTGAGGTCAACACCTTGGGTTATACGCCCTCGAGGTCATTTTTTCCTTGTTTTTTCTTGCTTGTTAGATAGCTGCCAGTTAGAGCTTTTAGTTTACTTGTTTAGCTTGCAGAATCACCCACCATTTCCCATCGTTTTCACTCTCGAACACCTCGCCGGAGCTCGCGAGCTCCGGCGACCACCATTCTCACCCACACCGTTTTGCTGGCCCCTGGGAACCCCTACTGCTGCCGCACACTCCTTTTGCAGGTCCCCAGGTGCAAGAGACCCCCGCGTGGGGTCGATTTTTGCTCGCCGGAGGAGGAGGGCGCCGCCGCCCGCGCGCCGCCCGCGCTCCTGGACCTACTGCAGCCGCACCTGCGCAAGAGAAAACGCGGGGGAGGGGGCAGCGTACAGCCACCGTCGATCTCGCCCCCCCCCCCGTTTTTGATCAAGACCGTCCTTCGGAGGGGAATAGCCAGCCGTCTGATCGTGGCTCGTGATTTGATCGTAACCATAGAATCTGAAGGGGTATCGCGACCCCTGGGCTCGCCACGTGTCTAAGTGGCACGGCATCTACCGTCCGTGGCTACCCCTTAAGTTGGGTATTTTGCTTATTTCGACCAGCAACTTTTTGAATTTCGGAAACAACACTTAAGCATTCTTCTGCTGTTAATTTGATTTTGTAATATTTGCAATTCAGCCCTACATTTTTGTGCATTTACATTCCAGCCCCCCCAGGCGCGTGCATTGCGCGTGCTTGGGTGGTCATTTTGCGGGGATAGCCTGGTAGATTTTGCTTTCAGCACTTAGTCCTTAAAAGTTTATTTATAGTATAAATTTGGTGGACATTTTGTACGCAGGCCCTCGGATTTTCCTAATATTACAAAAAGGCCCCTGCGTTGATGGTTTTTCTTTTTGTTGCTTGTATTTTTGCATGCTTCTATAAGACCCCAAAAATTCCCCAAAAATCAGTTTAAGTTCCTGCTATAGTGTAGTTTATCATCATATTTTTATTTTTCGTAATTATTGCATTTTATTATTTATAAAAATTCAAAAATAGCCAATTTCAGCACTTTTTGCACCATAAAATACCAAAAAAATATAAAAACACTCCAGAAAAATTCCAAAAAAATATATTTTGTGTCTTTTAGTGTGTTTTAACTCCCAGCCAAAAATCATTAAAAAATATAAAACCAAACTCCTAAAAATTGCAAAACTCTAAAAACCTTCATAAAAATTTATAAAATCCATAAAAAATCCAAAAATAGTGTTTTCTTTTCCTAAATTTTCTTGGTTTCATTACCTTTCACTGAAAATTAAGTTGGGGAATTTTTGCCACTGATTTCTATTTTATTTCTCCATTTTAAGTTTCAGCCTTGCTTTTTACTACTGTTTTCTTTATTTTGATAATTAAAAATACCAAAAACATTCTAAAAATTACCCAAAAATCACAAAAACAGTAAAAAAGTATAAAAAGACCAAAAAGACTTTATTTCCTTATTTTTGAGTATTTTTATCCATTTTTATAAATCCTCTAGCTTGCCTTTTATTACATTGCTTTTATATTCTATTATTGGAAAAAGAAATTATAAAAATATAAAATATAAAATATAAAATATAAAAATCAGAAAATTAAAAAACCAAAATACAAAAATATAAAATTAAATAAAAAATTAAATAAAAAATTATAAAATTAAAAACCCACAAAAAAATTAGCTTAACAGACTCTTGATCACACACACACATTTTGAGCATTTTTGCCCCGTTCTACCTGTCTGCTCCCTGAGTTCGACCTCTACAATACTTGCACCTATACACATCTTGTTGTAGAGTTATAATAAATTTTAACTCCGCACATTTACTTTCATTGCTTGATTTATCTGTCGTGGGTTAATTGTTGTTTGAATCGGGATTTCGAGCGGTCACCGCATCGACTGCGGTTTTGCCTTGTGAAAACCGTACGACCCTCTATTTCTCGGTTTAACAAATGGCGCCGTTGCCGGGGAGCAACAACGCGTAGTTCGAGTTTTTGTTTTGTGTTGTGATTATTTGTCTACCTTTGCGGCTTTTATTTCTGCTTGTTTTATTTTCTTTATTTTTGATATTTCTTGTTTGAATTGTCTAACCTCTCTCTTGTTTGACTTCTTGCGAGGAACGCGGATCGAGGGAGGAGCTCTATTCCAGGAGCCCCTACGCACCCACGTGAGGCGACTGGACTTAGCACGAAGGCGGGCTAGGAGAGAATTTTGAAGACAACTCTAGTTCTTTCTTCTCTTATATTTATTTTGTAATTTAAGTGAGTGAGAGACTATAATTGTAATAATACAGGTACCCCCGGACTGGACTCTCTGGAGCCTAATTTCCAAGTGATTGTTCACTTGGGGGCTCTCGCGGTTTTTGTCGGCTTTTCATCGCATTTTTTTATTATTTTGTTTTGTTTTTCGATTTTATTTCTTTTGTGTGATTGAGCCCCTAGTTCTAGGATTGTTTGCGATAGACTAAGGCCAAACACCTAATATTTTGCATGCACCTATAGTCTCGTTTGGACTTAGTCAAATTTTAAATAGTTGATCCTCACCTTCAACCCGTCGTGCCGCGAGCTCTCCCCGCAAAGCGCTTTCTCCTACCCTCAATTTGTTGAGCAGAGGAGGGGTGAGCCTAGACCGGACTCTAGGGTTGAGGATTGACGGTCAACTTGTGGTTCTTCCCGCCAATAGCAATTTTTGAACTTAGGGCGATTTCATCGGCTTGCATTTGCATATAGATAGGTTTCAATTCTGCTGAGCATCCTTGCATGTAGAGTGCTGGAGGCAAGGTGAGCATTTACGCTTTAGCATCCATCATTGATTTGACGCTTGCATTGCTTTTCCGACTCTACCTCTGATTTTGCCAACCTAGGATTTTAAAGGAATTGAATCCTCATTAGGATCGTGCATTCTCACTAAAAATCCAAAAAAAAAAGTGATAATCCATAAAATTGGGACTGTTAATTTTACTTGACCCTAAAACCGATCAAAAAGAAACATCTTGTATTGGGGCGAGTAATCCCCTCATTGTCTTCGCTTTTATTTGCTCGCGCACACACTAAGGTTAGTGCCCAAATCCCATTTAAGCCCCCTAAGTGTTTGCGCAACTTTTTGACATCTCACCTAACTCTAAAACAGACAAGATTAAAAGACCGCATTTTACGGTCTCTACCGAGTTGAGTAGGTGAATTGAGGGTTTGACTTGTTTTCATTTTTGTTCGTGATTGTTGCGTGTGTGTCCTAGATCATCTCTGCGCATTTGCGCCTTGTTCTTCACTCTCTTGACTTGACTTTCGTGTTCCCCCGAATCACGTCCTTTTGTTTTCGAGATGGACCCCTGGAGTGCATTTTATCTGGACTTTGCGAACCCCTCGCTCGCTCCAGCTGGTCCACCTCCCTTTTATCAGGAGGATCCTCCTCCTATTTTTTCTGATTTTTGTACATATCCACCTCAGCCACAGTATCAGACTTCGGACTTCTATCCACACCCACCCCCACCTGTGCACTATCCATCTCCACGTCCACATCCACCCGAGTCTGACCTGTTGGAGTCACCTCCCACGACCTCCATGAGTGCTGTCATGAACCTAATGCTAGAGCACATCAATTTGATGAAGGAAAATCTTGACACTTTGAGAGAATATCGGACTAGTGCTCTTTTCATCGAGGATACAACTTTTACTTGTGAAGAATCATGGGAGCTTGCAATCGCCCAAAATACAAAAAAATGAGAAAAATTCAAAAATCCAAAAAGATTTCGGGAGACACTTGGTTGATCAAGATTTTGAGGAGAGAGTCCACTTACCAGAACCTTGGACCACACGCCCATTCACATCCAGTCCCACCTTTGACCCCGAGGATGCCGCTGTACAGACTGCTCTTGGTATGCCTCGTGTATATGCTGATTCCGACTTTCTCCCTTGCATGGAGGAAGTCCAAAAATTCAAAAAAATGTTATCTGAACCCGAAGTGGTGGCCACTATTCATGAGATTATCCGTGCCCCACTTCAGCAGGCCATGACCCAATTATCTGCTCCTCTTCCTAAGAAGAGAAAGCGGAGGAGCAGATCTGAGCGTCACATTCTGACCATGGCCACTGCCCTCGCCATCACACACCGTCCCATTCCCAAGAGGAAGAACACAGCTACACCTTTCATCACTTGCACCATCTCTGACCATACTTGTGATCGCACTCTCCTAGACGGCGGTGCTTCTATTAGCATACTACCCTTCTCGCTGGTACAGTCTCTTCACTTAGGGCCTCTCAAGAAGACCAGGATGATCGTTCAGTTTGCTGATGGATCTATCAAGAGGCCGAAGGGTATCCTTGAAAACGCCGTCATTTCTATTCAGGGCACGAGCCACCATGTTGATTTTGTCGTGTTGCCCATGGAGAACTCCACAGGGGAGCCATCTCCAATCATCCTGGGACGACCATTCCTCGCCTCTGCGAGGGTCGTTATTGACTATGGATCGGGAGAGGTTCGCTTCCGTCCTGTTGACGGGAACGAAGTGTCGATCACCGCACCCACAGTTGACCAGAGACCTGCACCTGATGCACCTCCACTGATTATAGCTGACTCTGAGGCCCATGACAGATCTGATGATACTAGAGATACTTCCTTAGCGATCCCTGATGAGCCCCGACGGATCCCCCGAAAGGGGAGGAAGTCGGAAAGCATGGACCTCACTGATCCTCCTCCTGGTGTGTGGCGATGTGTTGATGAGATCCAGAGTATTTACTTGATTGAACCATTTGATCAGGGGGAAGATACCAAGATAATTGAGGAGGCTTATGATGTTGCCCATTACTTTGAGAGACCTGATAAGGCAACAAATGACTTGAGTAAGACTAGACAGGACGGACCCGTTTTGACTACTTCCACCAATAAATCCGTTCCTGGCCCTTCACAAGTGAAGATGATTGAGGTCGGTTATGATGCTGCTATTTATTTTGATAAATTCAGACCTCTTGATGAAGACAAGGATTCAGGTGAGGCTCTTGAGGACGATCTGAGTTCGTATACTTCCACTGATGATTTCGTTCCTTTTGATTTTGACCTGGACGAGGACTCGCAGGACGACTCCGATTACACTTCTTCCGAGGATGATGAGTTTGTCCCATTCCACTTTGACATCTGCGAGACTTCTAAGGCCGGACCTAGTCGTACTTCTTCCACTCACCAGTCTGTGCCTTCACACCATAGGACCACCAAGGGAGAACCGAGCCATACCGCTTCCATCGATCAGTTCGTCCCTTTCCGTTTTGATTCCACCGAGGGCCTTCACCGTGTCGACCCTGATCGGTCTCCGTCCACTGTGGACCCCGATGTCGACATACACCATATTCGATCTATCCCTCAGCGGTCTCGCAAGAAGGTCTGCTTTCCACCTTCTTGATCATATGTACATCCACCTCTGTTGTACATTCTCCTTTGTTCATCTTTCCATCTCCCGTTTTTGCTCGTCTACCCATTTCTCGTGTTTGCCTTGCTTAGGACGTACTTTGTCCTACGTATAGGAGGGGTAGATGAGTTGAGTGTTCTTTCTTTGTCAGTGTCATCACTCCTGTTGTTGCCTATACTTAGGGCTTCTTTTACCCTAAGTATAGGGGGAGTGACGTGTACATCCTCACGATCTCTTCTTCTATCTTCATCTCTTTTCTTCTTTTCTTCTTTTCTTCTTTTCCTTTTCTATCTTCTTTATCTATCAAAAAGGTGTCACCCTTGTAGACAGTTTTCCGTACTTAGGACGTACTTTGTCCTAAGTATAGGGGGGTTGGCACCACGAGTTGTTCCATTCTTTGATCCTCTCCATTGTCTCCTCTTCTTGTCTGTACTTAGAGATATCTTACCCTAAGTATAGGGGGAGACAATCTGAGTACGATCTGTTCATTCCCACCCTTGACCCTCCCTGCTTTGTGTACAGTCTGCTATACTTAGGATTATTTGATCCTAAGTATAGGGGGGACGGTCAACTTCTCATTCATTGTTTGATCCATTTATTCTTTATTCTTTAGGCTCGTCTATACTTAGTACGAGTTATGTCTTCTCTTTTCTCTCCGATCTATGAGGACATAGCTCAAGCTAAGTATAGGGGGGTCGTATATACTACGTATATACTTTAGCCATAACTCGTACTTTCGTATCTTCTTAATAAATATGGCTAATAATTCTTTAAAATTCATTAAAAATTCATTAATAAAAAGGTGTGGTTATTCCTCAAATTCTTTTTGTATTTACTGATTAATAAATCAGGTGAAAATATTTTTTGCAAAATGTTTGAAAAATAGTTTGAAAACCTTTGTGAACATCTATTGAAAACTATTTTGAAAATATTTTGTTTCGTGTTTTCAACCTGTGTGAAAAATGTGTGGTTTGTAAAAATTTCTTTTCTTTGTGTGAAATAAAATGTTTGAAAAATGATTTGCAAATGGTTTGAAAAATGGTTGCAAAAATGATTTGAAAAACTTATATATACTGTTTTGAAAGCCTTTGCAAAATGATTTTCAAATGTGTGTAAAATGTTTGTAAAAACTATTTTGGACTATAGTTTTCAAAAATTGTGTGTAAAATTGTTTTCAAATAAGTTTGAGGAATATTCACATCACACCAAAAATCCACTATATATATATATGTATAAAATTGACCACTTACCCTGTAAATTCTTAAAATCCACTTCTTGTATAAATAAGAAGCACTCCCGTGTACATATTTTTAACCTAGTTTTCAGCCAAAACTTTTTGTTTTCAAAAAAAATTCCCAAAAACATTTGCAAAAATTAAAATCCAAAAACATTTGAAAAATCTTTTTGAAAAATACAAAAAAAATTGCATCTACACATGCATGCATCATATTTTCAAAAACCCATAAAAAGTTCAAAATCTTGAAAATTGCATCACAAAAATATTTTCTGCATTGCATTGCATAGCATTCGCATTTTTCGGATTGAGTTTGATAGTTGAACAAGTCTAAGTAAAATCCGAAGATTGGAGCTTGATTGGACCTTAAAATCTACCTAATAACAGGAACCTTATAGGAACTGGGTTTGAGGTACTTCAGGTCTAGCTGACTTCATTCTTTGAGGATCATGGGACTTGGTTCAATGGATTCTTGACTGCCTAAGTAGAGTATTTCGGAGCACACGCACGACTCTTGTTGATAATGACCTAACTTGGACACCTGCACCTTTCACATGGCTCAACTCAGTTGGAGTGGTGAGGGGATTGGATTTGCCGGTATGAGACGCACACAAGTGGAAACATTTGTCCTCCTCTAGGGAGGGAAGTGCACCCCAACCCGTCCAGTGATTAGGAAGTCTAAAGACAGGAGGCTGTGGGTTGCGATAAAGCTTCAAAAGAGGGATAGTCTACTGGCTCAAGAGGAAAAACTCCTTATGTAAATGCTGCTGAGAATAGTATTTCAAAAAAAAAAAAAGTTCAGGCATGTACAAAAATAAAAAGCCTGCAAGTATGTACAAAGTCAATAAGCAAGCTTGAGTTCCAAAGTCATATCATGTGAGCCTGCAGCAGGATGACTTGACTACACTGGTCTTGCATCCAAGGATAGGTAGCTACACTGGCTACCGTCCATTCTTCTCTTCACCCCCTCCTCTTGAGCTGGTTGCCACTTGAACTTAGAAGGGAATACCCCGCTCCTCGAGGATGGAGTTGCTGGATTGGGGAATCATTGGGTTGTCGTACTGGAGAAGTCAGTCTCTTTGTCATTCTAGTTGGGGAGAGCCACCATCACTTACACTGTACAAGTCAGATTCATAGTCGTAAGAGTTTGCGTATGAGTTGAAGTATTTCTGACCTGGCTATTGAGGAGACTTGGACAGCGTTTTGGGATTCTCAGGGACTGTTGGATTTCAAATTCGGTTCTCAATAAGGTTCCGCCCGCACTAAAATTCCAAAGGTCCGACTTAAGCTCCAAACTTTGATTTTGTGAAGACAAGTTTGATAATTAAATTTAGTCCATCTTTCTTCTTTTTCTTTTCTTTATTTTTCTTTTTCTGCACTTATTGCATAAGTGTTTGCTAGGGACTAGCAAAGGCAAGTATAGGGGGATGATGAATCCACGTTTCATCATCTTTATTCTATCATTTTGGCCTTAAAAACCCTAGCAAATGCGTGTAAATAACATTAATTCATGCATTTTAGCATTCATGCATATGTGTGTAAATATTGTATAAAATGCGGTTTTTAATGCCAAAATAATAGAATAAAGAAAAGAAAAGAAAAAGAATAAAATATTGTAAATATTTTATGACCCGAAACCCCGAGACCTAGGCATCTTGATGAATAGGTCGACAAGGAATAAAGTAGGGGGAGATAAGGGCCAAAATACAGTGAAAATACCTATACATTCTATTCATTCTTTATTCATTTTGGGACCTATTTTTGGTTCCACTTTTTATACATCAAATAAAGAAACTTTGTACATGAAAGTTGTAGATAAATTAATAAAGAAAAATACAAAATTGATTTTACAGAAAAATAATGTACAGATAAAAAGTTATGGTCTGAATAAAATTCCAGAATGCCAACTTCCCAGACCCGTATCTCACAAATAAAAACTCCAAATGCAGCGTACTCACCTTTAATTGTATATAGAAGAAAATAATCTAATTAATGGTGGTGGTTTCGCATTTGGTGGAGCTACGGTTTGAAAGTTGACTTTTGGACCCCCATTGTATACTTGTACATATTAAAATATTCAATTTATTATTTATCTATTATTTTTATAATTTTATATTTTTATAATGTTGTAAATAATACTTATAATAATTATGAGCATTAAAATCAAAATAAAAACATAAATAAAATACAAATAAAAATACTTGTATATATTATAATACATAGGTATAATACATGAAGCTATACCTATACAAATAACACTTTCACTTTATTAAGTGTATAAAATATATCAGAAAATTAAAATAAAAATATATTTGTGTCTATAAAAGTATTTTGTAATTTTAGAAAATAAAAACCAAAATAGAATAAATTAAAAATACCTAAATAAAAATAAAATAGTTAAATATATAGATATAGATACCTATAGGGGTATAAATGCAAACTTGTAAAAATACACTTCCTAAAAATAAATAAAAATCACTATAAAATACTTTATAAAAAAATAAACATTTTTCATTTTATAATAAAAAATCAATAAAATCGTTTTCTATTTTAATTTGATTTTACAATTCTTTTTCCCCAGGTTTTTCCTGGTTGGTCCACGTGGACCAACCAGGGGGCTAGGAGAGTTGACCTCGGTCAACTCTCTGCCCAACACCTGGGCTGTGTCAGAACGTGATTTTTCTTGGATTTCGCGGATTTTTCCCGGCCTCATCTTTCACCGTTTGGGGTCGCGGTCTTCACGAAACTTGTAGCCCTCTGATCCACCTCGCTCGCCCATGCATCATCTCGGGGATTGGATCGCTGTGGCACCCGTGATCTTCCCTCGAAGTACGCTCCTCGACCAGCCATTCAAAAACAACCCATTTCTTCCCATTTGCTTTGGAACCCTTTTTGACCACTGTTCTCCCTCTCTTTGGCGAGCTCTGGACGGGGTCTTGTGACAGGAGACCCTCCAGCTCCCTTCTGGCGTGATCAGTCGGCCGTAGAGTGGTCTCCACACCCATCTCCGGCCAAGCTTGGCCGTGAGGTCAACACCTTGGGTTATACGCCCTCGAGGTCATTTTTTCCTTGTTTTTTCTTGCTTGTTAGATAGCTGCCAGTTAGAGCTTTTAGTTTACTTGTTTAGCTTGCAGAATCACCCACCATTTCCCATCGTTTTCACTCTCGAACACCTCGCCGGAGCTCGCGAGCTCCGGCGGCCACCATTCTCACCCACACCGTTTTGCTGGCCCCTGGGAACCCCTACTGCTGCCGCACACTCCTTTTGCAGGTCCCCAGGTGCAAGAGACCCCCGCGTGGGGTCGATTTTTGCTCGCCGGAGGAGGAGGGCGCCGCCGCCCGCGCGCCGCCCGCGCTCCTGGACCTACTGCAGCCGCACCTGCGCAAGAGAAAACGCGGGGGAGGGGGCAGCGTACAGCCACCGTCGATCTCGCCCCCCCCGTTTTTGATCAAGACCGTCCTTCGGAGGGGAATAGCCAGCCGTCTGATCGTGGCTCGTGATTTGATCGTAACCATAGAATCTGAAGGGGTATCGCGACCCCTGGGCTCGCCACGTGTCTAAGTGGCACGGCATCTACCGTCCGTGGCTACCCCTTAAGTTGGGTATTTTGCTTATTTCGACCAGCAACTTTTTGAATTTCGGAAACAACACTTAAGCATTCTTCTGCTGTTAATTTGATTTTGTAATATTTGCAATTCAGCCCTACATTTTTGTGCATTTACATTCCAGCCCCCCCAGGCGCGTGCATTGCGCGTGCTTGGGTGGTCATTTTGCGGGGATAGCCTGGTAGATTTTGCTTTCAGCACTTAGTCCTTAAAAGTTTATTTATAGTATAAATTTGGTGGACATTTTGTACGCAGGCCCTCGGATTTTCCTAATATTACAAAAAGGCCCCTGCGTTGATGGTTTTTCTTTTTGTTGCTTGTATTTTTGCATGCTTCTATAAGACCCCAAAAATTCCCCAAAAATCAGTTTAAGTTCCTGCTATAGTGTAGTTTATCATCATATTTTTATTTTTCGTAATTATTGCATTTTATTATTTATAAAAATTCAAAAATAGCCAATTTCAGCACTTTTTGCACCATAAAATACCAAAAAAATATAAAAACACTCCAGAAAAATTCCAAAAAAATATATTTTGTGTCTTTTAGTGTGTTTTAACTCCCAGCCAAAAATCATTAAAAAATATAAAACCAAACTCCTAAAAATTGCAAAACTCTAAAAACCTTCATAAAAATTTATAAAATCCATAAAAAATCCAAAAATAGTGTTTTCTTTTCCTAAATTTTCTTGGTTTCATTACCTTTCACTGAAAATTAAGTTGGGGAATTTTTGCCACTGATTTCTATTTTATTTCTCCATTTTAAGTTTCAGCCTTGCTTTTTACTACTGTTTTCTTTATTTTGATAATTAAAAATACCAAAAACATTCTAAAAATTACCCAAAAATCACAAAAACAGTAAAAAAGTATAAAAAGACCAAAAAGACTTTATTTCCTTATTTTTGAGTATTTTTATCCATTTTTATAAATCCTCTAGCTTGCCTTTTATTACATTGCTTTTATATTCTATTATTGGAAAAAGAAATTATAAAAATATAAAATATAAAATATAAAATATAAAAATCAGAAAATTAAAAAACCAAAATACAAAAATATAAAATTAAATAAAAAATTAAATAAAAAATTATAAAATTAAAAACCCACAAAAAAATTAGCTTAACAGACTCTTGATCACACACACACATTTTGAGCATTTTTGCCCCGTTCTACCTGTCTGCTCCCTGAGTTCGACCTCTACAATACTTGCACCTATACACATCTTGTTGTAGAGTTATAATAAATTTTAACTCCGCACATTTACTTTCATTGCTTGATTTATCTGTCGTGGGTTAATTGTTGTTTGAATCGGGATTTCGAGCGGTCACCGCATCGACTGCGGTTTTGCCTTGTGAAAACCGTACGACCCTCTATTTCTCGGTTTAACAAATGGCGCCGTTGCCGGGGAGCAACAACACGTAGTTCGAGTTTTTGTTTTGTGTTGTGATTATTTGTCTACCTTTGCGGCTTTTATTTCTGCTTGTTTTATTTTCTTTATTTTTGATATTTCTTGTTTGAATTGTCTAACCTCTCTCTTGTTTGACTTCTTGCGAGGAACGCGGATCGAGGGAGGAGCTCTATTCCAGGAGCCCCTACGCACCCACGTGAGGCGACTGGACTTAGCACGAAGGCGGGCTAGGAGAGAATTTTGAAGACAACTCTAGTTCTTTCTTCTCTTATATTTATTTTGTAATTTAAGTGAGTGAGAGACTATAATTGTAATAATACAGGTACCCCCGGACTGGACTCTCTGGAGCCTAATTTCCAAGTGATTGTTCACTTGGGGGCTCTCGCGGTTTTTGTCGGCTTTTCATCGCATTTTTTTATTATTTTGTTTTGTTTTTCGATTTTATTTCTTTTGTGTGATTGAGCCCCTAGTTCTAGGATTGTTTGCGATAGACTAAGGCCAAACACCTAATATTTTGCATGCACCTATAGTCTCGTTTGGACTTAGTCAAATTTTAAATAGTTGATCCTCACCTTCAACCCGTCGTGCCGCGAGCTCTCCCCGCAAAGCGCTTTCTCCTACCCTCAATTTGTTGAGCAGAGGAGGGGTGAGCCTAGACCGGACTCTAGGGTTGAGGATTGACGGTCAACTTGTGGTTCTTCCCGCCAATAGCAATTTTTGAACTTAGGGCGATTTCATCGGCTTGCATTTGCATATAGATAGGTTTCAATTCTGCTGAGCATCCTTGCATGTAGAGTGCTGGAGGCAAGGTGAGCATTTACGCTTTAGCATCCATCATTGATTTGACGCTTGCATTGCTTTTCCGACTCTACCTCTGATTTTGCCAACCTAGGATTTTAAAGGAATTGAATCCTCATTAGGATCGTGCATTCTCACTAAAAATCCAAAAAAAAAAGTGATAATCCATAAAATTGGGACTGTTAATTTTACTTGACCCTAAAACCGATCAAAAAGAAACATCTTGTATTGGGGCGAGTAATCCCCTCATTGTCTTCGCTTTTATTTGCTCGCGCACACACTAAGGTTAGTGCCCAAATCCCATTTAAGCCCCCTAAGTGTTTGCGCAACTTTTTGACATCTCACCTAACTCTAAAACAGACAAGATTAAAAGACCGCATTTTACGGTCTCTACCGAGTTGAGTAGGTGAATTGAGGGTTTGACTTGTTTTCATTTTTGTTCGTGATTGTTGCGTGTGTGTGTCCTAGATCATCTCTGCGCATTTGCGCCTTGTTCTTCACTCTCTTGACTTGACTTTCGTGTTCCCCCGAATCACGTCCTTTTGTTTTCGAGATGGACCCCTGGAGTGCATTTTATCTGGACTTTGCGAACCCCTCGCTCGCTCCAGCTGGTCCACCTCCCTTTTATCAGGAGGATCCTCCTCCTATTTTTTCTGATTTTTGTACATATCCACCTCAGCCACAGTATCAGACTTCGGACTTCTATCCACACCCACCCCCACCTGTGCACTATCCATCTCCACGTCCACATCCACCCGAGTCTGACCTGTTGGAGTCACCTCCCACGACCTCCATGAGTGCTGTCATGAACCTAATGCTAGAGCACATCAATTTGATGAAGGAAAATCTTGACACTTTGAGAGAATATCGGACTAGTGCTCTTTTCATCGAGGATACAACTTTACTTGTGAAGAATCATGGGAGCTTGCAATCGCCCAAAATACAAAAAAATGAGAAAAATTCAAAAATCCAAAAAGATTTCGGGAGACACTTGGTTGATCAAGATTTTGAGGAGAGAGTCCACTTGCCAGAACCTTGGACCACACGCTCATTCACATCCAGTCCCACCTTTGACCCCGAGGATGCCGCTGTACAGACTGCTCTTGGTATGCCTCGTGTATATGCTGATTCCGACTTTCTCCCTTGCATGGAGGAAGTCCAAAAATTCAAAAAAATGTTATCTGAACCCGAAGTGGTGGCCACTATTCATGAGATTATCCGTGCCCCACTTCAGCAGGCCATGACCCAATTATCTGCTCCTCTTCCTAAGAAGAGAAAGCGGAGGAGCAGATCTGAGCGTCACATTCTGACCATGGCCACTGCCCTCGCCATCACACACCGTCCCATTCCCAAGAGGAAGAACACAGCTACACCTTTCATCACTTGCACCATCTCTGACCATACTTGTGATCGCACTCTCCTAGACGGCGGTGCTTCTATTAGCATACTACCCTTCTCCGCTGGATACAGCTCTCTTCCACTTAGGGCTCTCAAGAACAGGATGATCGTTCAGTTTGCTGATGGATCTATCAAGAGGCCGAAGGGTATCCTTGAAAACGCCGTCATTTCTATTCAGGGCATGAGCCACCATGTTGATTTTGTCGTGTTGCCCATGGAGAACTCCACAGGGGAGCCATCTCCAATCATCCTGGGACGACCATTCCTCGCCTCTGCGAGGGTCGTTATTGACTATGGATCGGGAGAGGTTCGCTTCCGTCCTGTTGACGGGAACGAAGTGTCGATCACCGCACCCACAGTTGACCAGAGACCTGCACCTGATGCACCTCCACTGATTATAGCTGACTCTGAGGCCCATGACAGATCTGATGATACTAGAGATACTTCCTTAGCGATCCCTGATGAGCCCCGACGGATCCCCCGAAAGGGGAGGAAGTCGGAAAGCATGGACCTCACTGATCCTCCTCCTGGTGTGTGGCGATGTGTTGATGAGATCCAGAGTATTTACTTGATTGAACCATTTGATCAGGGGGCAGATACCAAGATAATTGAGGAGGCTTATGATGTTGCCCATTACTTTGAGAGACCTGATAAGGCAACAAATGACTTGAGTAAGACTAGACAGGACAGACCCGTTTTGACTACTTCCACCAATAAATCCGTTCCTGGCCCTTCACAAGTGAAGATGATTGAGGTCGGTTATGATGCTGCTATTTATTTTGATAAATTCAGACCTCTTGATGAAGACAAGGATTCAGGTGAGGCTCTTGAGGACGATCTGAGTTCGTATACTTCCACTGATGATTTCGTTCCTTTTGATTTTGACCTGGACGAGGACTCGCAGGACGACTCCGATTACACTTCTTCCGAGGATGATGAGTTTGTCCCATTCCACTTTGACATCTGCGAGACTTCTAAGGCCGGACCTAGTCGTACTTCTTCCACTCACCAGTCTGTGCCTTCACACCATAGGACCACCAAGGGAGAACCGAGCCATACCGCTTCCATCGATCAGTTCGTCCCTTTCCGTTTTGATTCCACCGAGGGCCTTCACCGTGTCGACCCTGATCGGTCTCCGTCCACTGTGGACCCCGATGTCGACATACACCATATCCGATCTATCCCTCAGCGGTCTCGCAAGAAGGTCTGCTTTCCACCTTCTTGATCATATGTACATCCACCTCTGTTGTACATTCTCCTTTGTTCATCTTTCCATCTCCCGTTTTTGCTCGTCTACCCATTTCTCGTGTTTGCCTTGCTTAGGACGTACTTTGTCCTACGTATAGGAGGGGTAGATGAGTTGAGTGTTCTTTCTTTGTCAGTGTCATCACTCCTGTTGTTGCCTATACTTAGGGCTTCTTTTACCCTAAGTATAGGGGGAGTGACGTGTACATCCTCACGATCTCTTCTTCTATCTTCATCTCTTTTCTTCTTTTCTTCTTTTCTTCTTTTCCTTTTCTATCTTCTTTATCTATCAAAAAGGTGTCACCCTTGTAGACAGTTTTCCGTACTTAGGACGTACTTTGTCCTAAGTATAGGGGGGTTGGCACCACGAGTTGTTCCATTCTTTGATCCTCTCCATTGTCTCCTCTTCTTGTCTGTACTTAGAGATATCTTACCCTAAGTATAGGGGGAGACAATCTGAGTACGATCTGTTCATTCCCACCCTTGACCCTCCCTGCTTTGTGTACAGTCTGCTATACTTAGGATTATTTGATCCTAAGTATAGGGGGGACGGTCAACTTCTCATTCATTGTTTGATCCATTTATTCTTTATTCTTTAGGCTCGTCTATACTTAGTACGAGTTATGTCTTCTCTTTTCTCTCCGATCTATGAGGACATAGCTCAAGCTAAGTATAGGGGGGTCGTATATACTACGTATATACTTTAGCCATAACTCGTACTTTCGTATCTTCTTAATAAATATGGCTAATAATTCTTTAAAATTCATTAAAAATTCATTATTAAAAAGGTGTGGTTATTCCTCAAATTCTTTTTGTATTTACTGATTAATAAATCAGGTGAAAATATTTTTTGCAAAATGTTTGAAAAATAGTTTGAAAACCTTTGTGAACATCTATTGAAAACTATTTTGAAAATATTTTGTTTCGTGTTTTCAACCTGTGTGAAAAATGTGTGGTTTGTAAAAATTTCTTTTCTTTGTGTGAAATAAAATGTTTGAAAAATGATTTGCAAATGGTTTGAAAAATGGTTGCAAAAATGATTTGAAAAACTTATATATACTGTTTTGAAAGCCTTTGCAAAATGATTTTCAAATGTGTGTAAAATGTTTGTAAAAACTATTTTGGACTATAGTTTTCAAAAATTGTGTGTAAAATTGTTTTCAAATAAGTTTGAGGAATATTCACATCACACCAAAAATCCACTATATATATATATGTATAAAACTGACCACTTACCCTGTAAATTCTTAAAATCCACTTCTTGTACGTGTACATATTTTTAACCTAGTTTTCAGCCAAAACTTTTTGTTTTCAAAAAAAATTCCCAAAAACATTTGCAAAAATTAAAATCCAAAAACATTTGAAAAATCTTTTTGAAAAATACAAAAAAAATTGCATCTACACATGCATGCATCATATTTTCAAAAACCCATAAAAAGTTCAAAATCTTGAAAATTGCATCACAAAAATATTTTCTGCATTGCATTGCATAGCATTCGCATTTTTCGGATTGAGTTTGATAGTTGAACAAGTCTAAGTAAAATCCGAAGATTGGAGCTTGATTGGACCTTAAAATCTACCTAATAACAGGAACCTTATAGGAACTGGGTTTGAGGTACTTCAGGTCTAGCTGACTTCATTCTTTGAGGATCACGGGACTTGGTTCAATGGATTCTTGACTGCCTAAGTAGAGTATTTCGGAGCACACGCACGACTCTTGTTGATAATGACCTAACTTGGACACCTGCACCTTTCACATGGCTCAACTCAGTTGGAGTGGTGAGGGGATTGGATTTGCCGGTATGAGACGCACACAAGTGGAAACATTTGTCCTCCTCTAGGGAGGGAAGTGCACCCCAACCCGTCCAGTGATTAGGAAGTCTAAAGACAGGAGGCTGTGGGTTGCGATAAAGCTTCAAAAGAGGGATAGTCTACTGGCTCAAGAGGAAAAACTCCTTATGTAAATGCTGCTAAGAATAGTATTTCAAAAAAAAAAAAAAAAGTTCAGGCATGTACAAAAATAAAAAGCCTGCAAGTATGTACAAAGTCAATAAGCAAGCTTGAGTTCCAAAGTCATATCATGTGAGCCTGCAACAGGATGACTTGACTACACTGGTCTTGCATCCAAGGATAGGTAGCTACACTGGCTACCGTCCATTCTTCTCTTCACCCCCTCCTCTTGAGCTGGTTGCCACTTGAACTTAGAAGGGAATACCCCGCTCCTCGAGGATGGAGTTGCTGGATTGGGGAATCATTGGGTTGTCGTACTGGAGAAGTCAGTCTCTTTGTCATTCTAGTTGGGGAGAGCCACCATCACTTACACTGTACAAGTCAGATTCATAGTCGTAAGAGTTTGCGTATGAGTTGAAGTATTTCTGACCTGGCTATTGAGGAGACTTGGACAGCGTTTTGGGATTCTCAGGGAATGTTGGATTTCAAATTCGGTTCTCAATAAGGTTCCGCCCACACTAAAATTCCAAAGGTCCGACTTAAGCTCCAAACTTTGATTTTGTGAAGACAAGTTTGATAATTAAATTTAGTCCATCTTTCTTCTTTTTCTTTTCTTTATTTTTCTTTTTCTGCACTTATTGCATAAGTGTTTGCTAGGGACTAGCAAAGGCAAGTATAGGGGGATGATGAATCCACGTTTCATCATCTTTATTCTATCATTTTGGCCTTAAAAATCCTAGCAAATGCGTGTAAATAGCATTAATTCATGCATTTTAGCATTCATGCATATGTGTGTAAATATTGTATAAAATGCGGTTTTTAATGCCAAAATAATAGAATAAAGAAAAGAAAAGAAAAAGAATAAAATATTGTAAATATTTTATGACCCGAAACCCCGAGACCTAGGCATCTTGATGAATAGGTCGACAAGGAATAAAGTAGGGGGAGATAAGGGCCAAAATACAGTGAAAATACCTATACATTCTATTCATTCTTTATTCATTTTGGGACCTATTTTTGGTTCCACTTTTTATACATCAAATAAAGAAACTTTGTACATGAAAGTTGTAGATAAATTAATAAAGAAAAATACAAAATTGATTTCACAGAAAAATAATGTACAGATAAAAAGTTATGGTCTGAATAAAATTCCAGAATGCCAACTTCCCAGACCCGTATCTCACAAATAAAAACTCCAAATGCAGCGTACTCACCTTTAATTGTATATAGAAGAAAATAATCTAATTAATGGTGGTGGTTTCGCATTTGGCGGAGCTACGGTTTGAAAGTTGACTTTTGGACCCCCATTGTATACTTGTACATATTAAAATATTCAATTTATTATTTATTTATTATTTTTATAATTTTATATTTTTATAATGTTGTAAATAATACTTATAATAATTATGAGCATTAAAATCAAAATAAAAACATAAATAAAATACAAATAAAAATACTTGTATATATTATAATACATAGGTATAATACATGAAGCTATACCTATACAAATAACACTTTCACTTTATTAAGTGTATAAAATATATCAGAAAATTAAAATAAAAATATATTTGTGTCTATAAAAGTATTTTGTAATTTTAGAAAATAAAAACCAAAATAGAATAAATTAAAAATACCTAAATAAAAATAAAATACTTAAATATATAGATATAGATACCTATAGGGGTATAAATGCAAACTTGTAAAAATACACTTCCTAAAAATAAATAAAAATCACTATAAAATACTTTATAAAAAAATAAACATTTTTCATTTTATAATAAAAAATCAATAAAATCGTTTTCTATTTTAATTTGATTTTACAATTCTTTTTCCCCAGGTTTTTCCTGGTTGGTCCACGTGGACCAACCAGGGGGCTAGGAGAGTTGACCTCGGTCAACTCTCTGCCCAACACCTGGGCTGTGTCAGAACGTGATTTTTCTTGGATTTCGCGGATTTTTCCCGGCCTCATCTTTCACCGTTTGGGGTCGCGGTCTTCACGAAACTTGTAGCCCTCTGATCCACCTCGCTCGCCCATGCATCATCTCGGGGATTGGATCGCTGTGGCACCTGTGATCTTCCCTCGAAGTACGCTCCTCGACCAGCCATTCAAAAACAACCCATTTCTTCCCATTTGCTTTGGAACCCTTTTTGACCACTGTTCTCCCTCTCTTTGGCGAGCTCTGGACGGGGTCTTGTGACAGGAGACCCTCCAGCTCCCTTCTGGCGTGATCAGTCGGCCGTAGAGTGGTCTCCACACCCATCTCCGGCCAAGCTTGGCCGTGAGGTCAACACCTTGGGTTATACGCCCTCGAGGTCATTTTTTCCTTGTTTTTTCTTGCTTGTTAGATAGCTGCCAGTTAGAGCTTTTAGTTTACTTGTTTAGCTTGCAGAATCACCCACCATTTCCCATCGTTTTCACTCTCGAACACCTCGCCGGAGCTCGCGAGCTCCGGCGGCCACCATTCTCACCCACACCGTTTTGCTGGCCCCTGGGAACCCCTACTGCTGCCGCACACTCCTTTTGCAGGTCCCCAGGTGCAAGAGACCCCCGCGTGGGGTCGATTTTTGCTCGCCGGAGGAGGAGGGCGCCGCCGCCCGCGCGCCGCCCGCGCTCCTGGACCTACTGCAGCCGCACCTGCGCAAGAGAAAACGCGGGGGAGGGGGCAGCGTACAGCCACCGTCGATCTCGCCCCCCCCCCGTTTTTGATCAAGACCGTCCTTCGGAGGGGAATAGCCAGCCGTCTGATCGTGGCTCGTGATTTGATCGTAACCATAGAATCTGAAGGGGTATCGCGACCCCTGGGCTCGCCACGTGTCTAAGTGGCACGGCATCTACCGTCCGTGGCTACCCCTTAAGTTGGGTATTTTGCTTATTTCGACCAGCAACTTTTTGAATTTCGGAAACAACACTTAAGCATTCTTCTGCTGTTAATTTGATTTTGTAATATTTGCAATTCAGCCCTACATTTTTGTGCATTTACATTCCAGCCCCCCCAGGCGCGTGCATTGCGCGTGCTTGGGTGGTCATTTTGCGGGGATAGCCTGGTAGATTTTGCTTTCAGCACTTAGTCCTTAAAAGTTTATTTATAGTATAAATTTGGTGGACATTTTGTACGCAGGCCCTCGGATTTTCCTAATATTACAAAAAGGCCCCTGCGTTGATGGTTTTTCTTTTTGTTGTTTGTATTTTTGCATGCTTCTATAAGACCCCAAAAATTCCCCAAAAATCAGTTTAAGTTCCTGCTATAGTGTAGTTTATCATCATATTTTTATTTTTCGTAATTATTGCATTTTATTATTTATAAAAATTCAAAAATAGCCAATTTCAGCACTTTTTGCACCATAAAATACCAAAAAAATATAAAAACACTCCAGAAAAATTCCAAAAAAATATATTTTGTGTCTTTTAGTGTGTTTTAACTCCCAGCCAAAAATCATTAAAAAATATAAAACCAAACTCCTAAAAATTGCAAAACTCTAAAAACCTTCATAAAAATTTATAAAATCCATAAAAAATCCAAAAATAGTGTTTTCTTTTCCTAAATTTTCTTGGTTTCATTACCTTTCACTGAAAATTAAGTTGGGGAATTTTTGCCACTGATTTCTATTTTATTTCTCCATTTTAAGTTTCAGCCTTGCTTTTTACTACTGTTTTCTTTATTTTGATAATTAAAAATACCAAAAACATTCTAAAAATTACCCAAAAATCACAAAAACAGTAAAAAAGTATAAAAAGACCAAAAAGACTTTATTTCCTTATTTTTGAGTATTTTTATCCATTTTTATAAATCCTCTAGCTTGCCTTTTATTACATTGCTTTTATATTCTATTATTGGAAAAAGAAATTATAAAAATATAAAATATAAAATATAAAAATCAGAAAATTAAAAAACCAAAATACAAAAATATAAAATTAAAAAAAAATTAAATAAAAAATTATAAAATTAAAAACCCACAAAAAAATTAGCTTAACAGACTCTTGATCACACACACACATTTTGAGCATTTTTGCCCCGTTCTACCTGTCTGCTCCCTGAGTTCGACCTCTACAATACTTGCACCTATACACATCTTGTTGTAGAGTTATAATAAATTTTAACTCCGCACATTTACTTTCATTGCTTGATTTATCTGT
This sequence comes from Ottelia alismoides, assembly GCA_037367405.1. Classification (NCBI taxonomy): domain Eukaryota; kingdom Viridiplantae; phylum Streptophyta; class Magnoliopsida; order Alismatales; family Hydrocharitaceae; genus Ottelia; species Ottelia alismoides. Next base: position 280,218 of record JAZKJV010010169.1, on the reverse strand, counting down.
CGTGGGTTAATTGTTGTTTGAATCGGGATTTCGAGCGGTCACCGCATCGACTGCGGTTTTGCCTTGTGAAAATCGTACGGCCCTCTATTTCTCGGTTTAACAATATGCAGTAGAGACTGCAATATATATCCTGAATAAAATTTCCTAGCAAATTTGTGCCTAAGACTCCTCATGAGCTCTGGTATGGAATCAAACCTAGTGTTAATCACTTGAGGGTTTGGGGTTGCTTGGTCCATGCGAAGAACGTGGATGCAAGTAAGCTAGAATCTCGCACTCGTGAGTGTTACTTCATTGGGTATGTTAAAGATGGTATTGGATACCAGCTCTATGACCCTGAGACCCAAAAGGTTTTTGTTTCTAGAGATGTGGAATTTCTAGAGAATGATTTCCTTACAGGTCAAGACAAAAATGAAGTAGATGAACTCATTGAATCCCCTAAGGATTCTGAGCTTCCTAAACTAGAAACTGAAGAGATAAATAAAGATGAAACACACATACATCTTCGAAGGAGTTCGAGGGTGGTTGCACCACCTGAAAGATATAGATTCCATGTGTGAGGTGATGCTGACAACAATCCTACTTCATTTGATGAAGCACTCACAAATCATGGATAGATGGATGCTAGCAATGAAGTCAGAGATTGACTCCATGCATAAGAATGGTGTATGGACCATAGAGGATCCGCCTAAAGGGGTAAAACCCATTGGGTGTAAATGGATCTTCAAGAGAAAAAGGGGACCTGATGGGAAAGTGGAGACTTTCAAGGCACGACCGGTAGCCAAAGGCTAAACACAGAGAGAAGGCATCGATTACGATGAGAAATTCTCTCCTGTGGCTATGCTTAAATCCATCAGGACACTGCTAGCTATAGCTGCATATCTTGACTACGACATCTGACAGATGGATGTCAAGACAGCTTTCCTCAATGGATACCTCGAGGAGGATATCTATATGGACCAGCCCAAGGGCTTCATAATTGAGGATGACAAAGTATGCATGCTGAAGAAATCTATCTATGAGCTCAAGCAAGCTTCTCGAAGTTGGAACATCAGATTTGATGAAACCATAAAGAGTTATGATTTTGTGTAGAATCCTGATGAACCTTGTGTATACAAGAAGCTTAGTGGGAGCGCCATTGTGTTCATCGTGCTTTACGTAGATGACATCCTTATCATTGGGAATGCTACATGGATGATGATCAGCGTAAAGATTTGGCTATCCCATACTTTTGAGATGAAAGATCTTGGAGAAGCCTCTTACATCTTAGGCCTGAAGTTGTTCAGAAATCGAGAAAAGAGGATATTGGGATTGTCACAACATGGGTACATTAAGAAGATTCTTGAACGATTATGTATGGATAGTTCTAAGAAAGGTTTCCTCCCCTTAAGATATGGTATCCACCTGTCTAAAGGGATGGCTCCTCAAACTGTTGAGGAAAAGAAAGCCATGGTTGGATGCCCTTATGCATCAGCTGTAGGAAGCTTAATGTATACCATGATGTGTAGTAGGCCAGATATCTGCCATGCAGTGGGAGTGGTAAGTCATTACCAATCCTGCTATGGAGAACAACACTGGAATGTAGTAAATAACATATTCAAATATCTAAGACGGATGCAAGATTACATCTTGGTTTATGGAGATGATGATCTCCAAGTCTTGAGATACACAGATTCTGACTTCCAATCGGATATTGATGATAGAAAGTCGACATTAGGGTTTGTATTCCTGTTGAACGGTGGTGCTGTGAGTTGGAGAAGCAAGAATCAAGACACTACAACAGATTCAACAACAGAAGCTGAGTACATTGCCGCATCAGGCGCTGCAAAGGAGGCGATGTGGTTGTGCAAGTTCATCTCAGAGCTTGGCGTAGCTTCCTCTGATACTCCCATCCCGTTACTCTGCGATAACACGGGAGCCATTTCCCAAGTGAAGGAACCAAGATGGCATCAAAATAGCAAGCACGTAGAAAGGAAATACTACATCATTCGGGAGATTCAAATGCGTGGTGATATCATCATCACCAAGGTGGCCTCCGCCGACGACGTTGCTGATCCTCTTACCAAACCTCTGACAAAGAAGGTTTTCGATCAACATGTAATGAGTATGGATTTAAGGATTGTTCCTGAATGGTTCTGAGGGCTAGTGGGAGATTGTTAGAAATGTGAGCCCGAGGCGAACCATTCCTCCAGTAAATGTTATTGTAATAAATGATTTATCAATAAAAGTTATTGATTGTTTTTTCACTCCCTTTCTGAGATTGAATGAATGAATGCACTATAAGGTCCCTCTGTACAATAAGGGTTATGCACCATGGCCAACTTGATAATCATACAACTGTTGATTCATTGAATGAATCATAGAGGTTGATGCTTGGATGAATATCTAAGGAGTTAGATAGAGGACTCATCAAGCATCATCAAATGATTGTTAAATGATGATCTCCAACCTGAGTAGGAGATGGAAATCCTTTCTCATTTGGCTGATATCTAACCGACTTCTTGATGCAGGTCCTTTACATAGGAATAATGATTCGAAGGTGTCAGATTAGTTGAGTCAATGGGTTGACTTAACGAAATTGAGATAACCAAATACCTATGTTGAATGTTGTGACAGCATAGGCATGCATCCTCTGACCAGCTATATGTCTGAGTATGTACATTTAGCAGACCAATAGTTTGATGACCTAACCAAGGTCTATACAGCGGCGAGCTAGTGTGCATGTAAGGACATATGAGTAATACGATCTCTCAAAAGGGATCATACAGGTTCACATGTGAACTGGGAGACATGAGCTCACTTATGAGGTATTGGGACTGATCAAATTCCATGCATGGTCATCATGCTTTGGAAGCATGACATGAATTTGAAGGTAAGATATATGCTTTGGGAAAACCTATGATCTATACCAATTCCCAATGACCAAGATCGAGAAACTTGGTGATCAAAACCTGAAGATGACAGTGTAAAATTGATCTATATCTTCAGGATGATCATAGGTCTTCCAGTATGCGGGATGTACATGTGATGGAAATACCTGAGGGTGATGTGATCATAAACAATTGTATAACCATGACGCTTCCATTCCGAGGGAGTGATGAAACATGTTTGGATTTTAGTGACCCCTCTCAATAGAGAAGAGACTTAATCTTAGTCCATGTATTGGATATTGATCAGAATGATATTCAGATGTAATGAGAAGATTAGATTTACGATCTTGATTTAATCAAGCATCTATGAGAGGTCCATGAGATCTGGATTTGAGATGTGATCTCAATATCTGTCACTATACGTGGAACAATACAATCGCCCTGTCCTTATCTCCAAGTATCTGCGGAGAAATCACATTATTCTTGAAGGGGTTCAAGAATAATTCCATAGTTGAATTATATCTGAGCATTAAGAGAATAATAATTAAATATGATTTAATTATCTTGATGTATGTGGAAATTATCCAATATAATTAAATGTGATTTAATTATTGTGGATGCAAATAATGTGGATAGCAATATCCAATTATTCATAATATATTATAAATGTGATTTATAATGTATTAAAGAGAGCTAATTATAATTTATATTAATTAATTAATTAATGGTGTATATTGGATGCACATTGTGTAATTAATTGAAGATGTAAATTATATTTTGTTTTGGGTTGTGAATGTGATTCACAACTTTTCCAATGACAAGATTGCAATATTCTCAAAATTAATTGTGAATTATTTTTGAAGAATAAATCACAACAAAAAGTTGTTGGAATAAATAATGGAGATTTTCATGGAGATATGCAATCTCATGAGATTTCATGAGATTGCCTCCACTTGTAAACAAGTGGACGGCTACCATGTCCAATATGGAATTGGTGGCCGTCCACCATGTTCCAATGGGAGATGTAATCTCCATGATGGTTGTCTCCTTATTTGTTTGATTTAATTTAAGATTGATTTATATTTGATTTATCAAAATATATTTGATCTAAATTAAATTATTAGTTGTTGGCTTTTACCAACAACAATCTTGACCATTGGATTAAACATAAATCAATCTCATCCATCGATTTTATGTGTCCCATGCATTGAGATCCATGGATCCCAAAACTCTATAAATAGAGAGGCATACCATGCTCTCTAGGGTTATGATTTTGAATCACATCTCTCTTCTCTCTCTCATTCTACACGTCAACTCTCCTCCCTCTCTCTTGGTGGACGTCCATCAAACCCTAGAGGAAGGCTTCGTCGTCGCCCTCACCACCACACCACCGCCTCGACGTTTTTCGATTCTCCATCTTCTTTGGAGTGCTACGCTCGTGAAGAAGGTGTTCGATCTCGTACGACGAGATCAAGAGTTCACCATGCTTGGATCAACTTGTTGGATTGCGAAGATCACATGACTCATCCCCACGCTCGCAAGCGTCTTCCCCAATGATCGGACTTGAGACAGGAGGTCTCTTTTCGTAGAGACTCGATCAACCAAGCTTGAAGAGGTATTCCTTTATACTTGATGTGGTTCTATATGAAACGATCCGAGAATCGTTCTTGGATCATGTGGTTTCATCGCATGATTTTTTTAAAATTCTGCTGCATAGAACAACTAGTGCGACTAATCGTTCTACGTCGTATTTGATACGATGCTCACGCTTCCATGATGCGCTTGAGGATTATACCATATCTTTCATATACATGTTATATATGATGGGGCTACCACATGTGGAGTAGCCAAGTTAGCTATTCTCACCGTTATTTTTTATTTTATTTTGTGATTTTTTAACGACATATGTGAGAATTAAGTTAAACTAATAAGAGTAACATATGTTTCAAATTTCACGTAAAACAAGTATTTCAAACTCGCCCAATGGAAAGCAACAATTTCAACAATTCTGATACCATTAAATTTTCATAGCCTTGATATAGGGAATAAGAGTCTAATTTAGTCGAATTTTGTTGAGAATGTGATAATACTGTGTGATCTCAATTCCCCCAAGTGTCATTAAAAAATACTAAAAAAAAGTACGGATGTAGCTAACTTAACTAGCCCAAATGGGTAGCTCCATTTTTCACACACACACACACATGAGAAAAAGGATCATGCTCCATGGAATAAGTAACTTACCTACTCCATTTTCATTTTTTTCAATTTTTTTTGATTTTTTTGAAAAAAGCTTCGATGGATTTTCATAACTATATCCCTCTAATGTGTCATTCAAATTTCGACAGAAACAGAGACTCCTACGTCCTCCATCTAGACAGTCATTTTTTAACGGTCATATATTTGCTGTATTTTACCTGTTCTGGATGGAGATTGTAGGAGTCTCTGTTTCTTACGAAATTGGAATGACATAATAGAGGGATATAATAATGAATTTACACGATTTTATTTTTCAAAAAAAATAAAAAATATGAAGAAAATGAGGGGGGGGAGCTAAATTAGATACCCCCTAGGGGCAGCACCATTTTACCCATATATATATATATATATAATTGTTCATTAGTTATTTAACCTTATTATATTGGGACTTTAATATATCTTGAAGGTCACCTACATCTAGAAAAGGACCCCAAGATATCTAAAACTTAACTACTAGACTCACTTACGTTTCGAGATATTCTTAAGCGAGTTCACAAGTAAAACAACATCCTTGTTAAATTTATTCGCAAAATTATCATTGAATACGTAACAATCTTCATTCAACATTCATCTCTTATTAATTCAATTTGCACATTTAATTTGCTTTCTGTTTTTGAAGGCTTTATATGGTTAAACTATTTAAACTTTATTTTATTTGAGAGGCATTCTTCATGAATGCCTTTCTGCACAAGTGAGGAAATAACTTGTAGATTTGAGTGTTGTGTGGTAATATGATTGGGGGCTGCAGTGGAAGTGGTTCTAATAATGACAGTTTATAAGTTGAAAATAGATTGAACTTAGGTTTATGTGTAACCCTTTTGTAGGACAAACATTTTAAAAACTATGCATTGTATGATTATTTTTGTGCTTGATTTTATTTGTATTTACTTATGGTAATTTAAATATGTTGTGATTACAAAAAAATCAGTGTTTACTCCCTAGTATATTTTCGATAATATCACTCGTTGATGGTGAAGTTTGCAAAAAAAATGGCATATCATTCTCTTTGCGGCCTTTAAAGAAAAGAACTATGCTCATGTCAAAGGGACTTGCGAAAGCACTTCGCAAAGTAGAGAAGAAAATGAAGAAAATAAAGGGATTTTATCACTTGTGCCCCTCCGAGATCTTGCAATTTCAGTTATACCCCTATCTTTTTGGTAATATCAGTTGTTCCCCTCAAAACTTGATAATTTATCACTTGTGCCCCTCGGGTTAGTGACCGTCCATCCACAGTGCAAACGGCCGTTAACTTTGAGGACATAGGCGGAATTACTTTAAAAAAAGGTTAGGAGGTCATTTTACACCCTCCTCATCTTCTTCTTCTTCCTCCTCCTCCACATCCTCTTCCTCCTCCTCAAGTGTGTTCGTGATCAAGTGTGTTCGTTTTAAGCGGCGACTGCCGATGTCTGGCGATGGCTCCGTTGATGCCGACGTGTCGGAGGCTGTGGATCTCGATCTATTGACGTGCGACCACCTGTGGTTGTTGTTTTAATGAAAGCTCCGTATCTGATAGTGATGATACAATCCTCAATCCCCGTCGATCCCAAAAGTATTATGATCAGATCCAGATAATTTGCGTCCTGCAAATGTTCATGCAACTCGAGAGTACATCTCCGTCGAAATGGAGGAAAGGGTCTAAAATCCAGATCGGATGAATGATCTGAGGTAATTGAGCTACGGAGCGGAGGTGTAGAACTGGATTTGAAATTGAAATGGAATTGAGAAAGGACAGATTTTTGATGATTGGGCGTTAGGTTGGAATGAATTTGAGAAGATAAATCAAAGGAATTGAGAAGAATAATAGAAGAGATAGAAGAGAGAACAGAGAGAATGAGTGACCTGGAAACTACTGGTAGAATGAGATGATATAGAATCGCCTGGGAACCGAGCTCCGACGAGCTCGATGGTTATTGCCTGCTACGGAGGAAGCGACCTCCGGTGGCTTGACGCACAGCGGAGCAAAGCTGCGCTGCGGAAGAGATCACGCCGTACGTCGCCTCTACGCTCTCGCTCAACGGAAAGAAGACTGGAGTCTGTCACCCTCATGACCTCTCTCAACCTCAGATCTGGAAAGCTAATGGCGGAAAATGGCGGATGGCGGAGTTAGAGGGGAGTCGACGGCTTCTATAGACGATGCGGGATACGAGCACATGCCGCGGTGAAGGGAGCATGGAGGTGAGTTGGCGCCGCGGGAGGTGCTGTGTCGGGGCGGGGGAGGGAGGTGGGTTGCGAGGGGGGGCAGGGAACCGAGGGGAGTGGGGGGTAGGGAGGGCTGCGTCGTGGCGGGGAGGTGAGTGGAGCTCGAGGCGGGTGCTCTGTCTGGTTGATGCGGGGAGGGGGAGGGGGAGCAGGGGGCGGCGCCGGGGAGGGGAAGGGAGCTCGGGGCGGCACCGAGGAGGGGAGGGAAGCTCGGGGTGGCGCCGGGGAGGGGAGGGGAGCTCGGGGCGGCGTCGGGGAGGGGAGGGGAGCTCGGGGCGGAGCTCGGGCCGGAGAGGGAGGAGGAGGAGGTTGGAGGAGGAAGAAGATGCCTCTGGACAATAATACCCCTCTTAAATGCACCAAGGTTTGAAAAAACCATGGTTAAGTCAATTCATTGACGGTCAACTTGACGGAAGGGCACAACTGATGACGGTGAAACTTTTGAGGGGCACAACTGATATTACCAAAAAGATAGGGGTATAACTGAAATTGCGAGATCTCGGAGGGGCACAACCCGAAAATAAATGACAGATTGGAAGAAGATGTTAAAAAAATATGACAATGACACAATTCTTCTTTCATTACAGCATTCTTTGTAAAGTTGAGCTGACGGAAGTTCATAAGAATCTTGAGGGATGTTTTAAATCTAACTTTTTAAGAAAAAGCTATTGCTTGAGAAGAAGTAGTATGTTTTAAGGATGATTGATTAATCTGGAGGTGCACTTCAACAAGCTCAAGAATGCTCCAATGAGCATATATACTTACAGAGAAGGCTTAAACATGAGAATTAATCTTTTAGATCCATAACACGACTTTTATATTTTTGAACTATGTTCCATTTCATATGATCACATTTTGATCATGTTATCGTAGATACAGAGACCAAGACGTTGGACGTGATGGTTGTCTCATTACTTATAAATGAGTCAAAAGGAGGTTGACAGATGAGGCAGCAAACGATTAAAGATTTGTGATAGCAATGAACAAATGTTCCATATCAAGAGAGATAAGGGTAAAGGTTGATCCAAGTCACGAGTCCTATAAAAAGAAGAAAGAGGTGACTAGCTAATAGTAGTAGTAGTAGTGATATACACAATTTAGACTAAGACTCACCACAATATGTGAGGGGGTAACTAACATGATGAAACTACTAGAATCCATATTTAGGATGGTATCTAGGCTTTGACATATTTAGTTTACATCAGCTTATCTGAGTAGTTAGGATAAAGCAAGCATGTAATGATGGCACAACTCGTATGGCAAGTAGAGTTTCATCTTGTCGTAGGAATTGGTTTGATGCGATTCTACATGTTTGAGTGGAGGATGCAAATTCTCGAAAAGATATAGTTGTTCATAATAGCTTTTTCCAAGGGTCAAGAGAAGGAACCATGTATAGTCATATCATGTGCCTTCACTATACACATGCTTTCATTGTAGTTGACTAGAGTGGATCCTCTGCTGTAGTGCAACGGATGTTATACTCACAGGAGCCATCCAATGGGGATCGGACGACTCTTGAGAGTACAACACCTGCTGCACTATAGCAGAGGATCAGTCCTCATAGTTGACTACGTGCATCGATCACAACAAAGTCCTTTTGATATACACATGCTTGGGTGATGTAACTCATCCTTTGAGACCACATGCTTAAGTGATGTAAGGGGTCCTTTGATACCACATTTGCAATTAGCAAAATTATATGTTGTTAAAACATTACATAAATAGACAAATCATAGCGTTCTATATCATTCTCACACGCATGCTAAAAGATATTTGTTCAAAAGTTGGAATCCTTGGTTATATTGGACATGCTGAATTCTATGGAAACTTGTCCTTATTTGCCCTTAAAACTTGGACATTCTTCTCATGTTCCCTTTACTTTTAAAACGTGTGAATGCGATGAAGGGGATGTTGATGAGAAAGTGACATAAGAATCTTAGTTAGATGATGGTTTCCTTTTTTTTAGAAGTTAGTGTTACTTCGGAGCACAATATTGCACAATTATAGGTAAATAAACTTGTGAAGCACATGTAAAAAAACTAAGTGATGATTATAAGAAGCCAAATGCTTCTTTAACATTTTAATATTCCTTTCTGTGTACAAATCATTAATAGATCAAAATAAATTAATCACTAAAAGGAAACCGAACTTAAATGACATATATTTTAAGTTAAATTTGTCCATAAAGAGGATTGTTTATTGTAATAATCACATTTTGTATGTTTTATATGTTGCAATGTATTTTATGAGATCCATCTCACAGTCTTAGCTCATCCATCCCCTCCATTCAACTGGAACCATGATCAAACCCCTTCATCCTCCATTATCGAGTTAGCTCATGTTACCTTTGATCTGTGCCCTGACTCTGCATGGGAAAAAGCCTGCACAGATGCCCTGCATATTCCCACTCACCATGGCTTTTCCTCTGATGCCGGCATGAGCTTCACTAAGGACCTTGACAGGGGAATCAACGGAGAAAACAATCCCATGGCTAAAGGCATGGATACCAGTATACCTCGGGTGCTATAATCATGAATGCACTTGGATCGACGAAGCTTAGGATCGATGGGCCACGCTTGATTGTAATTTCCGTCATTAGCTTGTTGGATCGTTTTTTTATCCGTTGTTTATTCCAAAACTATACGCAACGCCAATGCTGTTATAAACTTTAATCGATATTATGTTTACATTTTATACAGTTGATGCTAATATCGGTTTATGATATTCATTTGGTGTTTCACTTTTATAATCTTATCTAGTTTGTTCTGTCACCACCACTGAGTTTATCATGTCACTCAATGCCAACAAGTCAAATACTTTGAATACATTTCTGCCAACATGCAATATTGCATGCTCCATTTTTTAATCATCATAGCGCCACTTAATAAAAATAGATTTTATTATCAGTTGGAAATGATGGATGGATGATGGTTAATTCATCATTTGAATGTTTTATTTATTAATTAACTCCTATCTATATCACCCGAGATCAGTTCATTTGATGTGTACAATCGAATCGAGAGGATTAGCCACAACATCTGAGCACTTCATGTTAGACGTATTAATTTTTGATAATGGGTAATTATTGGTTAGTTATCCTATAGTAGCCACAACCTCGAGGATTACACTGTCAATAATTACATTAAGTAACATAGTTAATTGAATATCTAAATTGCATCTACATCAGTTTGTGATCCATTGATGTCATCTGGTATACTTTTTATATCGGATCTGGAGGAATAGCCACATCATCCAACCGATGCTATACATCATTTCACTTTAGTGATTAATCAATTGCCAGTTTATCCTAAAATAGCTACAACATCCAGGAATGTAATGTCAATGATTACATTAAACGGTGAAGTTAATTAAATTAATCAAATGACATCTATGCATCTATATTGATGGACTGGGAAAATGAATTTTTCATTAGGTATTCTAAATGCCCACAGGTACGGAATATCGAATGATCTTTTGGAAATTTATTTGTCATTAGTTAATGAATTCAAATTGTACTATTGTTACAATTCTCTAGCCACACCAAGTCTTGTAATGACAGTACATTGATTTTTAAAAATGTTAAATAAATTAATGTTGACTTAAGTTATATGCTTAAGTTATTGCTTAAAAACAGTAGTATTATTCAATGAAATTGATATATCAGATAGTTCTGCTTTCATATCTACTCAATTCAATGTCTTGAATTCTGTTCTGATTCTCAATGGGAATAATTTTTCGGATTGGAAAGAGAAGATTCTTCTTGCATTAGGATGTACGATCTTGACTATGCGCTTTGTATTGAGGAACATCAAAGCCTACAAAGGATAGTAGTCAAGGAATAAAGGATTTGAATGAACGGTGGAAGAAATCCAACCGATTAAGTATGGTGATCATGCAAACAAACACATCTAAAAATATTCGATGTTCTATTGCTGATGTAAGGCAGCAAAAGAATTTTTGAAAGCTGTTGAAAAATAGTTTCAAACATCAGAAAAGGCTATGGCCAGCATACTTCTTATTAAGTTATCTTCTATGAGGTACAATGGTAACACTGGGATAAAAGAGCATATAATGGAGATGAGCAATATTGTTGCTCAACTCAAGATACTTACACTTGATATTTCTGAGTCATTATTTGTCCATTTAATTCTCAATACTTTACCTTCGTAATATGTGCCATTCAAGATTTCCTACAACACACATAAGGATCACTGGACTTTAATCAAGTTATTAGTGATGTGTGTACAAGAGGAAAATAGGCTCAAGCAAGATAAAGTTGAGAGTGTCCATTTGGTCACTTGAGATAAAGGGAATAAATGAAAAAGGAAGGTAAAACATTCAGAAAAAAGCATGCTAACTTTAAGAAAGCAAAATGCTTCTTTTGCAAGAAATCTGGACATGCCAAGAAGGAATGTATCAAGTTTAAGAATGGCTTGCCAAGAAAGGCATACATCAATGTCATGTATGTTATGAATTTAATTTCATCGATGCCCCTTTTAATACTTGATGGATTGACTCTGGTACTTCAATCTATATTTTAAACTCTATACATGGCTTTATGAGCACAAAGATGCCACTAAAAATGAGCAAAATGTCTATATGGGAAATCACATGTCTCGCAAGTTGAAGCGAATGGGACGCAATGACTCATTTTGAAATATTGCCATGTACTTGATTTGGAAAATGTCTTTTATGTAGCCAAGTTCTCTAGAAATTTAATCTCAATATCTAGACTTTGTAATCTTGGATACAAATTTTCATTTGAAAGTACATCTTTCCTAATATTTAAGATTGACAAGTTGATTGACACAAGTGATATAGTAGATTATTTATACAAATTTTTAGATCCGCATTTTGAAAATAATCTTCTTATTTGCAATGTAGTTAGTAAAAAGCAAAAACACAATAATGATCGGTCATCAATGCTTTGGCATAAAAGATTAGTTCACATCTCCGTTAAAATGATCAAGAAATTTATAAATGGAGTAGTTGATGCTCTAGATTTTACAAATTCTAGTGTTTGTGTGGGATGTATTAAGAGAAAACATACCAACAAACATGCTAAAGGGTCAGTGAGAAGTACTAGTCTTTTAGAAATTATACATATTAACATATGTGATCGTTTTCTATAGAATGTTTTAGTGATAAAAAAATACTTCATCACCTTCATAGATGATTTCTCACATTATATGTATCTTTACCTATTATTTGATAAATCATAGGCTTTAATTGCTTTTAAGGATTATCAAATGAAGGTAGAGAGACCGTTAGAAAAGAAAATCAAAATTGTGAGATCAGATAGAGATGGAGAGTATTATGGTAGGTATGTTGGAGGAGAATAAAAGCTTGGACCATTTGCACAATTTCTTAAGGATGAATCCATTGAAAATCAATTTTCAATGGCAGGTGAACCGGATCAAAATGGTGTCACCAAAAGACGGAATTGCACATTTAATGGATATGGTTCGAAGTATGATGAGTAACTCATCATTGCCATTAACTTTTTGGAGTGAAGCTCTAAAGACAATCGTGTATATATTGAATAGATTTCAACAAAAAATGGTTCCATCTACCCCATTTGAGCTTTGGAAGGGATGGAAACCAAGGTTGAAGCTCATACACGTTTGGGGTTGTCAAGCTAAGATTAGAATGTATAATCCACATGAGAAAAATTGGATATGAAGACTACAAGTGGATACTTCATTGGTTATCTAGAAGGCTCTAAAGGTTATACATTCTATTGTCCAAATAGGGAACCGAGTACTGTAGAATCAATGAATGCCATATTTTTGAAAAGTGGCGAGAATAGTGGGAGCAACTTGTATTTAAAGACATCATACTTGATGAATTATCAGATCTTGTTATACCACTAGAAAGGAAGGAGCAACATAGTCAACACGATATCTTGGATGAACCACAACATCAAGACATTGTTATTTCTCAAGACCAAGATATCCCTTTGGTTGAACCAATTATGATTGCTCCACTACCTAAGAATCAAGTTGAAATAGCATCAAATGTTCAACAAGGTGTTGTCACAACTAGATCTGATCGAGTAGTAAAATCTACAACCTCATTAGATTTTATACCATACTTACAAGAATGTGACTACGACATGGGGATTTTAGAGGATCCAACATCATTTTCACAAGTCATGAATTGCATTAACTCTACTCACCGGTACAATGCCATGAGGGAGGAGATGGGATCTATGAGTGCAAACCAAGTATGAGACTTGGTTGAGCTACCCAAAGGAGCTAAACCTATTGATTGCAAATGGGTCTTTAAAAGTAAGAAAGACTCATTAGGTAACATTGAGAGATATAAAGCCAGACTTGTGGCTAAATGTTTCACTCAAAAGGGGGGCATAGATTGCCATGAAACTTTTGCTCTGGGATCACGAAAGGACTCATTACGAATAATTATGGTATTGGTAGTTCATTTTGACTTAGAGTTACATCAAATGGATGCGAAAATGATCTTTCTTAAAGGGGATTGGATGAGCATATTTATATGCGACAACCCGAGGGATTTCTTTCAGATAAAGGCATACATTTAGTTTGCAAATTAAATAAATCTATATATGGGATAAAACAAGCATCTCATTAATGGTACATTAAGTTCAACAATGCTATAACTTCATTTGATTTTGTTAAGAACATTGTTGATAATTGCATATGCCTTAAGACGAATGGAAGTAAATATGCTTTTCTATTCTTATATGTGGATGATATTTTGCTTGCTTGCAATGATCTCAGTTTGTTATATGATACAAAGATGTTTCTTTCTAATAATTTTGAAATGAAGTATATGGACAATGCAAAATATATCGTTGCCATAGAAATTCATAGGGACAGATCCAAGAAAGTGCTTGGATTGTCTCAAAAGGCCATATCGAAAAGATATTAGAAAGGTTTGGTATGAAATATTACTCTCCTACTCCAGTACCTATGGTAAAACGAGATAGTATTTTCTCAAACAAATATCCTCAAAATAATTTGGAAAAGGAACATATGATACATCTATCATTAGGAGTCTAATGTATGCTCAAACATGCACTAGGCCAGATATATATTTTGCAATTGGGATGTTGGATAGATATTAAAGTAATCCAAGCATGGACCATTGGATAGTGACAAAGAAGGTCTTGTGATATCTGAAAGGAACTAAGGATTTTATGCTAATCTACCATCATTCAGATTCCTTAGAAGTCATTGGCTTTGCGGATTCGGACTGTGCAGATGGTAAGGGGGATAGAAAGTTTACCTCCGGATACATTTTTCTACCTGCGAGAGGTGTTATTTCATGAAGAAGTGTGAAACAAGCACTTGTTACTTCAAGTACCATGGAAGCCGAGTTTGTGGAATATCATGAGGCTACTACACAAGCACTTTGGCTAAAGAATTTCATCGAAGGTCTGAAGATAGTGGATTCAATCTCAAGACCATTAAAGATTCATTATGATAATTCTGCAGCTGTAATTTTTGCAAATAACAATAAGTATACACGTGCTGGAATGAGAATTGATATCAAGTATCTTGTTGTTAAAGAGAAAGTAAGAGATCGTCTATTATTGATTGATCATATAGGTACTAGGAACATGATTGCAGATCCCATGATGACGAGATTGCCGCCTAGTGTGTTCATTAATCATGTAACTGAAATGACCCATCAAGTACCTTGTAATAATATCAATACATCCAGGTATGTACACTTTAAATTTTGTATGATGATCTATTTCTTTTATTGTTTGTTACCTTCAGTTGCATGCACTTCATTAACATACATAAAGTAAGGATCCATATTGATCTCACAAGTCATTCGTAGTTTAAAGTCCCTCTAAGATCCGGGGTCTCATAGTTGCATATGTTAATTTTTAAGAAAATATTAGATATTTATTGGATATGATTAGTAATTGTTTTCTGGATACTTTGACTTTAGGGAGCTAAGATTCATCAATAACTTCATAATCACACTACTGCTTAAAAAAGGAGACCCTCATGTTATTAGTAATTATAGGTCCATTAGTCTCATTAACCTACCAATGGAATCATTTCTAACATTTTAGCCAATCGATGGGCCCCTAAGCTATAGGAACCGATCCCACCCTCCCAATGTGTTTTTCTTCAAGTTAGGAGGGCCACTGCATTCAATGTCACATCGAAATTATCTTCCACTAGAGCTAGAACAAAATTAAAGCTATTGTTATGAAATCGATCTAAGGAAGACCTTCATCACCCTTATATGGATCATTATATCCAAATCCCTCATCATATTTGGTTACCCTTATAAATTTACTGAATGAATTCATATAATACTCAAAACCATTGCCATATCCCTAAGATGGATAATTCTACCTCGAGCATTTTTAAGACACTTATGGCCTGCCACACCATCAACATTCCAGATGGTATGATCTAGAGTTTGGCAAGAACAAGACAAATTGAAGGACATAAAATCCATAGAAAAGACCATTGTATCATAAACATGCTCTGTTGATGACATCCTTGTATTCTTAAAGTTTAGCGAACATGCCATTAGATGCCTGAAGTTACCTTAAGGTCTTTTCAGAAATTTAAGGTGTATACGTCAACACTGATGAATCCACCATCCACTGCATCAAAATTTTGGACAACGAGCATGACAGTCGCATGCTTCGTGGGCTAGGAGAAAGAAAACTTCCCGATCAACTACCTTGGCATCCCCCTAGCCCCTAAACCACTCAGAAGGGCTAACGGGTAAGCCATCTTGAGAAATTTAAAAAGAAACTCCAATTATGGAAATATAAGATGTTATCACTTCCTTTTTGTATAGCCCTACTCGACTAATCTCCTACACCCATGTCAAACATATGCTTTCCTCATTAAAATTACCGAAGCATTGAAGGCAAGGATATTCACCTCGTACATCACAGAAGCATGGAGATCACATCTTATGCGATCTAGGTCGACCAGTCGTAAGGGGCAGCACATGATATGAGAACCATTCCCATGTCATTTCGCCTTAATAATAAACGAGGATTTGATTTACCTCTTGTAGCGTAATCGTGATCCTTGTATCTCTAAATGAAGAGACCTCCTGTCTAAAGCCTAATCCAATGGATCAAGCACTTGCAGGCATGTGGATGAGACATGTACTTCCCGCAATCCAACTTGATGATCCGAGCGCGGAACATCCCGATTTCTCTCTCACGAAATATGTGATCTTTCTCATGAGCACAGTGCATCAAAGAAGATGGAGATACACTAGCAATCGATCCGATAACACAATGGTAGTGTGATGAGGACTAAGCACTCGCGAAACCCTAGAGTGAATGACCACTAGGGTTTTAAGGAGAAATAGATTGGAAGTGTATGAGAGAGAGTTTTGTTGCTTCGACTTTTGTGTAGAAAAGCCTAGGGTTGTCTCTTCTTTTGTATAAAATTGGATGGCTAGGATGTACTCCTAATTGAAATCAACGGTGTTGATTTTGTTACAATAATTTGCATCAATAATTAATTTATTTAAAATAAATAAATATATTGAATAAATTATCCAATATATTTAATTCGCACTAAATCAGTTAAATGTTGAATAATAAGGAAGGAGGTGAACCTGGTGGACGACCACCATGGAGTCTCTCTCCATGTAGTTGTCTACTCCTTAATGAGATTCTTAAATATCGCCATACTTTCCACATCTTCACAACAACTTTTGTTGCTTGAATTTTCACCAAAATAATTCCAAATTATTTTGTGACAATTTCAATCGATTATTGATAATTATGAATCATATTCATCTATCCAATTTTAAATGTAAATCACCTTTACATTTAATTGTACAATATGAATCCAATTCACATTTTATTGTATAATGTGAATCCATTTCACTTTAACTTAATAAATTGTAAATCATATTTACAATTCAGCTCCCTACGATATTATGAATTATATTCACAATACAAATATAATTATTGTGGACAATTGACAAGACACAAATTGGCAATAATAATATATATTCTTTGTAATACGACTAATCGACACTCAGTCAGAACCGAATCGAATGATCTACGAAGAAGATTCGACCTTAATTTATCCTAGACTAGTCTAGGGTCGAATATAGAGACACGAGAAATTAATCAATTTAATCTTGGAATAAAATATTTAGTGTAGAAATTTAATGGTGATCTAAGTCAAGCGACATCAGATAATGCAATACACACTATTTTTAAAAGATTTTTATGCAAATATATTAAATGATCAAGTAATGATGCAAATTCGATGTACAGAATATGCAAAACACTCAACAAAGCCTTTGATTAATTACTTAAAATAACTTGTGAAACTATTAAGACTTCATGAGAATCAATGTGTCAATGTATCACTCAACTACAAAATAATTCAATTTTAGTTTAATTTCAAGGTTGAATAAACAAGTTTTACAATCTAAAACTAAATGCATGAATAATAAATTAAATCATTAAATTAATAACACAATAGGAAGAGCATAAAATTATCTTTCGAATGACACCAATTTCACTAATTTTGGATATATGGTTCACAAGATATTAGCTAAGCAATACATGGGCATACATGTAATAAAAACTACTTAAAAATATTTAAAACTATGACAAATAGGCCAAAAATAGGGGTTTAATTGCAATAACTTAGGATACCTTGGCATACATGTAAATTTCACAAAGTGGCGGGGGACTTATCTACGAATGGAAGAATTCGAAGGGTGTGCATTCAAAATTCCCATCTCACATGCCTCACGCACATGATGGCTAGTCTCGAAAGAAATGGGAGGCTCGAGATGTGTGGCGACACACTATGCCTCGGCTGCTATTCGAACTGCTCCAAGGCCGAGGTTCCAAAGCATTGCTTTGGGTGCACGACATGGCAGCTTCAACATTGTTAGATCACACCAACGAAGACAGATAGGAGGGTTGTTTCTTCTTGAGTTCTTCCCTCTCCACCTCTTGTGACATTATATTGGAAGAGCTCCGATGGTCCTATACTTCCTCCTCCACGATCGTCTGCAAATCCTAAAGGTTGGGGAAGCTTCTCTAGGCCCCCGCGAGGGCGCTGAAGCTGTGTTGGAGAGATACCACATCCTAGAACTTCATGGCGGTGAAGGATCATCAAAGTCGATGCTAGAGATCAGATCTCAATGAATATTTTTGAACATTCAAGGAATCAATCAGAGTTAGTGAAAATAGTTGAAGCCTTACAGACTCTATTGGGAAGTGGATGAGGGAGAAATGAAGGCTCGATCGAAGTGTTTAGTCTAAGCCTAATGGGGTTCCTCCGTTCAAGAGGACGAAAGGGGTGTTGTGATTACAAGGATGGTGAAGCGAGTCGAGAGCACAAAGATATGCATGTGAATCAATGGAGTGAGGTGAAGGTCTTGAATATCTTAAATGATGATCGAGTATGTAGATACACAAAGATTGTGGAACTTACCTGGAGTTTCAATGAAGAATATGATGGAATTAGCTCTAAATATTGGTAAAAAATGGAGCTTCAATAGCCCAGATCACCACTTATGGTTCTTGGCTTTAGAATCAAGATCAAGCAAGCACAAGTTTGTTGCAACACATCAAAAATGGTGCAGATCTTGTTGGAGTAATTCTCTCTATCTTTGTGCTCTGTCTCTCTCAATCTCTGTCACAGAAGGAGGGTTTAGGTTGAGGTTGCTCACTGGAATGCGAATAGCGGTTACAAGCGGCGAAGTTGGGGGTTTGATGTGGTGGAGATTGGGTGGTTGATGAACCCAGGCGGTAGTTTCAACCACCGCATGTTGCTAAGGTAGTTAAGGTTAGAGGGAGTTAGATAGTTGGCATGGATGGCGGATGTTAGAGGAAGAAGTTAGCGAAGTAATCAAGGAGAGGGGCGATTGGAGAAGTTAAGGAATTAGATAGAAGTTAAGCAGTTGCTCAACTATTGAAGTAGAGGTACGAATATGCGTGAGGTGGAAGACGATCCTTTAACCATTGGATGTAGATCAAATGTCCTAGATTTGGGCACAAATGGAGGAAGCCACTTGATAAATGATCAAACGGTTGATGAAGAGGCATACGTAAATGTCTAAGCTCAACATATGAAGATGGATCTGACAGTGTTAAATAATCGACGGAAAAGAAAGAAGGGCTACAACATGGTTGAAGGAGATTGGGCCAGTGGCCCAATCAGAAATAAGAAAAGAGAAAAATAAAGTAAAAATAAAAAAAACAAATAGAAATTGAATCATAAAAAATGTTCAACATGAAAGTTGTAGATATCGATTAGATCTACAACTTTCATATATAACTCACATAGAGAATACATCATATATACATAGTATATTTATATAAGTATTTTTATTTATTAAAAACACTTATTTTATTTTACTTTTCTTATTATTTTTTTGTTATTTTCATTTTATTTAATGTTAAATTAAGCACAATATTAACGTAATTTTTATTGAATTTTTATTAATAAAAAATATGTAAAATAATGGAACAATATCGATATAAAGTTACAACATGGAGACAAGTTATTAGAAAAATAATTAATATTAATTATTTACAGAGAGTTATTTGTTAATTAATGTTAATTGATTGTTAATTAAATGAATGATCTCAAGTTAAAGAGGTAATAATAAATAAATAACCTAATAAATCAAGGATTTATCACCCTCCTATATTCAAGCTTTGCTAGTCCTCAAGCAAATAAATTAAGCTTGAATTGGTGAGTTAGTGAATTCCCTTACACGTGCATATGTAGATATAAGGCTTAATCAATCCAGAACACTTAATTTTTAGAGATCCTTAAATTCCAATCTCAACCATGTCTTAATAAAAAAGAATTCAACTTATCTAATCATTAGACTCTTTGATAATATACGTATAGAAGGTGTATGACTTTAGGTGTTGACTGCATTCATAAGAGTCGAGTGGAGATTCTCCTAAAGACCTAATCCTCAACACTAGGGATTAAATATATTCTTGCTTTAATTCACAGTCTCATTAATTTGTCACACTTAAGGAAATGTGTGAAGGGACATATGATAAAGGGATTCGGGATTGTGTCATTTTTTCTCTCCCTCTCATTGGAACAAGGGTTCTCCCAAGTTCCTTACTAACTCAACACATATATTTTTTTTATGCTAATTAGTGTGACCATCAAAAGAGGTTGAGTCAACTGTACTTGTTTTCCTGAGAATGCACCAGGATGTGTCCCGTTTGAGTATCTAAGATACCTTCGATGCCAATATTGTATCACTATATGATGTAGAATCCTTTTTGGGTACTAGCCCGACTCACAAAAATCCTAAGATTTTGGTCCAAATGGACACATAAAAGTCTGGGAGCACTCACCACTTGTGTAACCTTTTTGATTTGACTTCGTAATGCATGAGCTTTTCTGTTTTTATTTCTTTTTCTTTTTTCCTAGCTCCATTGCTTTTACCATGAATTGACGCACACTGATCAACAACTTTTTTTCATTTTATCATACCTTATCACTTATGTTATTATCAAGAGATTAGCATAAGAACTAATTTCTCATACTGGCTTATATTGCTGGCATTCAAGTTACATGAGGTCTTCATTAATTTTATCCCATCCTCGAGCACCATAAGATCAAGTCCAAACTCAAATCTCAAATCTTAGTCCCTCAAGTGAAACTACATCTCATCTCATCTCATCATAAATGCAGCTGTGCAAGTGAGTGTTGGTCATGTTATTTTAAAGACAATATTAAGCATGCAATATAATGCACAAATCTTTCTTACTAGGGAAATATGAATTATTAAGTCCAAGACCCTAATGATTAAGATATGTTAAATCTGAATTTCTGGACCTCATAAACTAAGTGTTATGAATTTCAACAAGCCTTGTTGTGAAGTGTAAAAGTGTTAGGGAAATACCAATTGATTAGTTAGTAGCTTAATGAGTTAGAGATTTTTATTTAACGATTTTTATTAGAAAAAACTATAGAACATGTAAAACAAAATACAATAAAAAGGAACTGATACACATTATAAGAACATCACCGGGGTACCAATACAACGCTACCATACTTTAGCCTCTCAACCTCAAGCATCATACTTGAATCCACATGGTTTAAAATCACATGCAGCCTTATACTTCACTTGCTTTGTCCTAACAGAATAAACCTCATAATCAAAATAGGAAATATCTTCATTGACTTGAAAAATGAAGTATCTCAAATGATTCCATTCTTCCTCAAAAATAAAATCCATATCAACATGGGAAGACTTAAAGTTTTCTAAAATGGAAGGAAGACGAATCAAACCCTTATTTTCTGCAATAGACCTGTTGGTTTATCTTAAAAGTAAAAAGCTAGACTTATAAGGATGACCTAACTTATAAGAGATATGATCTTCAGGCTTTTGAATATCCTCAAGATAAGGTGCAGGCTCCTCCATATCCAACTCTTCCAACAATAAATTATCTTCCTCAATAGGCATCACTCTTTGTAAAGAACTCTTTATCAACTTGATCTTCCAAAATATAATCTTAAAATATAAACTCTCTTCCATTCTTTACTCTATAGGGGACTGAAATTATGCAACCTTTTATAGCCTAAAAACTCCAATGGTTCAAAAAGTAACCAGTAAACGTCAAAGGCACCCCTTAAGACTACTAAAACTCTATCGAGAAACTTAAGTAATGTATACTATTTTTTATGAATATGTAAAAATTTACAGAAAAAGAGTGTGTTATATTGTCAAAACAATTTGTATCCTTTTCAAAATAATTTGTAAAATATTTTTACAAATCATGTAGAGTAAATATTTTTTTTTCTTCAAAAATCTACAAACTATTTTTATAAAAATGTTCAAATCCTCATATCCATAGCCCATGATAAATATAAAAAGCATGTGAAATTATGAGCTATGAATAAAAGAATATATATAATATATACACCCCCTATACTTAACTTGTGCAATGTCCTCTTGGAACAAGTGAAATGAAAGACATAGCTTGTACTAAGCATAAAGTGGAAAAACAAGACATGGACATGAAAACCTGTGAGACCCCCTATACTTAGACTTCAAATAGCCTAAGTTTAGGGCTGAAGGACAAAGAAATTGGGTACAAAGAATAGAATAGATCAACTAAGAAGAACATGGAATTGATCCCCCCATACTTAGGTTCTAAGTAGCCTATGTTAAGAATAAGAAACTAAAGAGGGAAGAAACCAAATTCTAAAAGAATAGATTAAGTGTCAACAAAAGAATAGATGTATCTGCAAGATTCTGAATCTGTCAGATCTGAATCTTTATGTTGTGGTTTCATGTTATATCTGAAATATCTACAAGGAACTCAATCGACATGAATTCAATTACTTCAACTATAACCAACTGTTCTTTTGATTTTACAAAGTTCTTCAACAGTTGTCCATTGACCAGGAAAGAATGTGCACCATCTATGAGATCAACAATCTCTACACTTCCACTACTATGCACTTCCTTCATTATATAGGGACCTGTCCATTTTGACTTTCATTTCCTATGGAAAATCTTTAACTTAACATTAAACAACCATACCTTTTGTCCCGGAATAAAGTTCTTACATCTAATATGCAAGTAATGTCACTTCTTAACTTTGTCGTTATAGATCAAATTGTTGTCATACGCTCTGTTGCAGATTTCCACTAGCCCATTTATGTTCAAGTCTCTGCAATGTTTCCCTAGGTGATAGCTCTAATTTATTTTCTTTATTGTCCACTCAGTCTTGTGAATCAATTCAGCGGGAAAATAGCATGACTTGCCATATATCATTTTGAAAGGTGAAGTGCCAAGTGAAGTCTTGTGGACTGTCCTATATACCCATAGAACTTGGTCCAATAGCTGGGACCAATTTCTGTAGGATGGACTAACTTCTGTAGAATACTCTTCACCTTCTTATTTGAAACCTCTATCATGCCATTTGACTATGGATAGTAAGGATTAGTAACTCTGTGCTCAAACTTGTAGTCATTAGCTAAAAATTTCATCTTTCTATTCACAAAGTAGCTACCTCCATCTAAAATTAAAACATAGGTACCCCAACCCTTGAAATGATGTGATAATAAACTTATAGACAATCCTCCTGTTTGCAGCTTGGGTTGGGATAGCCTCCACCCACCTTGAAAGATAATCAATCACTAACAGGATGTACTCAAATCCATTATCGTTGGGAAAGAAACCCATGAAATTAATACTCCATATATCAAAAACACCACATAAAATCATCGGTTGCACATGTATCTCATCTTTATAACCGACTGTCCCTCCCATCCTTTGACAAATAGGGCATGACCATACAAAATCCATAGCATCTCGAAACAAGGTTAGCAAAAAAGTCCACATTGAAGTACTTTATGAGCAGTTCTTTTTCCCGAATGATCTCCTCCAGCTTATAATGAATGACAATATGTGATGACACTCTAGTATTCCTCTTGAGGAATACATCTTCTCCAGGCACAATCCAATCCTTAGAAGAAAAGGAACAAATTCTCCCAAAGGTATCTCCTTGAATTCGACTTCAATAAGTCAATAGTGCTCCTAGTCCAACCATGGGGAACTTGCTTGGAGACAAGATAGAGCACCATGTTGGCATATCATGGAAGTGAATTGACAACACAAATTGAATGATATAGAAAGGTTTCTCTGGTCGGCTTTGAGTTAGTGGAATCCTTTAACTCCAAACATGACAAATGATCAACCACTATGTTCTTAACCTCAGGTTTATACTTAATCTCCAAAGAAAACTCCTGGAGTAACATATTCTACCTAAGAGGATGTGCCTATGCATCCTTCTTTTCCATGAGCCAAAAATATAAGACCTAAACTTCTCAAGGGCCCAAACTATCGTGAGCATTTCCTTTACAATAGCCATATAATTTTTCTCTGTTTGATCTAAAACTTTGCTCGTGTAGTGAATTGTAAACGGTATCCCTTCTCAATGTTGACTTAATACATCTCATATATCATAATTCGAAGCATCAGTCATGATCTCAAAGGGAACAACCAATCAGGAGCTTGCAAAATATGCAAGTCAGGAAATTTTTTTTAAGAGCTCAAAGGTCTCGTGACACTTGTGATCTACTACTAACTCTGTGCCTCTTTCTAAGAGCTCAGTCAGTGGTTGGGCAATCTTAGAGAAATCTTGAACAAATCTTCTATAAAATCAAACATGCCCCAGAAATGACCTAACTGACTTGATATTGGTTGGTGGAACAAGTTTCTTGATCACATCTACCTTGGCATGGTCAACCTCTATTCCCTTCTTGGAGACGACATGCCCCAACATGATACCCTCCTTAACCATAAATGACTCTTTTCCCAAAAGAGTACCAGATTCACATGCATACACTTTTAAACCACTCGATCCAAGTGTGCTAAACATGAATCAAATGAATCTCCATAGACCAAGAAATCGTTCTTGAAGACCTCCAAGAAATGCTCCACCATTTCAGCAATGGTTCCATTTGAAGATATGTAAATTGGCAATAATAATGTGTATTCATTAATACGACCAAGCAACACTCAGTCAGAACAGAATCGGATGATCTCGATGAAGAGGATTCGACTTTAGTTTATCCTTGGCAAGTCCATGGTCTAACATAGGGACATGAGCAATTAATCACTTTAATCTAAGAATTAAATATTTATTGTAGAAATTTTATGGTGATCTAAGTCCAGCGACAACAAACAATGCATTGTATGATATTTTAAGAGATTTTTATGCAATTGTATTAAATCATCAAGTAGTGATGAAAATTTAATATATAAAATATACAAAACACTTATCAAAGCCTCTGATTAATTAACTAAATAACATGTGAAATTAATTAAGACTTCATGAGAATCAGAGTATCAATGTGTCAATCAACCATAAAATAATTCACATTTTGGTTTAATTTCAAGGATGAATAGACAAGTTTTATAATCTCAATTTATTTCATAAATAGTAGATCAAATCATTAAATCAATCACATAATCAGGAAGAACGTAAAATTATATTTCAAATGACACCAATTTCATTAATTCTAGACATGTGATTCACAAGATATTAATTAAGCAATACAAGGTCTTACATGTAAGAAAACTTAATTAAACATATTTAAAACTCTTACAAATAGGTCCAAAATAGGGGTCTAATTGTAATAACTAAAATCTCCTGGGCATACTTTTAAATTTCATAAAGTGGCAGGACTAATTTGCAAATGCAAGAAATCGAATGGCATGCCTACGAAATTTCCTGCTTCACGTGCCTCGCATATGTGACGGCTAGATCGGTAGAAATGGGAGGCTCGGGACGCGTGGCGACACACTGTGCCTCAGCTCCTGTTCGAACAATTCAAGGATGAGGTTCCGAAGCGTTGCTTCGAGTGTGTGACATTGCATCTTTAGCACCATTAGATCACACCAACGAAGATGGATCAGAGGGCTTGTGCTTCTTGAGTTCTTCCCTGTCCACCTCTGACGGCGGTAGATGGGCGGAGATCCGGTGGTCCTATATGATGAATCTATGATTCATTAACTTTTTGTCGTATTTCATCTTAAAATCCTAACAAATGCATGTAAATATTCATTAATTTCCATCTTTTATAAAAATAACAGTCATGAATAAAAATGCATTTTATGCATTAAAATCATGTAAATAAATTAATGTATAAAAAGAAAGAAAATAAAAAGAGGCAGACTGTAAATATGTACATATGTACAGTTTGAATAAATAAAATATAAATATAGATTAAGGATAAATTTATATAACCTAACCTCTGAGACCAAGTCATCATGGATTAGTCGACAAATAAATAAGGAGAGATAAGGAAGAAAACACAAAAAATTAATTATACACCACACATATTTTTACTTAATTATACATTACTTATCTAAACTTCATTGATTTTTAGTTAATTCATTTATATATTTTTCACCAAACTCTTATCCTATTTATTTCTAAAAATGTATATAAAAATATAGAAATCCTAACAAATTCCCAGCTTATATATATGATAAGAAATCTAACTTTCAAATTGTCAATTTCTCAACTTACAAACATCATAACTTCCTCATACGAACTCCAATTTCATCTACTTACCTTTAATTTTCATAAAATAATATTATCTAATTGTTGAATGTGATTTCACTTAAATCGGAGTTCGTTTGCAAAAAGTCATTTTTGGAACATATTGACAACTGGGTTTATAGGCTATTTATTTTATTCAAAATATTTTATTTATAGTTTAGTGATTTTATAATTTTTAATTATTTTTTTGATCTTGTATATTACCTATAAATTATTCAGATTTTTTAGACATTATTTAATATTTTTAATAAATAAAAAGCCATAATTTATAGGTTAATTTGAAATGTGTCACTTATATCTATATTTATTTATATATCTAAATTAATTCATTAAAAACCATAAAAAATCATACACATCTTATTTATTATTCTATTAATTAATAAAATATAAAAATAATATGTTATTTATTAATTTATTAAACTAAAAATCAAAACTCTATTTATCAAGTATACTATAAATTATTTATTATTATATTCATATTCATAATATATATATTATTTACTAAAATAATTTATAACTTAATATAGATAATTTATTCACACACTTTTTGTTTCTACACTTTTTTTAAATAATGATTTTTACTATTTAATATGTAATTTATACTTAATTTATTTTTCGTCCTATCTGGTGTCGAAATGTGTCAGCACCCGAGGCTTCTTCCTCAAGAACCTTCGGTTGAAGTATGTTCTACTGACCTGACTTCACCTAATTTTCCTGCATCTCCTCGAATTCGAAACTCTATCTAAACCATTGATCTTCTAGCTCCAACAAACCTAATCGATGCCCAACCTTAGATCCATACCTAACTCCATTAGATCGACCTATTTATAGATCTAAACCTCGCCATTCGTAACCAACTTCTCCTGACTTTTCTAGAACCACCAACGTAGTGGTCATTGACCCATATTCTCATCCTTGCTTTGCCTCGTTCCAGTAGTGACCGTGCTTGAGGTATCAGGTGTCTTCAACCATCCGCCCTTTTCAATTCTTCTTCGATTTCGTGCATAATTAGAGCATTTAATCACTAGATTAGGACTTTCAATTCCCCAACGATTGCTTTATATTTAATTTCCTTTCCAATCTACTTTGAATCACCCAACAAATTTGAGACAAATCCATTAGACCTGTAAGAGGTTGGAATTGTAAGATCATGTCATATTTGTAGGCTGATTCCTTTTGGAATCAAGCCAATCTCTTCTTTGTTGTAGATCTTCCACCATTAGCACTGTGTCGTCAGAGCATCTGGAAGTGTGCATATTCGCAGAGCTTGTAGATCGAGCTAAGTGTCTGAGATGCGTATCAACCATCACCTTCCATTTCTAGGGTTTGAACCCTAGAACCCTCTCATCCTTCCGGTTCTATGCTAAGATCTCATCTTCTTCTCCGACTCCTTCACATAGTGGGAGTGCACAAGAGGGTGAGGAGCACCCTCTCCGGCCCCACCTCCAACCAACTAATCACAAAGGCGTTTGACACAACCTCCAATGTCTCCACCACCCTTCATATTAGGGAAGAACATCCACAGGAAATCGACGTGCAGGATGGCGACGCGTGGCATGATCGTACAACCCCGATCGCAGTATAACTTCTAATCACAGCCATCCGTTCTGAACCGGTGCAAAATTTGCAAAGGCACCCTCCATAGTTCCAGAATTTACTCCTTCTCAGAAGTTTTGTCAGAATTGCAATTAGGTTCGCACACAGGGACCTAGTTGTAAAGCTCCAGAGTTTTTCTTACATTAGGTCTCTGACCAGGGACCTAATTGCAAGAAAGCATCGTATCTTTTTGTTGTATTTTCTACATTATTTCTTTTGGACCTCGTGGATTACTATGATACTTGTGGACATGATTATATCATCGTAGCTTTTTTTATATTTTAATTTTATCAAATTTCAAGGATTTCTTCTCGTTTTTCTTGGATTTTCTTCTTCGGTTTTCGAGACATTTTGATTTCTTGTTGTGTTCTTTCTCAAGCTCATTGCTCGAGCATCTTATCTACTGTATAGTATCATCTATATTTCCCTACATTTTCACATATTACATTGTAGATAAATCGATTGGAAAATATCCCTTTTAGAAACTAAAAAAAATAAAAATTAAAAATCAAATAAAAAGAATAAAAAAACTAAAAATCCAAAAAAAGAATTTTTTCATGGAAGAGAAGAAAAGAGAGGTATAAAATCACAAAAACTATTTTCTTCCCTCGAAAAATACGTGTGCAATTTTCTGCCTCCTTATGTTCGATCCAGGAACACTTACCTATATAAACAAATAGTGAAACAAACATCGGTTTGGTGTTTGTTATTTTTGTTTGATCATCTAAATTTTATTTTGAGTAGTTTTCTACAACCGACACACTATTAAACCACTAGAAAAATCCAATTATCACTATACGTCCTCCTCCACGATCGTCTGCGAGTCCTAAAGGTTGCGGAAGCTTCTCTAGGCCCCCACGAGTGTAATGAAGGTATGCTGGAGAGCTACCACATCCTAGAACGTTATGCTAGTGAAGGATCATTGGAGTTGATGCTTGAGATTGAATCTCAGTGAATATTTTCATTCATTCAAGAAATCAATCACCTGTAGGAGGTAGTGAAATAGCCGAAGCCTCACAAACTCTATTGGGTTGTGGATGAGGGTGATGAAGGCTCAATCAAAGTGCTGGAATCTGAGCCTGATGGGTTTTTCCTCCATTTAAGAGGAAGAAAGAGGCACTATGATCACCAGGATGGAGAAGAGAGTCAAGAGAACGAAGATATATGCATGAATCAGTGGAGTGAGGCGAAGGTCATGCATGTCTTAAATGATGAAGCGAGCATGTAGATACAAGTGAATAAAATAGAGAAACAAGAAGGAAACAAAGATTGTGGAACTTATCTGGAGTTTGAACGATGAAGAAGATGGAATCATATTTGATTCTTGGCTAAAATAGGAGCTTCAATTGCCCCAGATCATCGCTTAAGGTTCTTATCTAAAGAACCAAGATCAAACAAGCACAATTATGCTGCAACACATCAAAAATTATGTGGATCTTGTCAGAGTAATTCTCTTCATCTCTGCACTATATCTCTCTCAATCTCTATCACAGAAGGAAGGTCGAGGCTAAGGGTTACTTGGAATGGCAGATAACTGTTGCGAGCGGTGGAGTTGGGGTTTTGAGGTGGTAGAGATTGGGAGGTTGACAAACCCAGGCAGTGGTTTCAACCACCTACCGTTGTTGAGGTAGTTCGGGTTAGAGGGAGTTAGATAGTTGGCATGGATGGGGGAGGTAGAGGAAGAAGTTAATGAAGTAATAAAGGACATGGAATGTATGGAGAAGTTAAGAAATTAGGGAGAAGTTAAATAGTTGCTCAATTGGTGAAGTTGACGGACGAACATGCACGAGGTGGAAGATGATCCTTGGACCGTTGGATGAAGATCAAATGGCCCATATTTGGGCCTGAATGGAGGAAACAAGGCCGCTTGATCAATAGTTCAAACGACTACTGAAGAGGTGGACGCGAATGGTTAAGCCAATAGATGAAGATGGATCCGACGGTGGGAAATAATCAATGGGAAAGAAAGAAGGACCGACACGTGACTGAAGGAGATTGGGCCACGTGGCCCAATTAGAAATTAGGAAAAGAGAAAAATAAAGTCAAAATTAAAAATAAATAAATATAAATGAAATAAGAAAAACATTCAACATGAAAGCCATAGATCTCGATGAGATCTGCAGCTTTCATGTAGAACTCAAAGCGAGAATAATACATCATATATACATACTAATATTTTGTAAGTATTTTTATTGTATTAAAATATTTATTTTATTTTCTTTTTCTTATTATTTTTTGTATTTAATGTTAAATTAATTAAGTATAATATTAACCTAATTTTTATTGGATTTTTATTCATAAAGAAACACATACAATAATGTAATAACATCAAGATAAATATACAACGTAAATACAAGTTATTAAGAAAAAAATAATTAATGTTAATTATTTATAAAGAGTTATTTGTTAATTCAGGGTAATTGATTATTAATTAGATGAAAGAGCTCAAGTTAAAGAGGTAATAAAAAATAACCTGATAAATAATGGATTTATTAATAGTGCTATTCACAGTAATCATATCGATGATAATTAAATCTAATTTATTTATCTTAGATGTCTCTCTACATGCGTCCAAATAATGTGAATCATATCCACATTATTAACAATAATTAAATCATATTTAATCATCATTATCACCATGCTTAGATATAACAACAATAGAATTATTCTTGAACTCTTTCAAGAACAATGTGCTTTCTCTGTGGATACTTATAGATTATGACAGGGTGACTATATATTCTTTGTGTATTGACTTGGATACTGAGATCTAGTCTCATATCCAGATCTAGAAAACCACTCAGAATTGTGTGATCAAGTTAGATAGAATATCTAATATTCTCGCTACCTCTGAATCATATTCAGATCAATGTCCAACATTTTGACTAAGATTGGATAATCAATCTACTGAATGGAGTCACTAAAATCCAAACCTATTTCATTACTCCCTTGGAATGGAAGAGGCATGATTATACAATCATTTAAGACCACATCGCCCTTAAGTAATCCTAACACTCATACATCGTGCATAATAGAAGACTCGAAATAAACCCTAAGTTTTGATTACTTTTGAACTATCCTTTTTAGGGTTTTACAATTAGGTTTCTCATTCGATTATTGGGAGATGGTATCGATCATATGCTTTCCAAAATCATAGATCATACCTTCAAATCTTATCATGCTTCCAAAACAGGACGACCCTCAATGGAATTTCATTGGATCCAATGTCTCATGAGTGACCTCATGTTGTCTTGTTCAGCAGCGAACCTGTATGATCCCTTTGAGAGATCATATTACTCATATGTCATCGTATGCACATCAGGTTGCTGGTGTAAAGACCTTGATTATGTCATCAATCTAATGGCCTGCCTTCTATACATACTCATACATATAGTAACCTATCTATCTCCTAACAAAAGATGTGTGCATGTATCGTGTCAACATATTATATAGATCTTTGTTATCTCGATCTCTTTAAGTCAGCTCTTTGACCTAGATCATCCAACACCTCCGAATCTCTATTCCTATGTAGAGGACATGCATCAAGAGGTCGATTGAATATCATCCTTTGAAGTAAGGATTGACATCTCCTTCTCAATCTAGAGATCCTATCTCAACCATCATTTGACGGTGCTAGATGAGTCCTCAATCTAAATATTTAAATATCATCCAAGCACTAACCTCTATGATTCAACCATTGAATCAACAACCGCATGATTATCAATATGATCATGGTATATAACCGTAATTGTACTAAGGGACTTTATAAGTTCATTCATTCATTAATCTCGGGTAGGGAGGAGCATCGATAACTTTTATTGATATATAAAAAGGATTACTATAACATTTATTGTAAAAGTGGTTCCATCCGGATGACTATCTCCATCCTCAACCTTTCTGGTTTCATGAAATAGATGCAACAAACTGCATACATGAACAAAAGCACTAATGACCCAACTACATTCTCATCCTACAAGAGGATTGGTTTCAATTATGGAAATAGATTTTATACCTGAAGAAGCCTTAGGCTTTTCTATGATTTTTAGGTAATCTGGATTGTTTCTCTTCCAGTGGCCCGGCTTCTTACAGTGACGACAAGCATCAGCTTTCTTCGATGCCATCAATGTGGAAGCTTGAGAGGTTGAGCCAACATCTTGACTCTTCTTCTTATGGGCTGGACCCTTCCGAGACCCTTGCTTTTAATTGCGCTTTATCTTGACCTATGTAACTTTTGCACTACTAGTGGGATTCTCTTTCTTCAAGACATCCTCAATGGACTTTAGTGAATATATCAACTCAGCATTCGTCAACCTCAACTTACTCATGTGGTAGGATACCACAAATTAGTTGAAAGACTTGGGTAAGGATATTGGAGTGAAGTCGGACTGCTTGTATGCATCCATCTGTGCCCCAGGTTATTTAGTTCAGAGAGGTAACAACAAATTTTGATTACATGCTCTTTAACCGATGTCCCTTCCTACATCTTACAGCGAACCATTTCTTTAAACAGGTTGTAGAGCCAAGTGCGGTTCATGTCACCAAACATCTCCTTAAGAATCAACATTATATCATGAGCAGTGTCCATGTACATCTGTTGCTTCTAAAATACATTGGACAAAGACCCCGAAATATAACAACGAACCAATGACGATCTTCATCATATTTTTCATTTTATTTTAGTTCTTCCAATGACATAGAGTTTGTGTGCTTGTTCTCGGTGAGCACATAGCCGATGTATTTCACCAAGAGAACAAGCTCCAAATTTCAGCACCAATCTGAATAATTTAGTCTGGTCAATTGGTTGAACTTCAGAAGCTTGCTGATAGGGTTCATGGATTTCATATTTGAGATTAAAAAAATACACTTATTAAAATATATAAATAATTACATATTTAAATTTTAATTCTTTGATTAAGGAATTTTAAATCAAAGTTATCTTGGCTTTTAATACTTTGAAAGTCCATTCCCTTACTAAACTTTCAAAGAAAGAGATATACTTACCACTATATCTTCAGCAAGATATAGGATCTCCCTTCTACTTTTGTTACACCCTAATAATATGAGAAAATGTAACTTGGGTAAAGGAAGCGGGAAGTCATTCCACTTTGCAAGTCCAACTTGCATTTTTCAATTCAATCCTTAATACCCGAGCCCATTACCCTAAGGGGATGTTGACTCATTGTTAATTGACCCAACCATCAACAAGAATAGTACTTGTTATGCACAATCCAATGCCACCTCAATTATATGAGGAACAATATTGGAGTCACTGCGCATACGACCTGTCTCTTTTGAGAATCAAAGAGTCCTATCCATGTGTGCTTGTACGTTAGCGCTATGACGTTGCATAGGCATCTATGCCGTATAATCCATGGAGATAGAACCCTTCACCTTGATGAGAGACCATGGATGTCATCTCATGATCATCCGTATCCAGTTCAAATTTTAATTAATCATTTTGAACCAAATTTTTATGATTAATTCTTCCAAGGAAAATTCATCTCTATTAATAATAGACTGTTTATTTTAATTGTATTAAATTAATTTAATCATATTAAATTAATTATCAATCTAATGCAACCAGCAAACAATTTAGTTTGCTTGATATTATTATATAGTATACTTCCTCACATAGTAAAAAAATATTAGTCCAATTAGTTGTTAGAGTACGCCTTAAATATGCATCATGCTAAACTTCCTTGAAACAGATCCAACTAGATGCTCAAGTTATGCTGGAAGGGAGCATGTTCTTGACATGCAACGTGCTAATCAAGGAACCAAGTCAGCATACCTAGTCTAGACACCAGCTGCATTCTAATTCAGAATAAAACAATTGGATTTATTTGCACTAAGAGATTTTATCGATCATTTTCTCTTGATGACCTGTATGATACTATGTAATAATCACTCAGAAGTTTAGACATCTTAAATTATTTTAATGATCCTAAATTTCTAGTCATATCAAGCAAACAAGGTTGGTTTTTTTGCATGTAAAAGTTGAACTACAACTATTGTAGTTTGAACTAGGTTTTTATCATGAAACATCCATTCAATGGAGATTAATGATTATATATGGAGTGCATCTTTGATGGAAGCAGTGGTGAAGAAATTGAGGTGAAGATTGGTGATGATAACATTGAGAAGAGAGATTCTTTTAGATATCTGGGA
This sequence comes from Ottelia alismoides, assembly GCA_037367405.1. Classification (NCBI taxonomy): domain Eukaryota; kingdom Viridiplantae; phylum Streptophyta; class Magnoliopsida; order Alismatales; family Hydrocharitaceae; genus Ottelia; species Ottelia alismoides. The sequence goes on along the minus strand of JAZKJV010010169.1, from coordinate 246,066 downwards.
TCTATTTTGCAACATGATGGGGAATTTGATGGAGATGTTACTAATAGAATAAATGCAAGTTGCATAAAGTGGAGAGGAGCCTCCGTTATTCTCTGTGATAAGAAAATTCCATTAAAAATTAAAAGAAAGTTTTACAAAGCAACCGTGAGACCTGCTATGCTCTATGGATCTGAATGTTGGCTTGTGAACCATAGACGTGTAGAAAATGGATGTAGCAGAAATACAAATGCTAAGGTGGATGTGTGGACACACACACACACACACGTAAAGATCGGATTTGGAATGATGCAATCAGAAAGAAAGTTGGTGTTGCTCCGATCAAGGATAAGATGCGAGAAAACCGCTTAAGATGGTTTGGTCATTTGCAAAGAAGATCAGCTGATGCACCAGTTAGGAGATGCGAGTGTTGGGATGTTAAGCCAACTAAGAGAGGGCGGGAGCGGCCCAAGAAGTGTTGGAAAGAGACCATACGAAGGGATCTTTGTTTTGCGGATATATGCCCGGGGTTGACCCAAGATAGATCTGAATGGAGGCGAAGAATCCATGTAGCTGACCCTAATTAATTGTGGAAAAGGCTTTGTTGTTGTTGTTGATATATGAAATATCATTTAATCAGGGTAAATTCATAATTTTCATGACTATTATTGAATGATAAACACATTAAAAATTGTTCTTGAGGTGATCAAATCATCTTCTGATACATCTCCACTAAATATTACATATCTATGGTAAATAGAGCCGAAATAATGCGAAATAAATTCGAATGATTTTTTGGTTTAATTATTAATTTATTTAATGTGCTTATAACATGTTCACGTCATGAAAATAGTAACAAAAAATATTTATTATAGATCCTAGTTTACATATTTATTTAATGTGCTTATAACATGTTCACGGCATGAAAACAGTAACAAAAATATTTAGTTATAGATCCTAGTTTACATACAAAAACAACAACCATGTAGGAACTTTTAATTTTTAAAATGATATCCGTTCAATACCAACCATTGACGAATCTTTTGGAGACATGTTCAGATATTCTAAATACATTTATGTATCCTAAAAATTCATTCAAACAAGACACAAACAATAGCTTTTCATGTGTAAAAAACTATACGAAAAAGAAATCTACGCAAAAACATCAATTCCTCATGCATCTGACACCCACAACCTTGTTCTCTTAGGGTGTGTTTGGTTAGCGGGTTAAGGCGGGTTAAACTGGTAGGAGGTAACCCATTTTGGGTTTTGGTGTTTGAATAGAGGGTTAAACTGGGGGTGAGTTAGAAGTGGGTTTGTTGTGATATGATTGTTTTGAAGTTTGAAAAATTTAATAGTTATTGTGATGTGATTGTATTGAAGTTTGGAAAAGTGAGTAGAAGTGGAGTAGTTTATAATTTTTATATGATATGATGGTATAATATATTATTTTTTGATAGGATTGATGATGTAAAATTGATTTATTTAATTCTTTAAAAAAAGAATAAAGTGGGGCCCACATGAGAGAGAGGGAGGATGGGTTAAGGGGGGTAAACTCCCCAAAGGGGAGTTTAACCCCCTTGCCAAACAGTACCTTAGGGTTTGGATCACATCCAAGACCTTCAACCAAGGACTTGATACCACATGAATATGACAGTATTCACCTCACGCATCACGAAATCGTGGAGATTGTATCTTATGTGATCTAGGTGGACTAGTCGTAAGGGGTAGTGAAAACTAAAGATTTTTCGATGGAACCACATGACATGGGAACCATTCCCATGTCATTTCACCTTAATCACAAACAAGTATTAGGTTTATCTCTTGTAGAGTGATTATGATCCTTGTGTATCTGGACAAAGAGACCTCCTGTGTCAAGTCCAATCCAATGGAGTGAGCACTTGCGGGCGTGTGGATGAGATGCGTGCTTCCCGGCAATACAAGTTGATGTCCCAAGTGCGGAACCTCATGATTTCATCTCACGAAATCTATAGTCTTCCTGACGAGCATGGGGCACCAAAGAAGATGGACATCCACAAGCAGTCGATCCGACAACATAATGGTAGTAGGACGATGACGAAGCTCTCATGAAATCCTAGAGTGGATGGACACTATGTTTTAAAGGAGAGAGAGAAAGAATTTTGTTGCTTCAACTTATGTGTAGAAAAGTCTAGGGCTAGCTCTTCTTTTATACAAAATTGGATGGATAGGATGCATGATGTTCCCTGAAATACCTTGATTAATTATGTCAAATTATTATAGTAGTTGGGCATTTATGATAAATAAAAAAAACTACTTAATTAATATTTCAATTAAAGCAAGCGGTCGATTTTTTTACTTGGGCAATCCCAAGGTCGAACTTAGGGAGACCACTGTCTCCTTAGATCAATTAATATTAAATCTAGATGCTACGTTTTAAGAGAAGTATTTTTGTAATTTTTATGTAATAATAATGAAATGTGATTTCATACAAGTTTATGGACTAGAATTTTCAATGAAACAAAGTCCAAAAATCCTAAAACTTGGCCAGAATGTGAAACATGATGGAATTAATGTTTTATATTTTTTTAGGAATTTTCTGATGAGAAATAAATTTCTTATAAATTAAATATGCAGACATGATCATTTTTCATAAATTAATTATAATAGATACCAAACCAATTTATTTCTCAGAATAAAATTGTCCTAGATAGGTGTATGTGATAGGCGTCTATGAAAAATAATAGATCCTAAAAATACCGAGTCTACAAACTATTAAAAATCAATTTCTAAACTCACCACTTAATTTATTATGGTCTTGATATATGCACAAATGACATGATTTTTGGAAAAAAATAGAATATACTTAATTCTACCTACTATGTATTTTTGGGATTTTTCGGACCAATAATCATTTAATGTCAATTTAATAGCATACAGTGAGCAAAATATGCAAATTTTCACCATCTTAATTATATAAAATCAACTGAAGATCACAAATATTCAATAAAATATCCACAGAAAGAGTACAAATTGTTCTATAATATGCTATTTTTGAAATAGAAAATTCATGACAAATGAGTATTCAAGTAGACACACGAAGACAAGGGTATGAATGTAATTTCATAAAATTAAATAAATATAAAAATGGGTATGACTCTGCAATTACCATAACCTGGGTGGTCATATGCAAAAGTTCCACGAGGCATGTGCCACGCACATGCCTTGGTTAGCAGGGGTGCCTTTGAGATTTGCAGAGAATAGGGGTACGGTGTAATTTTCCCTACCCTCATATGCCTCTCATGTGAGGGGAAGGGCTGGGGCGGGTAGCGAATGGCACATAGATCGAGGTGGTGTGCTAGTAGGTAGAGATGCGATGGAGGAAGGAAGGCGAGGTAAACACGATCGGTCAGTGGGTCGGCTATGTTGTTGAAGGGCAGCTTGCTGCATACGAGGGTCGATGGAAGAGGAGCGAATTAGAGGAGGTGAGGTCATTGTTGAAGGGTCCTCATGTAGTGGTTCGATCGCTTGGAGAAGAGGAAACCTGGAGGACAAGGTGGAGTGGCATGGCGAGGGGCTCTTATGGAGCGAATGGGACGGAGATGGATCACAGGAGATGGTGGCGGAGTAGTGATAGTTGATCAGTAGTAAAGGCTCCGACCTTTATGAGGTCAGAGATGGATAGGGGGTGAGGCAAAGTGGGTCGAGCCGATGGTCGGTACTGTGCAGAGGTGATAGCATAGAGATTGTAACAGACGAAGAAGAAAGAAGAGAAAGGGAAATAAAGAAGAGAGAGGAAGAAGGTGTGGGAAGAGGATGTTGTACCTGGAGTGGTGTTGTGAACAAGTGCATGGGAGTGAGGAACTGGAGCTCCTCAGTTGTTGCTTGACGCTGTAGAAGAGGTGAAGCTCGACTAGCTCAAAGAACTCACGGCGACAGAGGTTTTGCACTACGCCAGATCTCGCCTGGAAGGTGGAGGTCTTTGCTCGATGGTGAGGTCTCGTTGTCACCGAAGACCTTCGTCCAGAGCTCCTCTTATTTCGTGCAATGGTGGATGGGGTGCGATGGGGCTTTATGGGCCCTTGGGCAACCGAGGAAGACATGGTAGTGGGAAGATAAGAGGAAGAGGGCGGTGGTGAATGGATGCTGGTCAAGTTGCAGGTGGTTAGGGATTTCACGGAGGTGGTGGTAGTCACTACCATGAGGAGCGGAGATGGAGATGAGAGGAAGGGAAGCAATCGCAGTCACTGTCGTGGGTCAGGCTGCTACAATAACCACTGAAGGAGGCACATGTGGTTGCATAGAGGGGCTGCCACGGTAAGCGTTGGTGGTTGTGTCGAGCAGGGGCTCTAGAGTGGCATGGGGGAGGAGAAAGATGAGGGTGCCACGTGGCACACGAGCAAGCAATCATGTAGTGAATGAAAAAATAAAAAATAAAAATAAATAAATTTAAAATAAATAATAAAATATAAATAATAAAAATATAACTAATAAAAAAATAAAAAATAAGAAGATAAATAACAATAATTAAGTAATGAATTTAGTAAATAAATATTATAATAATAAATAAAAAGAAAATAAAATACAATAAAATAAAAAGTTGGGGCGACACGTGGCATCAACAGGGGATGCCACGTGTCGCTCCAAGAAAAATTTAAAAATAAATCCAACAAAAAATGAAAAATAAATATCACAGAAGTCAAACAAAAAATTAATATACATGAAAGTTGCTCATCTTGATGAGATTCTACAATTTTTGTGAAGGATCCAAAACCAAAAGAGATCATTTATTCAAAAAGTGTTTTTGGTGGCCCTCTATAGATATAAAATACCGAATTTTTGTATTTTACAGATTTTTTATTATTTTTAAATAAGATAAACATCAAATAAAGTTAGATAAAATATAGAATAAATATTTACACAATAATCTATTTTTTCGGATTATGAAGATAAAGAAATAAAATAAAAATGGGCATATGTGCTTATTATATATACTGACTCAGGTTGATTTCTTTCTTTGATTTTTGCTTCAATTTTTATTTGGGTCTTTGCATGTTTTATTAAAACATTAATCAAAGAAAATAAATGAAAAATAAACAAATAAAAAAGGATTATTTTTATACATAAAATAATAAGGTCAAAATAGGTCAATATATACAATGTATAATGAGGCTCCAAAACCCAAGTTTCATATATGAACTTCAATTATTTTGAATTTGGTCTTATTTTATAGATAATTGAATTGATTCAAAAGTGAGTAGGGGTCCATAAGAGAATGTATGAGAGAGATATCCACTTTTTCGCCTTTTTATCTCAAACTAGGATTTGGGTTTTATTGAGCAAATTTACAAGTTAGTATATTTTTTGGTATTTATATCTTATTAGTATTAGTAATATATACATTATAGAGTTGATTTTATTTAAATATGAATTAATAAAAAAATAAAAAATCAGAGAAAATATGGCATTATATAGATGATTTTGTATAAATGAATTGAGGTTTCTTATTTATGCAATTATGCATATTAAAATGCAAATATTATCTACAAGTGCTTTAATGATAATAACACGAAATAGATGATTAAATGTATATAAATACTTGGAAACATAGATCTATTGACATCTTTTAGAGAGATAAATCACATATTCATCAATGCACTCCTAATTGAAAACAATGGTCTAGATTTTATTACAACAATTTGCAACAACAATTAATTTATTTAAAAGAAAAAAAATAAATTGATGAAATGCTCCAAGAAATTTAATTCTCACCAAACTAATAAAATATGCAATAATAAGGAAGGAGAGCCTCCTTCATGATTAGGGTGGACGACCGCCATGGAGTCTTTCTCCATGTGGTCGCCCACTCTTTCCTTATTGACATGTTTCTCAAATATCACCATATTTTCCACATGTTTGTAACAAACTTTCTTTCTTGAATTTTCATCAAAATAATCCAAATTATTTTGTGACAACTTAAATCATTCCATTGATAATTATGAATCATATTCATCCATCCAATATTAAATGTAAATCATATTTACATTTATTTATACTATATGAATCCAATTTAAATTTAATTGTGTAATGTGAGTTCAATTCACATTAACTTAATACATTATAAATCATATTTACAATTAAACTCTCTATGATATTATGAATCATATTCACAATATCAATATAATTATTGTGGATAGAACTATCCACATTAATCATAATGATGATAATTTAATTTAATTTAATTATCTTAGATGTCTCTCCATATGTGTCCAAGTAATATGAATTATATCCATATTATTAATGATACTTAAGTCATATTTAATCATTGTTATTTCAATGCTCAGATATTATCAACGAAGGAATTATTCTTGAACTCTTTTAAGAACAATGTTCTTTCTTTGCGGATACTTGGAGATAAGGATAGGGAGATTTGTATATTCCATGTATAGTAGTTGGATACTGAGATCTAATTTCATCTTTAGATCTAGAAGACTGCTCAGAGATGTCTTATCAAGTTAAAAAGATTATCTAATCTTCTCATTTACTCTGAATCATATTCAGATCAACATCCAACATTTGGACTAAGATTGGATAATCAATCTGTTGAGTGGAGTCATTAAAATCCAAACCTGTTTCATCACTCCTTCAGAATGGTAGTGTTACAATTATACAATCGATTAATATCACATCACCCTCGAGTATTCCTAATACCCATACATCTTGTATACTGGAAGACCTAGAATAAACACGATGTTTTGATCACTTTTGAACTATGTTCTTCAGGGTTTTAATGTTAAGTTTCTCATTCGATTATTGGGAATTGGTATCTATCATTTGCTTTCCAGAAGCGTATATCATACATACAAATCATGTCATGTTTCCAAAGCAAAATGACCATCGATGGAATTTGGTTGGATCCAATATCCCATGAGTGATCTCATATCTTCGTGTTCTGTAGCGAACCTATATGATCCCTTTGAGAGATCGTATTGCTCATATGCTTTGTATGCACACCAGATCATCGATGTATAGACCTTGATTAGGTCATCAACCTAATGATCTGCCTAATGTACATACTCAGGCACATAGTAACACATCTGTCTCTGATCAGAGAATGTGTGCCTGTATCATGACAACATACGATATAGGGCTTTTTTATCTCGGTCTTGTAAACTCAACTATTTGACCTATCTTATCCGACATCTCTGAATCTCTATTCCTATGTAGAGGACCTGGATCAAGTGGTCAGTCAAATATAATCCTTTTAAGTAAGTATTGTCGTCTCCTTCTCATGCTGGAGATTCTTTCTCAACAATCATTTGGAGGTGATAATGAGTCCTTAATCTAATTCTATAGATATCATCCAAGCACCAACCTCTATGATTCAACCATTTAATCAACAGTTGTATGATTATCAAGATAGCCATGGTAACACTATGTGTACTAAGGGACCTTATAAGTGCATTCATTCATTCATTTCAGGTGAACACAAACAACTTTTATTGATATATAAAAAAGGATTACAATAACATTTATTGTAGAAATGATTCCCACCGGGCTCACCTGTCCAACAAGCATGCCTTACTAGATATTGATAACATAACTTGGAGGGTAAATAGATGCACGGAGCTCAATGGGAGAATATATGTAGGACAAAGCAAATGATGGCCAGGGGATTCTCAACTTTGACAACTTCAACCATGCAATCTGTCCAAAGCTTGGATTAAGCTTTAGGAAAACCTCACATCCATGATTTCTAAGATTTTCCTACGCTGATATCATCACTGTTACCCCTTATAAACTCTCCAAAAATTGGTGACTCTAATTGTTGGTGAGCCATTATAGACGTCCCACCTACCATTAGGAATGATGCATCCAAAGTTGTGGGATCATGGAAACAAAGTCCCATATGGGTTGATCACATTATCTTAGATAGTCCCTTGGAAGAACACTTTCCGACCCATTGAGGTGTCATGAGAAATAAGAATACCGTAATAGTTCAGGCCACGAATGCGCTTGATGCCAAACAAATTTGACTGAAAACTCATGGGAGGGGAATCAACGCATCAACTAAAACCTATTGGATAAAGCAACACCTCGAAGGTTTGATCGTATCTCCGAACTCCCCGAATACTTCTCCGTTCTAGGCAAAATTTCTACAACAAACACCTTGAAACAAATTAGTGTATTGCTTTCCAATGGGGGTGTGGCCCAGGAACTTCACCATAAATTTCGGTCAAAGCCTTTTCACCCAAGGGCGCCATTCCTATGGTCTAAGTCACTCCGAACTACTTACTCAAGATAAACTATACATATTTAACACCCAAACTGTTAATATGTGTCCCCTTTGTATCTCCAACACCGAGACCCTTTGCCACTTATTCCTTACTTGTCCATTCACTAAAAAGGTCATAGCCCTTCTTGATATAATGATAATTTGATGTGAGCTTGGAAATATTTTTTGAAATATATAATTCATTCCCAAACCCTCATCCCATTGGCATATAATCGGTAAGCGAGCATCAACATGGTAGTTGATTTGAAAGGAGCATTGTACGTGGATGTTATAGGGTACTTCCCATACACCCTCACTAACTGTGAAGGAGACAATGCTTTTATGTTTGACCACCTATCCTGGAACTTTCTGATATCCCATAGCACACCCAAGCAGGAGATTATTTCTTCTCAAATAAAATTATTATTTTTTATTATTTTCATGCCATGATATGATGGATCCCAAAATTTTGTGTCCCAACATCTGTCGCCTAATGTAGAGCAGTCTCATGTTGTTTTGCCTCGCCTAATGGAAGTTATTACCCGTTGTACTAAGTAATGGGCTTCCTTAGGCTGCTTTATTGGGTGTTTCTTTTGTTGTTGTGCGGAAAACTTCTTGTGCTTGGCATCTCAATGTCTTGTTTCTTTTTGAGGAAATGAACTTGATCGTTTTAGAAAATGTATTTTATGCAGTTATGTCATGGCAACGATTCCTAGGTATCATATTTTTTGTGTGCTAATGTTTCAATGGGGAATCGATGGGGAATATAATCATCACAAAAATAAATTACTCTAGTGGCGATTAAGTGGTGACAATTGGAGAATAACAACGAAACTTTTTCGAGCAGAAAACTTTTAATCATCGTAAAGTCAAAGGTGTTATAGCTACACAATTTCAATCGCCTATATTTAACAACAATATTGGAAAAGTATTACCACTGCAGCAAAAGTAGCCTCTAGCAATAAATGATTTGAATATTCGTTACTATATTTTTGATGCTAAATATGTAATAATGAGTATTTATTGTTAAATTATATTTTATTTTAATTCATTGTTATATTTTATTGACATCAACATTGGTTTACATCAAGGTTCAACTTTGAGTCCATTTCTTTTTACTTTGATTATGGGTGAACTGACAAGTCACATTCAGGATTAGATACCTTGGTGTATGTTATTTGCTGATGATATTGTGTTGATTGATGAGACTAGAGATGGAGTAAATGAGTAACTTGAGGTCTGGAGACATGCATTGGAGACTAAATGATTATGTATAAGTAGGGCTAAGACTGAATATATGGAGTGCACCTTTGATGGAAGCAATGGTAAAGTAATCGAGGTGAAGAATAGTGATGATAACATTCAGAAGAGAGTTTCTTTTAGATGCCTGGGATCTATTTTGCAACACGATGGGGAAATTGATGGATATGTTACTAATAGAATAAATGCAGGCTGGCTAAGTGGAGAAGATCATCTGTTATTCCCTATGATAAGGAAATTAATTTAAAAATCAAAGGAAAATTTTACAAAGCAGCTGTGAGACTTGCTATGCTCTAAGGATCTGAATGTTGGCCTGTGAACCATATACATGCAGATAATGGTTATAAAAGAAATAAAAATGCTAAGGCAGATGTGTTGACACACACGTAAAGATCGGATTCGGAATGATGCAAGTGTAGCTCCATTCGAGGATAAGATGCGACAGACCGCTTAAGATGGTTTGGTCATTTGCAAAGAAGGTCGGTTGATGCACCAATTAAGAGATGCGAATTTTGGGATGTCGAGCTGGCTTAGAGAGGGCGAGGATGTCCTAAGAAGTGATGGAAAATGACTATATGAAGGGATTTTAGTTTTTTGAATATTAGCCTGAGATTACCCAAGATAGATCTGAATGGAGGCAAAGAATCCATGTAGCCGTCCCTACTTAATTGTGGGAAAAGGCTTTGTTGTTGTATTGTAATTCAGAGTAAAATGTCATGTTCATTGTTAAAGTTAATACAACATTATAATAAAATTGACATGACAAAAAATAATTTGAATATTCCTTGCCATAACCTCTGATGTTTGATGAATATCCATTTGACCAACCTTATTCTTTCATTTCAACCTTTAAACCCTAGCTAAATGCATGTAAATAACATGCATAAATTAACATTCATTATTTATTAAATAAATATTGTATAAAATACACTTTTTAAAGCCAAAATAAAAGAATAAAGAAAAGGAAATAAAACGTCAAATGTATTTTATGACTCTAAACCTCGAGACTTAGGCATCATGATGACTGGGTCGACAAGGAATAAAGTAGGGGGATATAAGAGTCAAAAATACAATAAAAAACCTAATTTTTATCCTTTAAAAATTCATTTTTGGGACCTATTTTATTCTTTATTATTTAATGTTCAATAAATAAAAATATATAGAAAAATAAATTGATTTCATACAAAAATAATACACAGTATATATTATACAGTCAGAATAAAAATCTAAAATCCAAACTTCTTAGACCCATATATGCTCCACATCAACTCAAAATACATAAAAATCCTTTTAATTGTATATAACTTTTTGTTAACTATTTAATGAAAGTGGTTTCTCTCCATTTGGAGTTAAGAAGCAAAAGTTTGGTTTTGGAACCCTATTGTACAACATAACTGAATAAAACATTCATTTTATTTATTTTTTATAATTTTTATAATATATATTTTTTAATTTTATAAATATTACTTATAGTATGTGTACATAATAAGAATACAATAAACTCATTAAAAACACTAAAATAAAATAGTATACAAAATACATAAATGAATTATCTTTACTCATACCTATACATAATATACCTTCATTTAATTAAGTATACAAATAACCTTAAAAAATATAATAAAAATATATATTTGTATATTTAAATTAGTTATAGTAATATAAATTATGTGTATAAAATAATAAAATTTAGAATACAAAATAAAATAAATGCACAAAACATAGGTAAGTATACCTAAAAATGAGCCTATAAAAAGTAACCTATAATAAGTTAAGTTGTAAAAATAAATAAAAATCATAATAAAATACTACATACAACAATATTTTTTGTTTTTATCCAAAAATTAATAAAACTATTTGTTATTTTATTTTAAATGAATAAACCTTTTATTACTATCTTGTCACCTAGTGGCCCTACGTGGAACAATGGTAGCCGGTCTTGTTTGACCTAGGTCAACTTCTTGGATGTCGTGGGCCTGGAGTTTGTAAGAGGTTTTGACCTCGGTTCAAATAATTTTGGGGCTCGATCCTTACACCCATTTTTCTCAACGCCTTCTGATCTTTGATCCTCGATCCTTGCACTTTCACGCCCAGCATCTCCTCGATCAATGGATCATCACCGCATGCATCATCCTCAATCAAAGGGACCTCTGTATAAAGCATCTCTTCCGCCTTTCTTTTCTCTTTGATCCCTCTTCCAACGAGAAAACCCTAACCCTAGCCTCGATCGAGTCTCTAGATGACAACAAGAGGATTCTCCAGGGCCAGGCGTACCTTTTTGGTGTAGATTTGCGATAGATTTGAGCTTCGCCATCCAGCTCTACCATAAGCTATGTTTCATGGTCCTCCTAGATTCGATGAGCTTCTTTTCGAGCATTTTTTTATTCCTTAGAATAATAGTAGTGTAAGTTAGGTGCTAGGTTAATTTTGTATTGCTTTTTACTTGCAAAAATCAAAAAATTGAATTTCGTCGGAGTTGAGCTCCGACGAATCTCATCAACTCTGTTTTTGATCACTCCGACCAACCTACGCTTCTGTTGTCACCACCATTTCATTCCCCTATGCTTCTTCTCTACCCAGTCACCACCAGTCACCGGATCCTTCGGGGATCTGGAGATCAACATCTCCACTTCACCACCTTGCTGGAGTTGTTCGCCTGCTACAATCTTCCACCTTTTTCACTCAATTAGCCCCATGACCTTTTGTATTGTTGTGCCTGAGCTAACCATGCAGGTCCCATGAGTTAGAAACACCACCTAAGGGTCGATTTTGTCAAGAATAGGCTCCTAGGTCTTCCTCGTAACTCTTGAGCTCCAGGGCTCGATTAACGAAGCCCGAATCCTTCTGAAGCATATGGGAGACACACGAAGGTTGCAGGAATGTGAAGTGACCCTCGACTGTGCTCCAGGTGGTCAGAGACATAAGCTACACCAGATTGAAGCTCGCCAGCAGCGAGTTATTCCCTTGTTCTTCCACCATCATCGAGCATCGTTTGATTAAGATTACCTGCTCCATGTGTCCAGCTACCGTCGGATTTTGAGGAGCCCTGACCATTGATCTCATCTCGAAGATCTAATCTCAACCGTGGCTGATGGATTGTCATCGACGCATCTGGATCGTCCACGTGTATAAGTGAGGCACCTTCGACTGAATGATCCGCACTGTTTAGGGGGTAAATTTCACATATAGCCCCCACTTTTGTTGTATTTTTATTTAGTCTTGTAATTTATTTTATATGCTTTATATTTTCAATGATATTTGCAAGTGAACCTCTGATCTTTTGGGATATTGCATTTTAGTCAGTCCAGCTCAGCTCACGTGTCTTCCTACATGAGTTAGGCATTTTGCAAAGACACCCTTGCGGATTTTTGTATTTATAGTTAGATATCTAAAGTTTGAATATTAGTTGTAAACTTTTAGTTTATTTGCACATTCACCCTTGAACTTTGTATTAATTACAAAAATACCCCTCCAAGTATTATTTATTGGATATATTTATGGTAAATTACATTTTTGGACTTAAAGTTCTCTGAGGTGTTCGGCTAAGGTTTAGAAACTTTAAATATAACCTAAATGCCCTTGATAGTATGTATTTTCTTTTTGTAGATTTTATTTTATTAAAAATAGCTCAAGGCCTCTAAAAGTTCGTAGAAAATTACCATAAATACCTAATATATATCACACATATTTTTATTTAGGTATTTAACTTTATTTCCTATTTATTAAAAATAAAAAACTGAGTTATTTATCCCTATTGAGCTTAAAAATACAAAAAAAAATCATTTTGAAAGATTAAAAAAATATATTTTATTTATTATACTATTTTGAACCTATATACCAAAAATCCACAAAAAAAAGAAATACATTAAAAATTAAAAATCTCCAAAATCCTCATAAAAATTACAAAAAAATAAAAAATATTTGAAAAATATTTAATTTTTTCTATGAATTTTATCTATTATTTACTATGTATTAGAAAAAGTTTTGAAGAATTTTGACTCTATTTAATATTTTTAATTTCCAAAATAATTTGGGTTATTTATCTTGTTCACTAGTTTACCTTATTTATTCAATTAAAAATACAACAAATAGTAAAAATTAAAAGGAAAATACCTAAAATATAGGAAAATGTAAAAAATGTAAAAATATTTTATTTTGTTAATTTTGATTATTTATAGCTATATTTATAAAATATAAATGGTATCTGTATATATATAGCTATTTATACTTGTATTATCATTATTACATATTATAAAAATTAGAAAATTAGAAAATATAAAAATAAAATAAAAGTAAAAAAATAAAAAATTATAAAAGTAAAAAAATCAAACAATTTTAATAGTTAAAAACCCACAAAAAATCAAAATACCCAAAAAGCTCAAATCATTTATTATCTTCTTTTAGCTAGTTCTGATTGCCTATTCTTCATTGTCCCTGAGTTCGTCCCCTACTATACTTGTCCACTATGCATTTTACTGTAGGGTATAATAAATTTTGACCCTCTGCTTGATTGATTTATTTCGTGTGCGGGTTAATTGTTGATTGACCACGTGATCTTGTCAGCGGTCACCTCAACAACATTGTATGTTCGCATTTCTGTGAGTATATTATTTTAGACCCTCACAAGATCCATTATCATCCATGTTAAAGATACAACAAGAAATATTATTTTCTGATAAATTATCTTTAACTCTAGTAATTAGTAACAAATATCATATCTTCTATTAAAGAATCATACAAGGATGATTTATTGTTTGACTTATTCATTAAAATTTCTATAATCATTGTTAAGTTTACAACGATAAGAAGAAAAAGTCAATGAGTAATCGTTGTTATATGATTCCTTGTTAGGAATAGGGAAACGAATACTACATTCATTGCGAAACTAAAAAATCAAGTATTGAATATTATTTGTTGCTATATCTACTTAACTACACAAGATAAGAAGATATGACAATGAGTATTAAAATTTTCATTGCCGAATACAATTTGCTTGTAGTGTAATGATGGTTATTCATTAACATGTTCATCATAAATTTTACAACGTTGCTCATTTAGCTTCGACCGTACTTAATTATGGGAAAATACTTTCTTCTTCTTGTTGTTGTTATGTTGCTAATTTATCTAGGATAAGAATAACAAGTCAACATATAATCATTATACGATTTGTTGCTTGCAATGTAGCAACAATATATATTCCTTGCCAATTTAAAAAATGCAAGAAGCTAATAATATTTGTTATTATACATTTAACTAAGAAAGACGTCAAAAAATATTGTCAATTTAAATGTTGCCACAATTATAGAATTTGATGCCACAAATCTTCATTAATATGTACTTTTTTATAAATATTTGTATACTTTTATTACGATGTCGTTTTGTTTGTTGATTAAAGTAGCTATCCCTCTATGTTCAGCCAATTCAATCTATAATCAAACTTATTATTAAGAGAAAAGTTTTGACCAACTTGAGAGGACCAAATTTGCATTGTCAAGAGTTGGACATTCAGTAGGCACAAAAGGTATATTTGTACTGATCATGTATATGGCGACAACACACCATGTGCCCGCGTTATAATCCTAATCCTGGGTGTTCTGCAGAACACGTATACGCATCACGAATGATCACCTTCTTATCATGGAAATACTAACATGACTTAAATTCAAACACATTAAATTCAAACACACCGAAACATAGATCAACTTAATCCAGGAGGATCTGATAAGCAAGGTAAAGCAGTAACAGAAAGCTCACCGATGGAGAAGTTGATCAAGATGGAGCCTTCTTGATCAACAGTGTCAACGGGATGGGCGATCGCGGTCGAGCCCTCCTCCTCCTCCTCCTTCAAGATCCCCTCCCGATCGTCTTCAACGCGAGAAGAGAGAGACGCAGAAAGGGTCAAATATATCTATATGTATATATACATGTGTCCATGGGAATGTCATGGGCATCGGGATGTCTGAGTATTCCTAACTACCCTTCCGACTGGGAGTTAATTACCAGGAATGCCATGGTTCGTGCACAGGGGAACGTCCAAATGGAGGGGCGCGTGCGTGGACATGCATGCACGTCCATGACATCAAGATTCATTCTTTCCATTATCATAATCGATTTTCTAAAGGCTTATAAATATGCAGCGCATTGCTTAAAATATATTTTATCTCTCACCTCTAAGCCACAAACATAATTATTCATAATTTATATATAGAATAAATTACCCAAAAATTGATGAACTATGCACTTGATTTCAGATTTCAATGTCATGTCCGAACTTTAAAAGATAACAGTATGCTATTGAGTCTCTAATATTTGTCTCAATGTAGTTTTGAGCATGTGTGATTTAAGGTTAGAAAAACAAAACTACAAACTAAATTTCAATAGTCAAGGATCATATTAAGACAAAACTTAAAGATCTTGTATTGCATTCTTACCTTTTTAAAGTTTAGTATGACAATGAAATTATCTGTATGGATCAGGGTTTTTTTATGTAATTTACTCTTAAATATATTTTGTAGAGGGATACTGAGAAGTCAAATACATGGACCTATACAACATCATGGTTCATTAGAGGAAACACTTCACGTGTAGACATACATGTTTACTATGCATTCAGATTCTTGCGGAGTTCTCTATATATAATATATAGTGTACAGGGAACGAATTCGGCTATTAAGGCTACCGTTAATTGTTGCCAAAAACTTACTGGCTACAGTTTTATTTCAATTAATAGTCTGTTGCCATGACTTGTTGCAAGAAAAATCAGTGTGATGATAATTTTAGTATGGATGCTTGAGCGATTGAATTTTCATTGGCAAAAAATATATGGTTGTTGGATAATTCAACCACTAGATTGCCACAAGAAAGCTTCATTTTAGTTTTGTTATTAAAATATAGATATGTGCATGTGTTATAAATTGTAAACATATAGTATATAAGTAGAAAATCCAATATAAAGGATTGCATGGAATATTAAATCTTAGTTGCACCGTAAAATATTTATTAGAAGGATATATACACAATATTTATTTTAACGGAGATTAAAACCACCATGATATAATTGGCGGTTTTTGTGTAACAAAGCTTCCTACAATGGGAGGATAGATTAAATTAATGTTAAATTAGTACACTCCACGTCATTGAACATTCTATATTTAGACAAATCTGAGGAGTGCGCATTGTATGTCCAGAAATATAAGATGGAATAAATGCTTGCTTTTTGAAATAATTATTCTCAATTTACAAAAGATTAATATGTTTTACAATCATGTGTTGTAAATTACAAAAACTATAACAACTGATGTACGGATAATAGCCTAAATTCGACAAAAATAGGTGTGTTCTGTGTAGTTGTGTTCCCTAAATATATGGTGCCTTTAATGACACAATTAATTAATGTACACGTGGAAAATATTCCTCTAAGATGAGATTTTTGTTGCAACCATATTTCCTAATATATCAGATGGGGTAAATTGCAAATGCATTATATGTTCTACACATCATATGCATATTATTTTCAGGGGGGGTATAAATATGGGGTGTAATTTTTTAATTCTCAAATTAGAAAAAAAAACATCGTAGTACATGCTAAATCTCGTTTTCATCCAAATTCTGTAGAAGCAATGTTTGTAAACTACAACATTTTTTGTAAATTTCGTAGTATCTTTTGTCAATTGTATTTGACTTATTTTGAAAAATTATGGTGTCTCCTTTGAGAACATTTTGTGGGAGCAGTTGCTGAAAATGATTTTTCGAGTTTTTATTTTATGAAACTAACCACAAGGTGAAAGTGTCAATGCAACCAAAAGAAGCTTTACTCAAAAATTTATTATTTAATTCTCAAGCAAATAAATAAATTAAATAAATGAATGCAAGAGAATTTTATTATTTATTTACATGTATAACGTATATAATCGAACTCAAGAAGGAATGTTTTTGAAATCAATGAAAAATCAAAAATAAAAAAATCGAACTCAAGGGCTACAAATCCCAATGGTTAAATCAATGAAAAATTAAAAAAAAGAAGAAATGTTTTTACTTTTCAACTCTTGATCATTTTATGGGATTTTTATCCTTTTGTATTTTTTATGAGTTTTTAGTTTTTACACTTTTTAATGTTGTCTTGATTTGTAATTTTTTTAGTGATTTTTTATTTTATAGTTTTATATTTTTAAATTTTAAAATAAAACAAATAAAAATAATAAAAGAAATAAATAAAAATCACTCTTTTGTATTTTTAAAATATGATAAAAATATGCAGAAAAATTAAATAAAATTCTTTTTGTGTTTTTTGGTATTTTTACACTTTTACGATTTTTTAAATATTTTTAGATTTTTCAATCTTATCAAAATAATAAAAAAATAGGGAAAATATACATAAATAGGAAGGTGAATTTTTAAACTTTCAGAAAACCAATTTTATAAATTTTTATGAATTTTCTGTGATTTTTAATGGATTTTTTAATGTTTTAATTATTTTGTAATATTTTTGGCTTTTATAAGGAATTTCAAAATGAAATTTATATAGAAATTTAAAAAAGAAAAAAATCAAACAATATGATATTTTTAGATTTTTTTAATAGAATTGTCAATTTTTTATTAGTCATCTACTGCAATCAAGGAATTTCAAGAAGGTTTTTGAATTATTAAAAATAATAAAACTAATTATTTTTCTAAACCAAAATTAGTGATAAAAGAGGATCTCAGTAGGTAATTACAACATTTTTTGGAGATTTTTTAAGAGTGATTAGCTATTTCTTAAGAACAATTAACACATAATTTAAAACCTGTAAGAACATGGACTATATTGCAAGGAAACGTTACATAGCAGACTAAATAATTAACAAAATAATAAAATACAAGGGTATGGACACAATTTTCACACTAAAAGTTGTGTGCCAGTGCATGTGAGTTGCGCTGCCACATACTAAATTGTGAATCTTTTATTTTTACAGAGGTAAACAAGAATAGTAAAACTTAAGGGCTTAATTGCAAAATATCAGAAGAGGCACACACTAGGCATGTTCTGACGTTCAAATTGGACAAACTATAAATAATGAAAACATAGAGGGTAATAATTCAAATGTTCATGCAACAATAAAGTGACACATGTCCTCAATTGGACTTATTTACAAAACAAACTAAATGCAAGGGCTTTGGAGCAAGATTCATCGAGTTACGTGGAGTCCTCATGTTGATCTGACGACGACTAGCTGTGGATTTGGATCTAGATCAAAGATTGAGAATTGGGGCAAATTGGACAGTCTGGATTCAATTTGGGCCTTGCCTTCTTGACCGGACGACGACTGGAGGTGTAGGAAGAACACAGATGAATGAGCTCCTCACCGAGCTCTGATCAGGCCGATCCCGGTCAATCTCTGCCTAACTCGAAGCGTGAAGGTCTATATGGCTTCCCGCAGCTTCACTCCGTCGATCAGATATGGCGATAAGGCTTGAAAGTAGCTGAATCAAGATTTGGATGCTCCGACACACTTCAACTGAGAGATGAGCTCCAGATCGTAAATCACAACTCCAGCTCGCTCCTAAACTCCTACAAGGGATGTTATTGTTTGGAGTTGCTCTCCGACCAAGTTATTATGCAGAAAAATAAGTAAATGAAGGGTGAATGGATCATC
The DNA here is from genome assembly GCA_037367405.1 of Ottelia alismoides. NCBI lineage: Eukaryota > Viridiplantae > Streptophyta > Magnoliopsida > Alismatales > Hydrocharitaceae > Ottelia > Ottelia alismoides. The sequence goes on along the minus strand of JAZKJV010010169.1, from coordinate 226,944 downwards.
TCCAGCGGAGGTGGTCAGAGCCAGAGGGGAGATAAAATTCCAGATATGGTGTAGATCTGGGTGTACATGTCTAGTAGAAGGTGAAGAACTTCGAGGCGATGGTGATGTGGTGGTAGGATGTTGAAATCAATGATCGAAGGGCCTCCAATCATGAAGCTCGGAGGTGGAAGGATGAAGATCGGATTTACGTTAAGAAGGAATTTAGATGTAGAAAATTAAAACTAAATTGAGTGAACGTTACCTAAGATTATCTACGGTGAAAGGAGAATGATGATAGTCTCGATCTGATGTGGCTGGCAGAGAAACTGGACTTCGCAGGTGAAGGTTTGACAAGTGGTGGATCGTGCTTCCACAGCCAAATCCAACGCTCTCCCTGTTGTAGATAAGAGCCCTGTCACTGCTCTCTATCATCGATCAACCTTGGGCACCAGTGTTATCGCATAGCAATGAGATGGGAGATTCTGATAAGGAAACTACGCCAAGTTCCTGAACGAAATTGCGCAACCACACAACTTATTTAGCAGCATCCGATGTGTCTATGTATTCTGCTTCAGGTGTTGAAAGTTGTGGTATCCTACTTCTTGCTTCTCCAGCTCACAATACCACCGTTCAACCTGAATAAGAACCCTGAGATTGACTTCATGTGATCAATATCTGATTGGAAGTCTGAATTAGTGTACCCTAAGACTTGGAAATCATTATCTCCAAAAAACCAAAACGTAGCCTTGAGTTCTTCGTAGGTACTTGAAGATGCTTTTTACTATATTCTAGTGTATCTCTCCATAGAAGGATTGGTAACTACTTACCACTCCCACTGCATGGCAGGTATCTAGTCTAGTACACATCATGGCATACATGAAGCTTTCTATAGACGATGTGTAAGGGCATCCAACCATGTCTTTCTTTTCCACAACAGTTTGAGGCGCCAACCCTTTAGATAGGTGAATACCATATTTTAGGGGAAGGAAGCCTATTTTGGAATTATCCATGTTGAATCTTTTCAAGATCTTCTTGATGCATCCTTGTTGTGATAGTCCCAATATCCTCTTTTGTCTGTTTCTGAATCATTTCAAACCCAAGATGTAAGAGGCTTCTCCTAGATCTTTCATCTCAAAGGTATTGGACAACCAGATCTTAACACTAGTCATCATCCTTGAATCATTCCCAATGATTAGGATGTCATCTACATAAATCAAAATGAACACGATGGTGCTCCCACTAAGCTTCTTGCACACATATGGTTCATCCGTCTACACGAAATCATAACTCTTTACGGTTTCATCGAATCGGATGTTCCAACTACGAGAAGCTTGTTAGAGTCCATAGATGGATTTCTTTATCTTATACATTTTTCCTTCCAACTATGAAGCCCTGGGGCTACTCCATATAGATATCTTCTTCGAGGTATCCATTGAGAAAAGCAGTCTTGACATCTATCTTCCCGATATTTTAGTCCAGGTGTACAGTTATAGCCAGCAATACTCTGATGGATTTGAGCATGGTCACATGAGAGAATGTCTTATCATAATTGATACCTTCTCTCTGTGTGCAACCCTTTTCTACAAGTCTTGCTTTGAAGGTCTCTACCTGATAATCAAGATTTTGCGAGGGTCTAAAGTAGCCTACATAAGGCTACAATGTCGTTGAAGCGACCACTCACGAAACCTCAATTAGTCAAAAATTAACCCACAATTAAATATCAAGCAATGAAATGTAAAATGTGGAGTTAAAATATATTATAACTCTATAATAGATTGAAGGATAAGGGAAGATCCTCAAGCACATCATAGAAGCATGAGGATCGCATCGTATGCATCGTGAGCGACTTGTCGCACTAGTTGCTCGAGGCAACATAATTTTAAAATTCCAAAGATGAAACCACATGATCTAAGAACACTTCTCGGATCATATCATCTGAACCACAAATAGGTATTAAGGTTACTTCTTGAAGCGTGGTTGTGATCGAGTCTCTAAACGAAGAGACCTCCTGTCTCAAGTCCACTCCGATGGAGGAGACGCTTGCGAGCACGTTGATGAGATGTGTGCTCCTCGTAATCCATGTTGATGATCGAAGTAGCGAATCTCCTGATCTCATCACACGAGATCTAACGTCTTATTCATGAGAGAGGTGCACCAAAGGAGGCGGAGATCCACGAGCAAATACTCCGACAACATAATGACGATGGCGACCCTCTCAATGGCTCCATGGTGGACGACCACAATGAGAGAGAGAGAGGGACACATGACGTGTAGAGAGAGGGAGAGAGCATATGTTCATTGTTACTCGAAGAGCAAGGGGTGTCTCTTCTTATATAGGGTTTTGGGAGTCCATGGATCTCAATCCATGGACACACACAATCAATGGTTGAGATTGATTTGTATTTCTTTCAATGGACATGATGTTGTTGTAAAAACACAACAATAATTTAATTTAATTCAAATTAATATATATATATATATATATATTGATAAATCAATATAATTAACTTCAAATCAAATTAATTAATTAACCTTGGAGATAATGAGGAGATACACCTCATCTCCTAAAAAGGGGGGACGACCACTCTTCTCCTTTGGAGATTGGCGGTCACCCACCTTGTTGAGGCGGACTTGGTCTATCTCTTCAATATCTCATGAGATCTCAATATCTAATGAGATCTCACTTTCTCGTGATATCTCCAAGATTTATAACAACAATTTTTGTAAGTTATTTCACAAAAATAATTCATATTTATCTTGTGATTATTGCAATCATGCCATTGAAAAAATGTGAATCACATTCACATCCCAAAATAAAATGTAAGTTATATTTTCAATTAATTATCCAATGTGAATCCAGTTCACATCAATAATTAATTAACAAATATAAATCACAATATTCTCTCTCTTATATATTATAAATCACATTTACAATATATTTATGATTAATATGGATAGTGCTATCCGCATTATTCATATCCATGATAATTAAATCACATTTAATCATCTTGGATCTCTAATCTCATGTGCTCAAATAATATGAATCACAATCACATTATTCACAGCTTTGATAATTAAATCACATTTAATTATCTTAGATAACTCTCCTTATAATATGAATCAAATTCATATTATTCATGATAATTAAATTACATTTAATTATCTATTTTCTTAATGCTCGGATACATATATCAACAATGAAATTATCCTGAACTCTTTCAAGGATAATGCGCTTTCTCTGCGGATACTTGGAGATATGGACATGGCGATTGCATTGTTCCATGTTAGTGACTTCGATATTGAGATCAAATCACAAATCCAGATCTTGCGGATCTCCCAAAGATGCTTGATTAAATCAAGGTCGTAAATCTAATTTTCTCATCGCATCTGAATCACATTAAGATCAATATCCAACATTTGGACTAAAAACATATTACTTCTCTATGTGAGGAGTCACTAAAATCCAGACCTGTTTCATCACTCCCTCAAAATGGAAGCGTCGTGGTTATACAATCGTTTATGATCATATCACCCTCAGGTATTCCGAATACTTGTACATCCTGCATACTAGAAGACCCAGAATAAACCTGAAGTTTTAGATCTCTTTTAGACTGACTCCTTCATGGTTTTATCATTAAAGCTTCTCATTTGACTATTGGGAGTTGATATCGATCATATACTTTCGAAAATCATATATCATATCTAGGTGTTAATCGCATACTTTCCAAAAGCATATATCACACCTACAAATTCAGTCAAGCTTCCAAAGCGAGATGACCGTGCACTGAATTTGATTCTTCCCAAAATCTCATGAGTGAGATCATGTCTTCCGGTTCAACAATGAACCTGTATGATCCGTTTGAGAGATCGTATTACTCATATGCCCTTGTATGCACACCAGCGCGCTAGTGGATAGACCTTGGTTAGGTCATCAACCTATTTGTCTGCCAAATGTACATACTCAGACATATAGTAACACATCTATTTCTGGTCAAAGGATGTGTGCCTATATCGTGACACCTTACAACATATGCCTTTGGTTATCTCAATCTCGTTAGTTCAACTCTTTGACCTAACTAATTTGACACCTCTGAATCTCTATCCCTATGTAGAGGACTTGCATTAAGAGGTCGGTAAGATATCAGCTTTTAGAGAAAGGATTGACATCTCCTTCTCAGGCTGGAGATCATCTCTTTAATAATCATTTGACGGGTACTTGATGAGTCCTCAATCTAACTCTTTAGATATTCATCCAAGCACCAACCTCTATGATTCAATAATTGAATCAATAGCTGTATGATCATTAAGAAGGCCATGGTACATAACCCTAATTGTACTAAGGGACCTATTATGCAAATTAGTTATTCTTCATTTCAGATCAGAGAATGATATTTGCAATAACAATTATTGCATAATGGCTTGCTGTGGGCTTGCATGTCCAACAATCTCCCACAAGACAAAAAGAGTCATTAATGGGCTAATCATTTAAACCCACACTCATGTGACAATAATATGTTATTTAGAATATCTAGGTAGGTTGATCAGTCAATCTGTTCCCAAGAAACTATGCCAAGTCCTTTTATGGCACTTGCATATCTCCCAATAACAGTGCTCTCATCCAATGCGAATGTTGCATCTTATGCAATCCATACTCAATTTTGTCAGTTATAGTATCCTTGACACTACAACTCAATAACCATTATAACCAGTCTTTCCATTATCCTTATAAGAATACCATTATTCATGGAGATCTCAATCTCCTAAGGTATCCACCGTTAAGACTTTTAAAATCACTATCTATAAAGTCTTAAGTTCTTGAAGATAAGACTTAGAGATAACTATCTCTAAAGTCTTGTCATCTTTGAAGATATTGTTATTACTGCAATCAAGTGTTTTATCTCCATAGTAGGATTAGTAATAGTTTACTACTCCCACTGCATGGCAGGCATGTAGCTTTTGCACACATTTAGCATACTCTCGGCTTCTCATAACTGATGCACAAGGGCTAGAAGTTCTAGCTTTCACTTCCTCAACTAAGGTGCTATCCCTTCAGATAGGTCATATCTTAAGGGAACGAAGCTTCCTTAGGGTTTTCCGAGAATGGAATATGTCCAAGGTGTACCACAATGTGACGGTCCCAATACCCTGTTCTCTTTGCTTCTGAACAACTTCAGAACTAATATCTAAGACGTATCCTTGAGATCATATTTCAAGGTATGGAATAACCAGACTATAAAACACTTATTATTATCCTTATACCATTCAAATGATTAGGATATTATCAACCTTTGGCACGATGAACATAATGGCACTCCCACTAAGCTTCATACTGTTCATCAAGATCATATCTGAAATCATAATATTTATATTTCATCAAATCCAATGTTCCAACTACAAGAAGCTTATTCGAGTCCATAGATGGAATTCCTTAGCTTGCACACCTTGATTTTCTCAACTATGAAGTCTTGGGGCTACTTCATATGAATATCCTCAGAGAGTTATTCATAGAGGAATGCAATATTGACTTCCATCTTGTAGTTGTCAAATTGTGTAGCTATAGTTAGCAATATTCGGATGGGTTTAAGCATGGTCATTGAAGATCAAGTATCATTGCAAGCGATGTCTTCTCTTCGGTATGTAGCTCTTGGCTATGATCCGTGCTTTGAAGGTCTTTACCTTCTCATCAGGTTCCCTCTTTCTCTTGAAGATCCATTTACACCTTAACAGGTCTTACCCATATAGGTGGATCCTCGAGGGTTCATATACAACACTTGTATATGAAGTCCTTTAGACTTTATTGCTAACATCCATCTTTCAATAACATGATCTTTAGAAGCTTCATCACATGAAGTTCGATCATTGTCAAATTTCTCTGACACATGGAATCCATCCTCAATTCATTTGAATAAGTATTAATATTTCATCTTTAATTGTCCTTTTAGTTTTCGATTTCAAGAGCCTCATCATCTTCTCAAGACTATATGAGTTCCTTCACTTCATTTTCATCTTGATTCTCAAGACAATCATCCTTTAAGAATCATTTCCTTAGAGATGAAATCTTTTAAGAATCTCAAAGTCATAAAGTAGGTATCCAATACCATCCTTTATTTTCCTAATGAAGCAGCACTCTCTGGTGCTAGGTTCCAGCTTACTTGCATCCATGACAAAGTTATGGACCAAGCAACCCTAAATTCTCAAGTGTCCAAAACTAGGCTGGTTTCCAAACCATAGCTTATGAGGATGGTTGGGTTTAGATTTGCATGGAATCTTATTAATGATATACAATGTAGTCTCTACTACATATATATATAACTGGAAACTAAGAGATAATTATGCTAAGATTAATCATTGATCAAATTATGTCACACATGATTCAATGGTATCTCCTATAACTCTCTTGAGTTAAGATGTATCAGGAGGAGTGAGATAGGAATGATATTCCTTTCTACATAAGGTATTCTTTGAATTCATCTAATAGATACTTGCTACCTAGATTAGATCAAATTCATTCATCTTCCTTCAAAGGCTCTAAATCAAAATTGTGAAATCTTTGAACATTTCAAAGGTTTCTAAGGTGAAGGGAAGAAATCACATATTATAAATTATCATTGAATGATATCACATATCATTAATATTTATTGTGATACAGATGATCCACATACATCAATATGTATGAGATTTTCAATACCTTGGCATCTAACACCATTCCCAAAGGAGGGTGTATTGGATATTTTTACTTTTGAATACAATATTCACAAGTATGAAAGATTTGAAATTTCAGACAATCTAAAATTTCATCTCTTACTAGTCTATTGATCTCATCAACAGACATATATCCAAGGCTTGATGCCAGATCATTATCAAATGATCTTCATTCTCTTATTGATCATTTTTAAGGTTTAATTTTCAGTATAAGAAATGCTAATGAACGGATTCATTAATTTCTAATTTAGCAGAGTCCTCCAGATATCAATTTATTATCTGAAATATATACATCATAACTCTTTATGATAGGTTTATTCCAGAATTCATATTTATTTCCAACATTTAGAAATAAACTATGAGTGTTTTCTAATATCTAGGTCGTAAAGACATTCTCTAAGACTAAGAGCTCTACCACTGAATATGAAGTCTATCTATCCAATAGAGATTGTTGTAACACTTGCATCAATATCCATGTGGATGACTATTAAACCTTAAGATCAAATTTTCTAGTCTTCTAAAACACATGCAACCAATTGCAAGTGTTTTTAGAAGATTGAGATACAATTATTAGACTTTGATCTTATCAAACAAGAAAGTCAATTTCAATGATGTGTAGATATAGATTATTCTGATGTACTATCTGAGACCCTATTTAAGGACTCTAGATAGACTAGATAGTCATACTATCAATACATCGGCTTTTTGCAGTATTGGCATTCATCTAACCCTTTGGATGTCATATGGAAGTCACATCAGTACAGTCAGCTCTTTGACTTTCCTTCTTACTTGGGTTCAACTCATGCTTCCACTGTGCTCCCTTCATCTATAAACAACCATTGTTTAAGACAAAGGATCTCTTATGTTGGATTCAAAAGATTTCAATATAAGAGTACTTTAACATTTATACATGCTTCATTCAATTTATACAATACGAATATTATGATGCTTCATGAATGACTAGAGTATAGATAATAGAATGATGACACTCAACATATCTACATACGTCTTAACTCTTAAAGACTTTGGTTCAAGCCGGTACTCAAACTTTTTGAGTACATCATCTCTTATAGAGCCACCATTCTGCATGATGCAGTGAACCATGTCATCCACGATCAAATGTAGAGAGCACATATGTATGCCAGAACATCTTCATAGATTTTTATAAGGATTATTTGATAATTGCGATCATCTTTGAAATGTCACTTTCAAAGTACATTTGATGAGAGATCAAGACTATAAAGACATACAAACCCTAGGGTTGTAGACCTATTGTCTATTTAATTATTATTTCTCATTATTACGAGGAAATTTGTACACTACAACCACATACAATATGTGTTCAACTGCAAGTACAATATCTTGATCATGAATCCAATTCATGATATTTTACTAGTTAATATTGAGTATAGTATTGAGCGGGTTTAATGAGGATTATCTGAAATAAGAAATTTGCATATATATATATATACATATTTTACTTTGATTTAGATATTTTGTATCAAAGTTGTCTTGCCTTGTCATCACTGAAAGTTCATTCCCTTAATCGCTTTCAATGTAAGAGATATACTTACGATTATATCTCAAGCAAGATCTGGGATCTCCTTCCTTATCTTTGTCACATCCCAATAATATGAGAACTTGCAACTTGGATAAAAAGAAGCGGGAACTCATTCCGCCTTGCAAGTCCAACTTGCATTTCCCAATTCGATCTTTAACACCTGAGCCCTCCACCCCTAATATGATGTTGTCCTGCCATTTATATGAACCAACCGTCAACAGGAATACAACTCGCTATGTGCAATCCAATATGGTCCCAATAATATGAGGACTCCATATTAGGGTTACTACGCATACGTCCTTACTCTTTCGAGAAGCAAAGATCTCAATCCAGGTGCACTTGTATGAAGGACCTGTCACTTCGGACAGGAGTCTCCTACATACAATCCATGACGACGGAACCCTTTGCCTTGACGAGAGATCATGGATGTCACTTATTTGATCCTCCATATCTTGTTCAAATTCTAATTAATCATTATGAATAATATTCATTACGATTAATTCTTCCAAGGGAAATAATAACTCTATTCATAATAGAGTGTTTTAGTTTTAATTTGATTACAGTTAATCTAATCATATTAAATAATGATCCAATTAATATCCAACAAATATTTTATTGTTACTTGAAATATGGTATTATCTAAAAAATACATATTATTTTGAATTTTAATAATTAGGAAAATACATCATGATCTCTCAAGCATTATCCCTTCCCTACCCGATGTCATGGCCAGTACCGACGGGAGTGGGACATATCGCTCACGGAGCAACCTGCTACCCCAACGCTCCTCGACTAGACACCATATATGCTCCGGGTTAGGATAATGTTCAAAAAATTAACCATTAACTTCCATTAATATTAGATGAATGACAATCACAAGGTTCATGATCAAGTATGTAATTTCCAGCAGTGAGCCCTACTTACTAAAATTAGCATATCTCAATCAATTTAAATCCAAATTAAACAAAGTAAGTTTTCAAAGTTTTCTAATTTGATTTATAACAGAAATCAAGTGATACTCACACTATCTAGACGTGTCAAAATAGTAACTAACTCCTTAATTACATCATGATTTGTCATCCCCAAAATAGTGGATATATGTTCATTAAAAAGATCATATCTTGAGTTATCGGATTCCAAATCACACAAACTCAAATCCCAAAGTTTTCTTAATTAATGATAACATTATCCAAGTGATAGTTTCATGTTTAAAAACGTTAAACATGGTCGAAAATATTCGCAAAATAGGGCTGCGAAAATAAAATGCTATAAAATTTTCACAATCCCAAATGGGCCCAAGTCTTCCTAAGTTCATGGATCGTATCTAAAACCTCTGACCTAAGGCTACTTGAAGGATATGAGAAGATCCTCAAACACATCATGGAAGCGTTAGGATCGCATCGTATGCAATTGGGAGTGACTAGTCACAATAGTAGCTCAGGGCAGTAGAATTTTAATCAAAGATGAAACCACATGATCCAAGAATACTTCTCGGATCATTTCATCTAAGCCACAAATAGGTATTAAGGTTACCTCTTGAAGTGTGGTTGTGATCAAGTCTCTAAATGAAGAGACCTCTTGTCTCAAGTCCGATCCGACGGAGGAGACGCTTGCGAGCACGTTGATGACACGTGTGCTCCTCGCTATCCATGTTGATGATCCACGTGACGAATCTCCTGACCTCGTGACACCAGATCCAACATCTTCTTCATGGGCGAGGTGCACCAAAGGAGACGAAGATCCACGAGCAAATACTCCGGCAGCATAACGACGATGCTGCGGCGATGGCGACTCTCTCAATGGCTCTATGGTAGACGACCATAATGAGAGAGAGAGACACATGATGTGTAGAGAGAGAGGGAGAGAGCAAATGTTCATTGTTACTCGAAGAGCAAGGGGTGTCCCTTCTTATTTAGGATTTTGGGAGTCCATGGATCTCAATCCTTAGACACATAATCAATGAATGAGATTGATTTGTGTTTCTTTCAATGACGATGATGTTGTTGTAAAAACACAACAACAATTAATTTAATTTAAATTAATATATATTGATAAATCAATATAATTAATTTCAAATAAAAGTAATTAATTAACCTTGAGATATTGAGGAGATAGACCTCATCCCCTAAAAATAGGGGACGACCACTCTTCTCCTTTAGAGATTGGTGGTCGTCCACCTCGTTGAGGTGGACTTGGTTCATATCTTCAATATCTCATGAGATCTCATTATCTCATGAGATCTCAGTATCTCATGATATCTCCAGGATTTATAACAACAATTGTTGTAAATTATTTCACAAAAATAATTCATAATTATCTTGTGAATATCGCAATCATGCCATTGGAAAAATGTAAATCACATTCACATCCCAAAACAAAAAGTAAATTATATTTTTAATTAATTATCCAATTTGAATCCAATTCACATCAATAATTAATTAACAAATATAAATCACAATAGTCTCTCTCTTATATATTACAAATCACATTTACAATATATTTATGATTAATATGGATAGTGCTATCCACATTATCCATATCCATGATAACTAAATCACATTTAATCGTTTTGGATCTCTATTCTCATGTGCCCAAATAATATGAATCACATTCACATTATTCACATCATTAATAATTAAATCATATTTAATTATCTTCGATAACTCTCCTTATAATATGAATCAAATTCATATTGTGCATGATAATTAAATCACATTTAATTATCCATTTTCTCAATACTCGGATACATATATCAACAATGAAATTATCCTGAACTCTTTCAAGGATAATGCGCTTTCTCTGCGGATACTTGGAGATAAGGATAGGACGATTGTATTGTTCCACGAATAGTGACTTGTATATTGAGATCAAATCTCAAATCCAGATCATGCGGACCTCCCAAAGATGCTTGATTAAATCAAGGTCATAAATCTAATCTTCTCATCGCATTTAAATCACATTCAGATCAATGTCCAACATTTGGACTAAGATCAGATTACTTCTCTATGAGAGGAGTCACTAAAATCCAGACTATTTCATCACTCCCTTGGAATGGAAGCATCATGGTTATACAATAGTTTATGATCACATCACCCTCAGATATTCCAAATACCTGTACATCCTATATACTGGAAGACCCATAATAAACCCGAAGTTTTAGATCTCTTTTAGACTGTCTCCTTCAGGGTTTTATCATTAAGTTTCTCATTTGACTATTGGGAGTTGGTATCGATCATATACTTTCCAAAAGCATATATCATACCCAGGTGTTGATCATATACTTTTCAAAAGCATATATCACATCTACAAATTCAGTCAAGCTTACAAAGCGAGACGATCGTGCACGGAATTGGATTCTTCCCAGTATCTCATGAGTGAGCTCATGTCTTCCAGTTCGGCAATGAACCCGTATGATCCCTTTGAGAGATCGTATTACTCATATACCCTTGTATGCACACCAACGCATCGGTGTATAGACCTTGGTTAGGTCATCAACCTATTGGTCTGCCAAATGTACATACTCAGACATATAGTAACACATCTATCTCCGATCAGAGGATGCGTGCCTATATCGTGACAGCATACGACATAGGTCTTTGGTTATCTCGATCTCGTTAAGTCAACTCTTTAACCTAACCTATCTGACACCTCCGAATCTCTATTCTTATGCAGAGGACTTGCATCAAGAGGTCGGTTAGATATCAGCCTTTAGAGAAAGGATTTCCATATCCTTCTCAGGTTGGAGATCATCTCTTTAATATTCATTTGACCGGTACTTGGTGAGTCCTTAATCTAACTCTTTAGATATTCATCCAAGCACCAACCTCTATGATTCAATAATTGAATCAACAACTGTATGAAAGATGGCCACGGTACATAACCCTAATTGTACTAAGGGACCTACTATGCAAATTAGTTATTCTTCATTTCAGATCAAGGAATGATATTTGCAGAAATATGTATTGCATAATGGCTCGCCATGTACTCGCATGTCCAACATAAATGTGTATAGTGTGCAAGTATGTAGAGTGTTAAACACAAGGAGCAGAAAAGGATAGATTGTGCAATAATGTGGAAGGTATGATTATGCTTATTTGTCCATATTTCTTTTTGTGGGTTTTTAATTTTTATTTTTTTACTTTATTTTCATTCTATATTTTTTATTTTGTTTTTATTTTATATTTTTATATTTTGTATTTTTTAAAATATATAATCATTCTATATATAAAGTAAGTTAATAAAGATATAAATACTAAAAAAATACTCAAAATTCAGGAAATAAAATATTTTTGCGTTTTAAATGTTTTTTACTATTTTTGTGATTTTTTAAATAACTTTGCTAATTTGTATATATTTTTAAAGTCAAAAATATCCTAAATCAGGGCTTAATTAAATATCCGAAATTGAAACGAAGAGGAAAAATACCAAAATAGGTCCAAAATCCTTCAAATCAATTTTACTCAGTAGATAATAATATAAATACACTTATAAAATAGAAAAAAAAGATTTTTGGATTTTTTGAGAATTTTATAAGTTTTTATAAAGCTTTTTGCATATTTTCAATTTTAAGTGTTTTCTTTTGTATTTTTTATGCATTTTTGTCTGGAAGTTAAAAATATGAAAATAAGCAAAATATATTTTTTGGTAATTTTTCAAAAAGATTTTATATTTTTTATGGATTTAATACTATAGATAGGGACATTTTGTGACCTTTTTGATTTTTATAAAATAACAAAAACTTCTCAAATTGCAAAGTAAATATATAACGTGGAAGTATCTGAAATCAGGAGCCGACTCCTAGTTTTTAGGATTTTTTGGAGCAAAATTGCTAATTAAAATAAATAGAGAAAATAAAGCAAAACTATAATAATAGTAGGGGCATTTTAGTAAATAAAATAAAGTGCAAGAGCCACATTACATTTTTTCGAAATTATAAAACATAATAAAAAAGTTTTGAGACTAATATTAAATACAATAAGTCTAGGGTCTCGCCTACAAAATGTCACCTCACCTGGGGGGTCATGTGACGTGATGTGGCATGGACCTTAATGCAAATAATCACAAGTTGGGGTTTGGAATGCAAATATTACAAAATAATTTAAAGGTAGAGGAAACTTTGCATGTTAATAATTAAATATAAAATTTGACTGGGTGTAATATGCAAATACCCAGTCCAAGGGCGGAATCCACCGACTGTAGCCCGCCCACTTGTCGCGCATCGCCACCAGATGAGTCGATGATGCTTTGGCTTTGACGATCACGATTATATCTTGCACAAGGATCCTACAACGCTAGCTCAAAAGATCTGATGGTTGCTGTACAATCTGGAGCTGACCCTCGCTCGGACGGCAGCATGGCGATGAGGAGGAACAAGCCAGGAACACGGCCCTGCTGAGTTTGGATTGGCAAAATCTCGAGGTATGCGGCTCCTTCTCCACTCCTAAAGGGTTCAAGAATATTTTGTTGTCCTCCTGCACCTATGGGCAACCTTAAAATAGTGCGACGGGCCTCGATGACGTCCGACGGAGAGGGTTCTACCTGGAGGCCTTTCCTGCATCAACGAGCCTCTAAGAGGCTCTCCTTCGTTGTGATTTCCTGGAGGAGTTAGTCCATACAAAAACATGGAGCTCCAGGCATTTTAGGCAGTGGAATGGTTGTGATTTCCCGGAGGGGTTAGTCCATACAAAAACATGGAGCTCCAGACATTTTAGGTAGTTGAATGGGAGGGAGGTGAGGTAGATGGACTCCCTCCGGTGAGTGGCGGAGGAGGAGGAAGTGATTAATTGATCCATGCAGAATCATGGTGAGTGAAGGTGCGTCGAGTGTGTCAGAAGAGAAGGGGAATGTTTTGGGGGTGTTTAGGTATGTCGGAGGACAGTGATGGTAGAAAAATGGGGTTCGTCGGAGGCTTAGCTCCGGCAAACTACGAAGGTGGTGATTACCACTAATTAAGGTGATTAAGAGCAGAAATGAAACCTACGGCTACTGCTAAGCTAAGAAATGCAAGGGAAAGTATATCTCACCGGCCTAGACCAAGAGAAAAAGACCTCGATGGCAGCGAACCACCGGATATGGTTGAGCCGGCCCAAAACCTTGCTCAACTTCGCCGCAAAGGGCTGGAGAGGAGGTTGTCACCCTCCTCTATCCAGAGCTCCAGAAGGGAGATGCTAAACTCGGTTAAAGGTGGTTCAAAAATGAGAGAAAGAATCAAGGATGGCTTATAGACAAGTGGCGACATGGGGCCAAAGAACGAGGAGATGGCAGGAATGCAACGATTCTTGACCCAAGGAGAGATCTGGGTGTGCATGTACAATGGACGAGGCACAATTGTGCAGAAGGAATCGAATCCTATTAGTGAAAGGAACGATGGGAAGAAAATCGAGGAAAGAGGGTAAAAACGTGGTCTGACAAGGCTACAAGGGTAGGCCAGTCAGTTGACCGATGTCAACTGACGAAGCCTCCTGGTTGGTCCACGTGGACCAACCGGGAAATACCTGGCCTGAAAAAGATTGGAAATTCAATAGTAAATATAAAACGATTTTATTAATTTTAAGTATAAAATAAAAAATGTTTATTATTTTTCATAGTATTTTATTATGATATTTATTTATTTATTAGAGATATATATAATCATAATTTACCTTTTAGGGTTAATATATATGATATTTATCTATATTTTGAGTATATTATTTTTATTTTGTATTTTCAATTTTATTTTATTATTTTATTATTGTATATTTAAAACATGTTTTTAGATACTTAAATATATTTTTATTATATTTTTTTGATATAACATATACACTTAATTAAATAGGTATAATAAATACATAAATATAAATATAGGTATTTCATCTATATATTTTATATACATATTTTATTTTAATTTTTTCATTATGTTTTTATTCTAGTTTTAATATGTACATATATTATAAATAATATTTACAAATTATAAAAATATGAAATTATTAAAATAATAAAGAATAAAATAATAATTTTAATCAGGTATATTATACAATAGGGGTCCAAAATCTAACTTTCACACCTTAACTCCAAAAAATATGAAACAACCTTCATTAAATAGCTTATTAAAAATTATATACAATTAAAGGTGATTTTATATATTTTGAGTTTTTATTTGAGAGATATGAGTCTGGGAAGTTGGGAATTTGGAAATTGATTTAGAGTATAATTTGTACACTCTATATTATTTTTATATGAAATCAATTTTGTATTTTTCTTTACTTTATTATCTACAACTTTCATGTTCAAAGTTTCTTTATTTGAGGTGTAAAAAGTAAAAAACAAAATAGGTCCCAAAAATTAATAAATAATGAATAAACAAATAGGATTTTTATTGTTTTATTGGTCCTTATCTCCCCTTACTTGATTCCTTGTTGATCTAGTCATCAAGATGCCTAGGTCTCGGGGTTTAGAGTCATAAAATATCTCTAATATTTTATTCTTTTTCTTTTCTTTTCTTTATTCTATAAGTTTGACATTAAAAATAATATTTTATACACTATTTGTACAACAAGGGATGAATATTAATTTACATGAATTAGGGCTATTTACATGCATTTACTAGGAATTTTAAGGCCAAAATGATAGAATAAAGGTGATGAAATGGAGATTCATCACCCCCCATACTTGCCTTTGCTAGTCCCTAGCAAACACTTATGCAATAAGTGCGGAAAATAAAAACAAAAAAAAGGAAAAAGAAAGAAAGTGATTAAGTTTAATTCTCTAACTTTTCTTCACAAAATCAAAGTTTGGATCTCAAGTCAGATTTTTGGAATTTTAGTGTGGGTGGAACCTTCTTGGGAATCAGATTTGATGTACAACAGCCTTCGAGAATCCCAAGACTCTGCTCAAGTCTCCTCAATAGCCATGTTAGCATACTTCAACTCATACGTAAACCCTTACCACTATGAATCTGACTTGTACAATGTATGTGATAGTGGCTCTCCTCGACTGAAATGAGAAAGAGACTGACTTCTCAAGTATGACAACCCAACGATTCTCCAATCCAGCAACTCTTTCCTCGAGGAGCATGGTATTCCCTTCTAAGTTCAAGTGACAACTAGCTCAAGAGGAGGAGGTGAAGAGAAGAATGGACGGTAGCCAGTGAAGCTACCTATCCTAGGATGCAAGACCAGTGTAGTCAAGTCATCTAGTTGCAGGCTCACATGATTTGACTTTGAAGCTCAATCTTGCTTATTGACTATACAAATATATACACTCCGGCATGCATTTTATTTTCAATCAGGCCTGTGCATTTTTTTTGAGTTTTTTTGAAATACTATATACAACAACATTTACATAAGGTGTTTTTCCTCTTGAGCCAGTAGAGTATCCCTCTTTTGAAGCATTATTGCAACCCACACTCTCCTGTCTTTAGACGTCTCTGCTACTGGATGGGTTGGGGTGTACTTCCCTCCCTAGACGAGGACAAATATTTCCACTTATGTGTGTCTCATACCGACAAATCAAATCCCCTCACCACTCCACCTGAGTTGAGCCAAGTGAAAGATGCCGGTGTCCAAGTTAGGTCGTTATCAACAAGAGTCGTGTGTGCTCCAAAATACTCTACTTAGACAGTCAAGAATCCATTGAACCAAGTCTCGTGATTCTCAAAGAATTAAGTCAACTAGACCTAAAGTACCTCAATTCCAGTTCCTATAAAGTTCCTGTGATTAGGTAGATTTAAGGTTCAACCAAGCTCCAATCTTCGAATTTTACTTAGACTTGTTCAATTACCAAACTCAATTCGAAAAATGTGAATGCTATGCAAATGCTATGTACAATGCAGACAATATTTTTGTGATGCGAATTTCAATTTTAAACTTTTTATGGGTTTTTGAAAAGATGATGCAAATTTTTTTGCAAATGTTTTTTGGATTTTTGAAAGCAAAAGATTTTGGATAAAAATAGGTATAAATATTTACACATGGATGCATCTTATATTAACAAGAGTTAGGTTTTAAGAATTTACAAGGGATAAATGGTCTATTTTATAGATATATTTGTACAATAAAGAATTTTAGTATGATGTATATATTCCTTAAACTTAGTTGAAAATCATTTTGCAAAGGTTTTTCAAACAGTATATACAGATTTTTTCAACATATTTTTGCAACTACTTTTCAAACCATTTGCAAATCATTTATCAAATAGTTTTGTTTCACACAAATTTTAAAAACAAAACAATTTGTACAAAGGTTGAAAATATTGAACAAAATGTTTTCAAAATTTCTAAAGATTTTCCAAAAAGATTTTCAAACTATTTTTCAAACATTTTGCAAAAAATATTTTTACCTGATTTATTAATCAGTAGATAAAAAAGAATTTGAGGAATAATATGCATCTTTTTATTAAGTGATTTTAATGAATATATATATATATATATATTATAGTACTTTTAGCCATATTTGTTATTAAAAATATGAAAGTACGAGTTATGGCTAAAGTATATATGGAGTATATACGACCTCCCTATACTTAGCTTGAGATATGTCCTCATAGATAAAAGAAAAAATAGAGGAGACATAACTCATACTGAGTGTAGAAAACTCTAAAGAATACATGAATGAGTGAATGAGAAGTTGTTGAACCGAATTTTGTGGAAGTCGTGTCGATTCACAAGGCGAATCAACAGTCACTGATTTGACCTTATGCGAAATCTGAAATTCAAACAACAATTAACCCACAACAGAAATCAAACAATGAAAAGCGGTGCAGAGTTAAAATTTATTTTAACTCTACAAAGGATGTGTATAGTGTGCAAGCAGTGTAGAGGTCGAACACAGGGAGTAGACAAGTAGAACGGGGCAAATGCTCAAAACCGTGAATGTGATCAAATGTCTATCTATGCAATTTTTTGTGGGTTTTTAATATTTATTTTTTTTAATTTTTAATTTTATATTTTTATATTTTGATTTTTAATTTCTAATTTTGTATTTTCTTTTTATATTTATATTTTTTTATATTTTCTTTTTCTTCAAGTAGAATATATATATAAAGTAAGAAAGAGAGGGATAAAGTATTTATAAAAATAAGTAAAAATAATGAAAAATCAGGAAAGAATATTTTTTGGATTTTTATATTTTTCTAATATTTTTTTTATTTTTCTAGATTTTTCTTAATTTTTTTTGGTATTTTTAAAGTCAAAAATACTGAAAACAGTGGATAACATAAAAGGCTGAAACTAAAATGGGGATGAAAAATAGTACAGAGTGGCGAAAATTCCCCAAATTAATTTTAAATAAAAGATAGTAAAATAAAGAAAATTCAGAAACAAAGATTGTATTTTTATGTTTTTTTTGGAATTTTTAGGATTTTTATGAATGTTTTTAGAGTTTTTATATTTTTAGGGGTTTTCTTTTATATTTTTTTAGTGATTTTTGGATTGAATATAAAACGCTAAAATAAGCAAAATATATTTTTTGGGGAATTTTCTAAGGTGTTTTTATATTTTTTAGGTATTTTCTAATGCAAACATTGAATAAAATGCATGTTTTTGAATTTTTATAAATATTATAATGCAAAAAAAATGTAAAATAAAAATATGGCGTGAAACTACAATGTAACATGAACTTATGGTATTTTTTTTGGTAATTTTTGGGGTTTTATAGATGCATGAAATAAATAGAGAAAACGGAAAGAAAATACATACTGGTAGGGGTATTTTTGGAATTATGCAAAAGTTCAAGGGCTAGAATGTAATTTACCCAGAAAATATATAACATTATAAATAAACCCCTGGACTAAATACAATACCCAAAATGCCAAGGTTAATTTTTCAAAATTGTCAAGACACTCGTGACAAACACGTGCGCTTAGCGAGGACCTACTTGTAATTTCTAGAGAATTAGGGGGATGAAATAAAAAGTTTACCAAAATATTACACTGCATACAAAATGTTCTGTACTTAATCGAAATACCCAAAACCATAAGGGTAGTCCCGTAAAATGGCCACGCACCTCATGTGCGCGTGTCACGTGAGGTGACATGGCCAAGGACCTGTTGGTAATTATGCAAAGGTTAAGGGGCTTACATGCAAATTATACAAAGTACAAAACGTCAGATGAATGTTTAAGTCTTATATATTAAATACAAAAAAATAGGAGGGGTGGCTACGCAAAATACCCCTCCAAGGCGGATCGAACGGTGCTGATATATCCACTAAAGCCACATATCCTCACCAGGGGCGGCGATAACGGTTCGTGTGCAGACGGCCTGGATTATATCATGCGGGTGGCGATCAACGACTGAGGGACGAAAGATCCTACGGCTGCTGGAACGCCTCGAGAAGGGCGGCAATCGGACGGCGGTGGAGACCGGTAGAGGAACAGTCGAAGAACTCACGTGGAGCGAGTTTGATTCGTGCACCCTGAGCTCCTTCGACCTCCGACGACTGTCTAGAAAGACCAGAAGACACCTGGAGCGAACCTCGATCGGGCGGCGGCCGTAAAATGGCTTGGGAGAAGCCTGAGGTCCACCGTGACATTGAGGGGCGATGGCTGCTCCAAGTGGCTCGGGCGTCAGCAAAAACGACCCCCAGGAGGGTCTCTTCGCACCTGGTACCTGCAAACAAAGCACACAACGATAGAAGGTGGTCCCAGGGAGAGCACGAGTGAATTAGGTGGTGAATGGCATGAATAGGAGCTCGCTAGAGCAAGCTCCGACGAGGGGGGAGCGGGCGGAGGATCAGGCTTCGATCGAACAAATAAGGAACAGGAATTAAAGAAGGCACTACAGCTAATCTACAGAGCAAAGAAAAACAAACAAAAACAACCTCTAGCGGTGGAAAACCACGAGATAAAGCCTTACGACCAAGGGCCGAAGATGGGTAGTGGAGACCTCCTCAGCCTTCGCTTTGCCTCGCACGAAGAAGCTGGAGGACGCCCTGTCACAGCCTCCGGTCCAGAGCTCTAAGGCGAGGATCCAAACTCGGGTCAAAAGGGTTCAAAAGAAGATGGGAGATGATGGGTGGTTTTTGAAGACTGGTGAATGCGGTTCAAAGATCGAGGGATAGCAGTCAAACGAAGAAGATCTAGGAAGATCCAAGAGGCCGGCGAGAACCAAGGATGAATAGTGATCAGATTTCATGAAGGTACCCTCCTCCCTCGAGCAACTGATTGATGGTGAAAAAATCGAGAAGAGGAGGGTGTCGTGCGTTCTGACAGGGTTGCAGGGCTAAGGCTAGAGAGTTGACCTGCGGGTCAACTTTCCAAGCCACCTGGTTGGTCCACGTGGACCAACCAGGAAAAATCCCTAGAAAAACAACGCTAAAATCATTTTAAAATAATAAATGATTTTATTATTTTTTGTATATTAATAAAAAATATTTATTATTTTATGAATTATTTTATGATGATGATTATTTATTTTTTAAAGGTATAAAAATACAAGTTGCCTTTTTAGGCTTATATAGTTATATACATATATATATATTAATATTTTATTTTTATTTTGTATATTTAATTTATTTATTTTTGTTTATTATTTTATAAATTTAAAATATTTTTATACACTTAAATATTTTTTATTTTATTTTTCTGAAGTGTTTTGTACACTTAATAAAATATAAGTATTAATTATATAGGTATGTGTATTGGTATTATACCTATGTTTTGTATTCAGGTATTTTATTTTTGTATTCTCTATAGGTTTTTATTCAGATTTTAATGTACATATATATTATAAATAATATTTATAAAATTATAAAATTTAAATTTATAAAAATAATGAATAAATAATAAAATGAATATTTTAATCTATACAAGTATACAATAGGGGTCCAAAACTCAACTTTCAAACCGTAGCTCCGCCAAATGCGAAACCACCTTTATTTAATAGCTTATTAAAATTATATACAATAAAGATGATTTTGATGTGTTTCAAGTTCTTATTTGGGAGATACAGGTTTGGGAAGTTGGGATTTTGGATTCTTATTCAGATCATAACTTTTTATCTGTACATTATTTTTGAGTGAAATCAATTTTGTATTTTTCTATATTTAATTATCTACACTTTCATGTACAAGTTTCTTTATTTGAGGTATAAAAAGTGGAACTAAAAATAGGTCCCAAAATGAATAAAGAATGAAGTGAATAAAAGGTATTTTTGTTGTATTTTGGCCCTTATCTCCCCCTACTTTATTCCTTGTCGACCTAGTCATCGAGATGCCTAGGTCTCGTGGTTTCGGGTCATAAAATATTTATAATATTTTATTCTTTTTCTTTTCTATTCTTTATTCTATAATTTTGGCTTTAAAAACCGTATTTTGTACACTATTTATATAATAATGCATGAATGCTAAAATGCATGAATTAACGCTATTTACACGCATTTACTAGAATTTTTAAGGCCAAAATGATAGAATAAAGATGATAAAAACGTAGATTCATCATCCCCCTATACTTGCCTTTGCTAGTCCCTAGCAAACACTTATGCAATAAGTGTAGAAAAAGAAAAACAAAGAAAAGAAAAAGAAGAAAGATGGATGAAGTTTAATTATCAAACTTGTCTTCACAAAATCAAAGTTTGGAGCTTAAGTCGGACCTTTGAATTTTAAGTGCGGGCGGAACCTTAATGAGAACCAGATTTGAAATCCAACCGCCTTCGAGAATCCCAAAACTCTGGTCAAGTCTCCTCAATAGCCAGGTCAGAAATATCTCAACATATATGCAAACCCTTACGACTACGAAGATGACTCGTACAGTGTAAGTGATAGTGGTTCTCCCCAACTAGAATGACAAAGAGACTGACTTCTCCAGTATGACAACCCAATGATTCCCCAATCCAATAACTCCTTCCTCGAGGAGCGGGGTATTCCCTTCTAAGTTCAAGTGGCAACCAACTCAAGAGGACGAGGTGAAGAGAAGAATGGATAGTATCTAGTGTAGCTACCTATCCTAGGATGCAAGATCAGTGTAGTCAAGTCATCCAGCTACAGGCTCACATGATTTGACTTTGAAGCTCAAGCTTGCTTATTGGCTATACTTTGCAGGCATTTTATTTTTGTACAGGCCTGTCCATTTTTTTTGTTTTTTTCTTTCCCCTTTTTTTTGAATACTATATACAACATCATTTACATAGGGAGTTTTTTTCCTCTTGAGCCAGTAGACTATCCCTCTTTTGAAGCTTTATTGCAACCACACTCTCCTGTCTTTAGAATTCCTCATCACTAGACGGGTTGGGGTGCACTTCCCTCCCTAGAGGAGGACAAGTATTTCCACTTGTGTGCATCTCATACCGGCAAATCCAATCCCCTCACCACTCCAACCGAGTTGAGCCATGTGAAAGGTGCAGGTGTCCAAGTTAGGTCATTATCAACAAGAGTCGTGTGTATGTTCCGAAATACTCTACTTAAGCAGTCAAGAATCCATTGAACCAAGTCTCATAATCCTCAAAGAATTAAGTCATCTAGACCTGAAGTACCTCAATTCCAGTTCCTATAAGGTTCCTGTTATTAGGTAGATTTTAAGGTCCAACCAAGCTCCAATCTCCGGATTTTATTTAGACTTGTTCAACTCTCAAACTCAACCCGAAAATGCTCATGCTATGCATGATGCATGAAATATTTTTGTGATGCAATTTTTCAAAGATTTTGAACTTTTATGGATTTTTGAAAAGATGATGCATATGCATTTTTTTGTATTTTCCAAAGGATTTTTCAAATTTTATGCATTTTAATTTTGCAAATGTTTTTGAGAATTTTGAAAACAAAAAGATTTTGGATAAAAACTAGGTTAAAAATATTTACACGGGAATTCTTCTTATATTTACAAGAAGTAGATTTTAAGATTTACAAGGGTAAGTGGTCAATTTTATAGATATATACAAATAGAATGAATTCGGGTGTGATGTATATATTCCTCAAACTTATTTGAAACCATTTTACAAACAATTTTGATAAACTATAGTCAAAAATAATTTTTTCAAATATTTTGCAAACATGTACACACATTTGAAAATCATTTTGCAAAGGTTTTCCAAACAGTATAGATAAAATTTTCAAATATTTTTGCAACCAATTTTAAAACCATTTGCAAATCATTTTTCAAACATTTTATTTCACACAAAGAAAATAAATTTTTCAAACAAAATGTTTTTAAAAGGTTGAAAACATGTAACAGAATGTTTTCAAAATAGTTTTCACAATACTTTTCACAGAGATTTTCAAACTATTTTTCAAACATTTTGCAAAAAATATTTTCACCTGATTTATTAATCAGTATATACAAAAAGAATTTGAGGGATAATCAACATCTCTTTATTAAGGTTTCTAATGAAATTTAAAGAATTTTGAGCCATAATTATTAATAAAAATACGAAAGTACGAGTTATGGCTAAAGTATATACATAGTATATATGACCCCCCTATACTTAGCTCGAGCTATGTCCTCATAGATCGGAGAGAAAAGAGAAGACATAACTCGTACTAAGTATAGGCAAGTCTAAAGAATAAATAAATAAAGGAATGAATGAACAAGTGAATGAGAAGTTGACCATCCCCCTTATACTTAAGATCAAATAATCCTAGGTATAGCATACTGTACACAACGCAGGGAGGGTCAAGGGTGGAAATGAACAGATCGTACTCTGACTGTCTCCCCCTATACTTAGGGTAAGGTATCCCTAAGTATAGACAAGAAGAGGAGACAATGGAGAGGATCAAAGAATAGAGAAACTCGGGGTGCACACCACTTATACTTAGGACAAAGTACGCCCTAAGTATAGAAGCCTGTCAACAAGGGGCGGCACCTTTTTGATACAAAAAGAAGATAAAAAAGGAAAAGAAGGAAAGAGATCTGAAGATGGAAGAAGAGATCAGAGGATATACACATCACTCACCCTATACTTAGGGTAAAATAAGCCCTAAGTATAGGCAACAACAAGAATGATGAAACAGAACAATGAACACTCGGCTCATCCACCCCCTATACTTAGGACAAAGTACGTCCTAAGCAAGGCAAACACGAGAATGCGTGGATGAGCAATATGGGAGATAGACAGAGGGAAACGAATGAATATACAATAGGATGGATGTACACATGATCAAGAAGGTAGAAAGCGAACCTTCTTGCGGGACCGCTAAGGAATGGATCTGGTATGGTGCAGGTCGACATCAGGGTCCACAGTGGACAGAAGCCGATCATGGTCGACAGAGTGTAGGTCCTCGGTTGTCCTAGGGTGAATAGGCACAGACGGATGAGTGTAAGAAGTGTGGTCAGGTCTGGCCTTGGGGATCTCGCTGATATCGAAGTGAAATGGGACGAACTCATCATCATCATCTGAAGTAGTGTAGTCAGTGTCATCCTACGAGGTCTCATCCAGGTCAAAACCAAAAGGCACGAACTCATCAGTGGAAGTAGTCGAACTCTGTTCATCTTCTATAATCTCAATCGGATCATCTTTTTCATCAAAAGGGCCGAATTCCTGAATAAAAGCAATCAAATCAAATTCGGCCTTGGTCTCTTCTGAATCTAAATGAACAGAAGCGGACTCATCAATGAAAGTAGTCGAAACATGTCCGTCCTATCTAGTCTCTAAATCTGCCTATTTAATGGTATCAATCGTGTAAATCCCGCGGATGTCATCAACACATCGCCAATCACAGGAAGCGGAAACTCCGAGGTCTAGGCTTTCCGAGCTTTCCTCCTTGGAGAGGAATTCTCGAGTCTCATCATCAGTCATAAAGAAAGTCTCTCTGATATCTGCATAAAGGTCATAGGCCTCAGGGTTAGCCAGAATAGGTGTAGTCACATCAAGTGCAGGTCCCTAGTCAACGGTGGGTGCTGTGATCAACGCTTCGCTCTCATCAACAGGACGGAAGTGAATCTCTCCTGATTCATAATCAATAACGACCCTCGCGGAAGCGAGGAATGGTCGTCCCAGGATGATTGGAGAGTGCTCCCCTGTGGAGGTCTCCTTGGGAAAAACGACAAAGTCAACATGGTAGTCGTGCCCTGAATCGAAATGACGGTGTTTTCAAGGATACCCTTCGGACTCTTTATTGATCCATCAGCAAACTGAACGATTATCCCGGTTTTCTTGAGAGGCCCTAAGTGAAGAGACTGTACCAACGAGAAGGGTAAGATGCTAATCGAGGCACCGCTGTCTAGGAGAGTGTGATCACATGTGTGGTCAGAGATGGTGCAGCTAATGAAAGGTGTGGCAGTATTCCTCTTCTAAGGAATGGGACGGTGTGTGATGGTGTGGGCAGTGGCCATGGTCAAGATATGACACTCAGATCTGCTCCTATGCTTTCTCTTCTTGAGAAGAGGAGCAGATAAATCGGTCATGGCCTGCTGAAGTGGGGCACAGATGATCTCATGAATGGTGGCCACCACTTTAGGTTCAGTCAACATTTTTTTGAATTTTTGGACCTCCTCCATACAAAGGAGGAAGTCAGAATCAGCATCTACACTTGGCATGCCAAGAGCAATCTGTACAGCGGCATCCTCGGGGTCAAAGGTGGGACAAGGTGTGAAAGGATATGCGGTGAAATGGTCTGGCAAGTGGGCGCTCTCCTCACAATATGACTCGACCAAGTATCTCCCGAACTTTTTTTGTGTTTTTATAATTTTCTCATTTTTTGTATTTTGGACGATTGCAAGCTCTCATGGAAATCCTCAAATGATTCCAAATCATCAGATCGTGAAGCATCAATGTTGCTCTTATTCATGCAGGTGAGGTTGTCAATCCTCGACTTCATTTGCTCCATGAACTGGGTCAAGGTCTCAAGTGTGGACATCGTGAGAGGTGACTCCAACAGGCCAGTCTCGGGTGGATGTGAATATGGTAAATATGAAGGTGGAGATGGATGTGGGTAGAAATCTGAGTCCTGATACTGTGGCTGAGGCGGGTATGTAAAATCAGAAAAAGCAGGACGAGGATCCTCTTGGTAAAAGGGAGGTGGACCGACTGGAATGAACGAGGGATCTGCAAAGTCCGGACAAAATACGCTTCAGGGGTCCATCTCGAAAACAAAAGGCAATGATTGGGAGAGCACGATGGTCAATTCAAGAGAAGGTGAGAAAAAGGCACAAATGCGCAGGGATGATCTAGTATGCATACAAGCAAGCACAAGCAAAACTCACACAATACAAACCCTCAATTCACCTACTCAACTCGGTGAAGATCGCAAATGCGGTCTTTTTATCTTGTTTGTTTTAGAGTTAGGTGAGAAGTCAAAGAGTTGCACAAACACTTAGGGGCTGAATGGGATTTGGGCATTAATCCTTAGTATGTGCGCGAGCAAGTAAAAGCGAAGACAATGAGGGGATTACTCGCCCCAAGACAATATTTTTTTTTGATCTTTTTTAGGATCAAGTAATATCAACAGTCCCAATTTTATTTATTATCACTTTTTTGGATTTTTAATAAGAAATGCACGCGCCTATCGAGGAGTCAATTCCTTTAAGAACCTAGGTGATCAAAATCAGAGGTAGAGGAGCAGAAAAGCAATGCAAGCGGCAAATCGATGATGGATGCTAACACGTAAATGCTCACCTTGCCTCCAGCCCTCTACATGCAAGGATGCTCAGCAGAATTGAAACCTATTCTATATGCAAATGCAAGCCGATGAAATCGCCCTAGGACGAGAAGCTGCTATTAGCGTGAAGCACGATTTTCAAATTTTGACTAAGTCCAAAACGTCACTATAGGCACATGCAAATATATTAAGTGTTTGGACCTAATGCTATCGACAAGCAACTCCTACAACTAAGGCTCAATCACACAAATAAAGAAAATAAAATCGAAAAACAAAATAAAAAGAAGCGATGAAAACCGTGAAACCCGCGGTGAGCCCCCAAGTGTGCAAACACTTGGAAATTAGGCTCAAGAGTCCAAAGTTCGAGGGTACCTGTATTATTACAATTATAGAATCTCTCTCTCTCTCACAAATTACACAAATAAATACAGTAAAATAAAAAGGAGCTCAGTCTTCAAAAATCTATTCTCATCTCCTTGGCGTTAGGCTGGCAGATGCCGGCTTCACGTGGGTGCACAGATGCCTAGGGTGGAGCGCCTCCCTCGATCTGCAGTTCCTCGCATGAAATCAACAAAAGAGGAGGTTAGACAACTCAACAGATATGCCAAAAATAAGGAAAATAAAATAAGCAAAAATAAAAATCGTGAAAATAGACAAACAATCACAAGCACAAATAAGAACCCGAACTAAGCGATGTTGCTCCCCGGCAACGAAGCCATTTGTTGAACCGAATTTTGCGGAGGTCGTGTTGATTCACAAGGCGAATCAACAGTCGTTGATTTGACCTGAAGCGAAATCCGAAATTCAAACAACAATTAACCCACAACAGAAATCAAACAATGAAAAGCGGTGCGGAGTTAAAATTTATTATAACTCTACAAAGGATGTACAAAGTGTGCAAGCAGTGTAGAGGTCGAACACAGGGAGCAGACAGGTAGAACGGGGCAAAATGCTCAAAACCGTGAATGTGATCAAATGTCTATCTATGCTATTTTTTGTGAGTTTTTAATTTTTAATTTTTTTTATTTTTAATTTTATATTTTTATATTTTGGTTTTTAATTTCTTATTTTATATTTTCTTTTTATATTTATATTTTTTATATTTTCTTTTTCTTTAAGTAGAATATATATACAAAGTAAGAAAGAGAGGGATAAAGTATTTATAAAAATAAGTAAAAATAATGTTTAGGCTTTTTATATTTTTCTAATGTTTTTATGATTTTTCTAGATTTTTCCTATTTTTTGGGATTTTAAAATCAAAAATACTGAAAATAGTGGATAAAATAAAAGGCTGAAACTAAAATGGGGATGAAAAATAGTAAATAGTGAAAAAAATTCCCCAAATTAATTTTAAATAAAAGATAGTAAAATAAAGAAAATTTAGAAACAAAGATTATATTTTTATGATTTTTCTGGAATTTTTAGGATTTTTATGAATGCTTTTAGAGTTTTTATATTTTTAGGGGTTTTCTTTTATATTTTTTAGTGATTTTTGGATTGAATATAAAACATACTAAATAAGCAAAATATGTTTTTTTTGGGAATTTTCTAAGGTGTTTTATAATTTTTAGGTATTTTCTAATGCAAACAGTGAATAAAATGCATGTTTTTGAATTTTTATAAATATTAAAATGCAATAAAAATGCCAAATAAAAATATGGCATGAAACTACAATGCAATAAGAACTTATGGTATTTTTTTGGTAGTTTTTGGGGTTTATAGATGCATGAAATAAATAGAGAAAATCGAAAGAAAATACATACTAGCAGGGTTATTTTTGGAATTATGCAAAAGTTCATAGACCAGAATGTAATTTACCCAGAAAATGTATAACGTAATAAATAATTCCTTGGACTAAATACAAATACACAAAATGCCAAGGTTAATTTTGCAAAATTGCCAAGACGCTCGTGACAAACACGCGCGCCTGACGATGACCTACTTGTAATTTGTAGAGAATTGGGGGGCTGAAATGAAAAGTTTACAGAAATATTACACTGCATACAAAATGTTATGTACTTAATCGAAATACCCAAAACCACAAGGGTAGTCCCGCAAAATGACCACGCACCTCACGTGTGTGTCACGTGAGGTGACATGGCCAAGGACGTGTTAGTAATTATGCAAAGGTTAAGGGGCTTACGTGCAAATTATACAAAAGTACAAAACGACAGATGAATGTTTAAGTCTTATATATTAAATACAAAAAATAAGAGGGATGGCTAGCAAAATACCCCTCCAAGGCGGATCGAATGGTGCTGATATAACCACTAAAGCCACGTGTCCTCACCAAGGGCGGCGATGACGGTTCGCGTGCAGACGTCCTGGATTAGATCGTGCGGGTTGCGATCAATGGCTGAGGGACGAAGGATCCTACGGCTGCTGGAACGCCTGGAGAAGGGCGGTGATCGGACGACGATGGAGACCGGTGGAGGAACAGTCGAAGAACTCGCGTGGAGCGAGTTTGATTCGGGCACCCTGAGCTCCTCCGACCTCCGACGACTGTCCAGAAAGCCCAGAAGACACATGGAGTGAACCTCGATCGGGCGGTGTCCGCAAAATGGCTTGGGAGAAGCCAGAGGTCTGCCGTGACGTGGAGGGGGTGATGGCTGCTCCAAGTGGCTCGGGCGTCAGCAAAAACGACCCCCCAGGAGGGTCTCTTCGCACCTGGTACCTGCAAACAAAGCACAAAATGACAGAAGGTGGTCCTAGGGTGAGCACGAGCGAATTAGGTGGTGAATGGCGTTAATAGGAGCTGGGGGAGCGATCGGAGTATCAGGCTGCGATCGAACAAATAAGGAGCAATAATTAAAGAAGGCGTTACAGCTAATCTACATAGCAAAGAAAAACAAACAAAAACAACCTCTAGCGGTGGAAAACCGCAAGATAAAACCTCACGGCCAAGGGTCGGAGATGGGTGGTGGAGACCTCATCGGCCTTCGCTTGGCCTCGCGCGAAGAAGCTGGAGGATGTCCTGTCACAGCCTTCGGTCCAAAGCTCCAAGGCGAGGATCCAAACTTGGGTCAAAAGGGTTCAAAAGAAAATGGGAGATGACGGGTTGTTTTGAAGAATGGTGAACACAGCTCAAAGATCGAGGGATAGCGGTCAAACGAAGAAGATCTAGGAAGATCCAAGAGGTCGGCGAGAATCAAGGATGAATAGTGATCAAATCTCATGAAGGTACCCTCCTCCCTCGAGCAACTGATTGATGGCGAAAAAGTCGAGAAGAGGAGGGTGTCGTGGGTTTTGACAGGGCTGCAGGGCTAAGGCTAGAGAGTTGACCCGCGGGTCAACTTTCTAAGGCACCTGGTTGGTCCACGTGGACCAACCAGGAAAAATCCCTAGAAAAACAATGCTAAAATCATTTTAAAATAATAAACGATTTTATTTTTTTGGTTAATAAATAAAAAAATATTTATTATTTTATGAATTCTTTTATGATTATTTTTATTTATTTTTAGAGGTATAAAAATACAAGTTGCCTTTTTAGGCTTATATAGGTATATACATATATATATTAATATTTTTTTATTTTGTATATTTACTTTATTTATTTCTGTTTATTATTTTATAAATTTATAAAATATTACACTTAAATATTATTTTATTTTATTTTTCTGAAGTGTTTTGTACACTTAATAAAATATAAGTATTAATTATATAGGTATGTGTATTGGTATTATACCTATGTTTTGTATTCAGGTATTTATTTTTGTATTCTCTGTAGGTTTTTATTCTGATTTAATGTACATATATATTATAAATAATATTTATAAAATTATAAAAATATAAACTTATAAAAATAATGAATAATTAATAAAATGAATATTTTAATATGTACAAGTATACAATAGGGGTCCAAAACTCAACTTTCAAACCATAGCTCCGCCAAATACGAAACCACCTTTATTAAATAGATTATTTAAAATTATATACATTTAAAGGTGATTTTGATGTGTTTCGAGTTCTTATTTGGGAGATACAGGTCTGGGAAGTTGGGATTTTGGATTCTTATTCAGATCATAACTTTTTATTTGTACATTATTTGTGAGTGAAATCAATTTTGTATTTTTCTATATTTAATTATCTATAACTTTCATGTACAAAGTTTCTTTATTTGAGGTATAAAAAGTGGAACTAAAAATAGGTCCCAAAATGAATAAAGAATGAAGTGAATAAAAATGTATTTTTGTTGTATTTTGGCCCTTATCTCCCCTACTTTATTCCTTGTCGTCCTAGTCATCAAGATGCCTAGGTCTCGGGGTTTCAGGTCATAAAATATTTACAATATTTTATTCTTTTTCTTTTCTTTTCTTTATTCTATAATTTTGGCTTTAAAAACCGTAATTTGTACACTATTTACACAATAATGCATGAGTGCTAAAATGCATGAATTAACGCTATTTACACGCATTTACTAGGATTTTTATGGCCAAAATGATAGAATAAAGATATTAAAAACGTAGATTCATCAGAAGTCGACCGTCCCCCCTATACTTAGGATCAACTAATCCTAAGTATAACAGACTGTACACAAAGTAGGGAGGGTCAAGGGTGAGAATGAACAAATCGTACTCAAATTGTCTCCTCCTATACTTAGGGTAAGATACCCCTAAGTATAGACAAGAAAAGGAGGCAATGGAGGATCAAAGAATGAAAGAAAACTCGGGATGCACACCCCCTATACTTAGGATAAAGTACGTCCTAAGTATGGAAGAGTGACAGAAAGGGGTGACCTTTTTGGTAGAAAAAGAAAAATGAAAAGAAGAAAAGAAGAAAAGAAGAAAAGAGAGATGAAGATGGAAAAAGAAAAAAAGTGAACGAAGAGAATGTATGCATCACTCCCCCTATACTTAGGGTAAAAGAGCCCTAAGTATAGGCAACATCAAGAGTGATGAAACAAAACAAAGAATGACACTCAGCTCGTCCACCCCCTATACTTAGGATGAAGTACATCCTAAACAAGGCACACAAGAGAATGGGGTGGATGAGCAAAACGGTGGATGGAAGGAGATAAATGAAGCAAATATACAAGAGGATGGATATATAAAGGTCAAGAAGGTAGAAAGCGAACCTTCTTGCGAGATTGCTGAGGAATGGATCTGACAAGATGCAGGTCGATATCGAGGTTCTCAATAGACAAGTGTCGATCAGGATCGACCTGGTGAAGATCCTCGGTGGTCCTAGGGTGAGAGGGCACAGACGGGTCAGTGGAAAAAGTGTGGCTAGGTCTGGCCTTGGGTGTCTCATAGATGTCATCAAAGTGAAAAGGCTCGAACTCATCATCGGGAGAAGTAAAGTTTAGTTCATCCTGGCGAGTATCTCCTAGGTCAAAATTAAAAGGAACAAGCTCATTTGTGTAAGTAGTTGAGACATGTTCGTCCTCTAAAGTCTCAACTATATCATCGTTCTCATCAAAAAACCTGAATTCAAGGATGAACACAACAAGATCAAATTTGACCTTATCAGTCTCATCTAAGTCTGCCCTATGCTCTAAAGTGTCAATCATGTAAATCATGCGGATGTCATCAACACATCGCCAAGTACCAAAAGAGGGAACTTCAAGGTCTATGCCTTCCGAGTCTTCCTCCACGTGGAGGAATTCTCGGATCTCAATGGAATCCAACATGCAGCGAAAATCTCTGATAGTATCGTCAATGTCATAGTCCTTGGGGTTAGCTAAGATAGGTGTAGTCACATCAGATTCAGGTCTCTGATCGGTAGCAGGTGTAGTGTTGACCACAACGCTTTTGTCATCAGCATGGAAACGAATCTCTCCTGATCTGTAATTACTGACGACTCTCATAAAGGTGAGAAAGGGTCATCCTAGAATGATTGGAGAGTGCTCCCCAGTGGAGGTCTCCAAGGGCAATACGAGAAAATCGATGGTATACCACATGCCCTGAATCAAAATGATAGCATTCTCTAGAATACCCTTCGGCCACTTGATAGATCCATCAGCAAGAATGATCATCCTGGTTTTCTTGAGAGGCCCTAAGTGAAGAGACTGTACCAGCGAGACGGGTATGATGCTAATCGAAGCACCATCTTCAAGGAGAGAGTGATCACTGGTATGGTCAGAGATAGTGCATCTAATGAATGGTAGCAATGTTCCTTTTCCTAGAAGATAAGTAGTGGGTGATGGCGTGGGCAGTGGCCATGGTCAGAATATGATGCTCAGATCTACCCCTCTACTTTCTCTTCTTGGGTTGAGGAGAAAATAATTGGGTCATGGCCTAGTAAAGTGGGGCTTGAATAATCTTATGAATAGTGACCACCACTTTGAGTTCAATCAGCATTTTTTTAAATTTTTGGATCTCCTCTATACAAGGGAGGAGATCGGAATCAACATATATACAAGGACGACTAAGAGCAGTCAGTACAGTGTCATCCTCAGGGTCAAAGGTGGGACAAGATGTGAATGGATGTGTGGTCAAAGGGTCTGGCATGTGGGCCCTCTCCTCACAATCAGAATCAACCATATATCTCCCAAATTCTTTTTGTATTTTTAAAGTTTTCTCATTTTTTGTATTTTCGGCAGTTACAAGGTCTCATAGAAATCCTCAAATGAATCCAAGTCATCATATCGTGAAGCATCAATATGTCTCTTATTTAGGCAAGTGAGGTCGTCAATCCTCGAGTTCATATGCTCCATGAGCTGGGTCAAGGTCTCAATTGTGGATGTCATAAGAGGTGACTCCAACAGATCAGTATCGGGTAGATGTGAAGGTGAAAAATGTGCAGGTGGGGGCGGGTAAAAGTCCGAGGTCTGATACCGTGGTTGAGGCGGATATGTACAAAAATCAAGAGCGAAGTTTTCCTGGAAAAATGGAGGTGGACCGGCTAGAGGGAACGATGGATCCGCAAAATCCGGATAAAAAGTGCTCTAGTTGGCCACTTGAAACAAAAGGAAAATGATCCGGAGAGCACTATGGTCAAGTCAAGAGATATGAGAAAAAAGGTGCAAATACACAGAGATATCGAGTATGCACTCAAACAATCACAATAAAACTCGCACAAGACAAACCTCTCAATTCACCTACTCGACTCGGTGAAGACCAGAAAAGTGTGGTCTTTTATCTTGTCTTTTTTAGAGTTCGGTGAGAAGTCAAAATTTGTACAAACACTCATGAAGGCTTGATGGGATTTGGGCACTACTCCTTAGTGTGTACATGAGCAGTTTAAAACAAAGACAATGAGGGGATTACTCGCCCCAAGACAATGATTTCTCTTTTGGTCTTTTTTAGGGTCAAGTAATATTAGTAGTCCCAATGTTATTGTTATCACTTTTTTGTACTTTTAATAATAAATGCACGCACCTAACGAGGGATCAATTCCTTTAGGACCTAGGTGACCAAAATCAGAGGGAAAGAGGCGGAAAAGCAATGCGAGCGAGAAATCGATGATGTATGCTAAGAGAAATGCTCACCTTGCCTCCATCTCTCTACATGCAAGGATGCTAGGCAGAATTGAAACCTAACTATATCCAATGCAAGCCGATGAAATCACCCCGGATGAGAAATTGCTATTACCGTGAAGCAAAAAATGTCAACTACTCATAAATGAGATCCAAAAGTGTGGTCTCTGAAGTGCATCGGTGTCCGCGACAACGGATCATGCAAGCACTGTATAGCACTTCTCTCAGCACTCGATCTCAAGTCTAAAGAATTGACAATTTAGTATTTGACTAGATCCAGACGTAGACTATAGGCACATGTAATGGTTTATTAAGTATTTGGACCTAATTCTATCGTCAAGCAACTCCTACAACTAGGGCTCAATCACACAAAATAAAGAAAATCGAAAATCAAAAAATAAAAAAATGCAATGAAAACAACGACAAAACTGATGAGGCCCCCAAGGGAACAATCCCTAGGGCACTGGACCTCATGAAGCGTCGTAGAGTCCGGAGAGTCATGTATTATTACAATAATTATTTCTCTCTTTTACTTGAATTACACAAATAAAATAAAAATGCAAAGTGAAGCTCTATCTTCAAAAATCTTCTAATTATTCTTTGATGCTCTCTCCTTTAGGCTAGGGTAGAATAGTTGACGCTGATTTCCAAGGCTATGCAGAATCACCTAGACGATCCTCCTCGTTCCGCAATCCTTCGCAACAAAGTCAACAAGAAGATGTGATTAGACAGATCGACAATGATATTAAATGAATAAGAAAATAAACGAAGCAAAAATATAGACAAATAAATCACAATCAAGCAAGAATCAATCTATGTGCAGTTGCTCCCTGACAACGACGCCATTTGATAATCGAGATTTTGAGCGGGTCAAAATATGTCTCACACAAGGAGGAGACAAAGTCGTTGTGGTGACCCACAAAAAATCCCAATTAATCAACAACTAACCCACAAATAAATATCAATCAATGAAATGTAAAATGTGGAGTTAAAGATTATTATAACTCTACAATAGATATGTATAGTGTGCAACTATATAGAGTGTCAAACACAGGGAGCAGAAAGGGATAGATTGCGCAATAATGTATAAGTTGTGATTGTACTTATTTGTCTATCTTTCTTTTTGTGGGTTTTTAATTTTAAATTTTTAAATTTTTTTCTTTATTTTCATTTTATATTTTTGAATTTTGTTTTGTATTTTATTTTTTTATATTTCCTTTTTATGTTTTTATGTTTTATATTTTCTTTTTTTAAATATATAATATGGCTATATATATGAAGTAAGCTAATATAGATATAAATACTAGTAAAAATACTCAAAATTTAGAAAATAAAATATTTTTTGATTTTAAATGATTTTTTACTATTTTTGTGATTTTTTAGATAATATTACTAATTTTATATATTTTAAAACTAAAAAATACCCTAAATCAGGGTTTAATTAAATATCTGAAATTGAAATGAAGAGGGAAAATACCAAAATAGGTTAATAATCCTTCAAATCAATTTTAATATGTAGATCATAATATAAATAAACTTATAAAATACAAAACAAGATTTTTTGAGTTTTTTTGAATTTTATGAATTTTTAAAAATGTTTTGAGGTTTTTAATTTTTAAGAGTTTTATTTCGTAATTTTTATGGATTTTTGCTCTAAAACTCAAAAATACATAAATGTGAAGTATATATTTTTTGGGGAATTTTTCAAAAAGATTTTATATTTTTTTATGGATTTAATAGTATAGACATGGTCGTTTTGTGATCGTTTTGATTTTTTTATAAAATAACAAAAAGTCCTAAATTGCAAAGTAAATATATAACTGGAAGTATGTGCAATAAGGAGTCGACACCTATTTTTTGGAGCAAAATTGTTATTTAAAATAAATAGAGAAAACAAAGAGAAACAACAATACTAGTCAGGGCATTTTTGTAAATAAAATAAAGTGCAAGGGCCACATTGCAATTTTTCCAAAATTATAAAACGTAATAAAAACGTTTTGGGACTAATAAGAAATACAATAAAATCCAGGGTCCTGCTTGCAAAATGTCACATCATGTAGGGGGTCACGTGAGGTGACATGGCATGGACCTTAATGCAAATAATCACAAGCCTGGGGTCTGGAATGTAAATATTAAAAAAAATAATTTAAAGGCACAGGAAAGTTTACGTCTTAATAGTTAAATACAAAATTTGGCTGGACGTAATATGCAAAATACCCAGTCCAAGGGCCAAATCCAACGGTTGTAGCCTCCCCACTTACTACTCATCGCCACCAGATGATCCTGCACGAGGATCTTACGGCGCTGGCTCGAAAGATATGACGATTGATGTACAATCTGGAGCTCACCCTCGATCGGACGGCAGCAGGACGATGAGGCAGAATATGCTAAGAACATTACCCTGTAGAGTTTGGATCGCAAAATCTCGAGGTTTGCGGCTCTTTCTCCACTCTTGAAGGGTTCAAGAATATTCTGGTGTCCTCCCGCAGTGATGGGGGGCCTCAAAATAGTGCAAGGGGACTCGATGACGTCCGGTAGAGCGGGTTCTACCTGGAGGCCTTTCCTGCATCAACGAGCTTCGAAGAGGCTCTCCTTCATTGCGATTTCCTGCAGAATTAGTCCATACAAATACGTGGAGCTCCAGGCAACTTTAGGTAGT
Organism: Ottelia alismoides; assembly: GCA_037367405.1. NCBI lineage: Eukaryota > Viridiplantae > Streptophyta > Magnoliopsida > Alismatales > Hydrocharitaceae > Ottelia > Ottelia alismoides. The sequence goes on along the minus strand of JAZKJV010010169.1, from coordinate 190,124 downwards.
GGAATGGGCAGGAGGTAAGGTGGATGGACTCCCTCCGATGAGCGGTGGAGGAGGAGGAAGTGATAACTTGATCCAGGCAGAATCAAGGTGAGTGAAGGTGTGTCGGGTGTGTCAGAAGTGAAGGGGAAAGTTTTGGGGTGGTTAGGTACATTGGAGGACGTCAGTGGCAACAGAATGGGGTTCGCTAGAGGCTAGCTCTAGCGAACTACGAAGGTGACAGTTACGATAATTTAAGGTGATTAAGAGCGGAAATGAAACATATGACTACTGCTAAGCCAAGAAATGCAAGGGAAAGTGTACCTTACTGGCCTAAACTAGGAGGAAAAGTCCTCGACGACTGTGAGCCACCGGAGATGGTGGAGCTGGCCCAAAACCTTACTCAACTTCAATGCTAAAGGGTTTGAGAGGAGGCTGTCACCCTCCTCAATCCAGAGCTCGAGAAGGGAGACACTAAACTCGGTCAAAGGCGGTTCAAAAATGAGAGAAAGAATCGAGGGTGGCTTATGTACATGTGGCGACATGGTGCCAAAGATGAGGAGATGGCAGCGATGCAGCGGTTCTTGGCCCAAGGAGAGATCTGGGCATGCATGTACAATGGACGAGGCACAATTGTGCAAAAGGAATCGAAGCCTATTAGGGAAAGGAACGACGGGAAGAAAATCGAGGAAATAGGGTCAAAGCAAGGTCTGACAAGGCTACAAGGGTAGGCAAGTCAGTTGACCGAGGTCAACTGACAAAGGCTCCTGGTTGGTCCACGTGGACCAACTAGGAAAAACCTGGCCTGAAAAAGATTGGAAATTCAATAGTAAATATAAAATGATTTTATTAATTTCAAGTCATAAAAAAATATTTATTATTTTTCATAGTATTTTATTATGATATTTATTTATTTTTTAGAGGTATATATTACAAGTTACTTTTTAGGGTTAATATATTGGTATTTATTTATATTTTGAGTATTTTATTTTTATTTTGTATTTTTGATTTTATTATTTTATTTTATTATTTTATATATTTACAACTTTTTTTAGATACTTAAATATATTTTTATTATATTTTTCAGATATACTATATACACTTAATTAAATAGGTATATTAAATACGTAGGTATAAGTATAGGTATTTCATCTATATATTTTATATGGGTTAAATGGGGCTGCCCTCTGAGAGTAGCTAACTTGGCTACTCCCACCCCTATTTTTCCCTCATTTTTTTATTTCTTTAGAAAATAAAAATTTGTAAATTCATCATCATATCCCTCTAACATTCTATTAAAATTTCGTCAGAAACAGACTCCTACGGCCTCCATCCAAACATGGTCGATTTAAAAAATCATACGACCGTTAAAAAAATGACATCTGGATGGAGGGCCTAGGAGTCTCTGTTTCTGATGAAATTTTAATAGAATGTTAGAGGGATATAGTGATGAATATACGAAATTTTTTTTCCAAAGAAATACAAAAATGAGGGAAAAATATGGGTGGGAGTAGCTAAGTTGGCTACTCCCAGGGGGCAGCCCCATTTAACCCATTTTATATACATATTTTATTTTAATGTTTTCTTTATGTTTTTATTGTAGTTTTAATATGTACATATATTATAAATAATATTTACAAAATTATAAAAATATGAAATTATAAAAATAATAAAGAATAAAATAAATATTTTAATCACATATATTATACAATAGGGGTCCAAAACCTAACTTTCACATCTTAACTCCAAAAAATATGAAACCACCTTCATTAAATAGCTATTAAAAGTTTTATAAATTAAATTATTTTGATATATTTTGAGTTTTTATTTAAGAGATATGGGTCTGGGAAGTTGGGATTTTGGAAACTTATTCACAGTATAATTTGTACACTTTATATTATTTTTGTATGAAATTAATTTTGTATTTTTTTATACTTTATTATCTACAACTTTCATGTTCAAAGTTTTTTTTATTTGAGATGTAAAAAGCGAAAAATAAAATAGGTCCCAAAAATTAATAAATAATGTATAAACAAATGGGTTTTTTTTTATTTTATTGTCCCTTATCTCCCCCTACTTTATTCTTTGTCGACCTAGTCATCAGGATGCCTAGGTCTCGCGGTTTAGAGTCATACAAAATCTATGATATTTTATTCTTTCTCTTTTTTATTCTATAGTTTTGGCATTAAAAATAGTATAATATACAATATTTGTACAACAAGGGATGAATGCTACTTTACATGAATTAGGTCTATTTACATGCACTTACTAGGGTTTTTAAGACCAAAATGATAGAATAGAGGTGATGAAATGGAGATTCATCACTACCTCCCCATCGGGTCCCCTCTTTCTCTTAAAGATCCATTTACACCCAATGGATTTGACCCCTTTTGGTGGATATTCCATACACCATTCTTGTGCATGGATTCTATCTCAGACTTCATTACTTGCATCCAACTATCCATGTCTCGATCATCTAAAGCTTCATCGAATGAAGTTGAATCATCATCAGACTCTTCTAATACATGGAGTATGTAACCTCAGTTGTATTACAACCCTAGAACTCCTTCTAGGAGGAACGGTTGTGTCATTTTCAACTATCTCTTCAGTTTCCGGTGTAGGAACTTCATCGGTCTCACTAGATTCAAGTAGTTCCTTAACTTTGTTATTTTCTTGACTTCTAAGGAATTCATCTTCCAAAATTTTGACGTCTCTAGAAGTGAATACCTTTTGAGTTTCAGGATCATAAAGTTGGTATCCAATAGCATTCTTTATGTATCCTATGAAGTGACACTCTTTAATGTGAGATTCTAGCTTGTTTGCATCCACGTTATTAGCATGGACCAAATACCTCAAATCCTCAAGTATCGTACACTTGTCTTGGTACCATACCAAATCTCATGAGGAGTTTCAGTACAGATTTAGATGGAATCTTATTCAGGACATAAGTTGCAGTCTCTACTGCATGTCCCGAGAAACTGAGAGGTAAATTTGCTTTACTCATCATTGATCTCACCACATCCAACATGGTTCTGTTGTGTCTCTCTTTGACTCCGTTGACTTGAGGATTACCTGGAGGTGTAAGATTAGAAATAATTCCTCTCTCCTTAAGGTATTCTTTGAATTCATCTAAGAGGTATTTGCCACCTCAGTCAAATCGAATTCATTTTATCTTCTTTCCTATTTTGTTCTCAACCAAAGACATGAACTCTTTGATCATTTCAAAGGTTTCATTTTTGTGACGTAAAAGAAGACAAAATCATATAATGAATGACCAAGAATAAAAGCCACATAATATTGATGTCCATTTTGAGTCATAGTACGATAGAGACCGCATACATTGGTATGTATTAGGTCCAATAAACCTTGGTATCATTCACCTTTCTTAGAGAAGGGTGCCTTGGACATTTTCCCTTGAATACAATGATCACAAGTTGGTAAATCATGGACTTCAAGAAAATCCAAAGGTTCGTCTTTTACCAGTCTACTGATCCTATCAAGAGACACATGTCCAAGTCTGTGATGCCAGATCATAATTAAATGATCTCCATTCCTCCCTTGATCAATTAGGGGTTTTAATATTACTATTAATATTAATGTTATTAGTGGTATTGAGATTCATGATACATTCATGCATGTTCAATTCGTAGAGTCTGCCTGATGTTAGAGTACCATCTGCTATAAAATTACCATAATGATTTATGATAAGTTTATTACAGAAAAGAAAAGTAAATCCATAACCCACCAGCTTAGATACAGATAGAAATTTCTTTCTAACATTTGGTGCATAAAGACAATCTATAATGTCTAGCACTCTCCCACTAGGTACTGATAGTCTACAGGTTCCAATGGTGATCGTTGCAACAGTTGCATTAGATCCCATATGGAATACTATCTCTCCTTCATCGAGATTCCTGGTGTCTTGGAACATATGCAACTAATTGCATACATGTGCAGAAGCACCAGAATCAACAACCCAACTTCCTTATCGTCCTAGGAGTAAGTTGGTTTCAATAATGAATGTAGGTTTCTTATTTGACAATGTTATACTTTTATCCTTCTCTAAGGACTTTAGATATTCTGGATGGTTATAATTCCTGAATATTGGTTTATTGTAGTGATGGTAGACATCCATCACTATGAGTGTCAGATGTGTTGAAGCTTTAGAATATTGATCAATAGTTTGGCCTTTCTTCTTCTCTTGGATCAGACATTTCCGAGATCCATGCTCCCTCTTGCGCTTCCCTTTAATATGTGCAACCATTGCATCACTAGAGGGAATTTTTTCCTTCATAATATCCTTAATGGATTTTAATGTAGAAAGAGTGCAATTCACGTCTCCATATGTCTCCTTCAAATTCAGGAGGATGTCATGAGCATATTTAATGTTTGTAAGTTGCTTTTAAAGCACATTAGACAGTGATCCAAGAACTTAGCAACGAGCATCGAGTGATCCTCATCCCACTTCTTGTTGAATTCACAGGCATCCTATGTCTGAGGATTCTCATACTTCACAAACAAGAGTACATACGCTATGTGTTATGTCTCAAGTATGAGTTCCAAATTATTGATCCAATCTGAATAATTTGGGTCAATCAATTGATTGACCTCAAGTAGATTTTTAAGTGGGTTGAGAGATTTCATATGAAATAAAAGGAAAAATATAATACACTTTAATATACTGATTAAGGATATTAAATAATTTAATATTTTTAAATCAAGAGTTCTCGTATTTTTGTACTTTGAAATGCTTTCCTTTATAAACTTTCAAAGCATGATGCAGGCTAACCAAAGGCCTCGGTACAATATTTGAATCTCCTTTCCATTTTCATCGCACTCTAATAATATGATAAAATGCAACTACAGTGAAAGAAATGTGAACTCTTTCCACCTTACATGTCAAACTTGTATTCTCAGTTCGGTCTTCAACACCCATATTCTCCTCCCACATATATGGAGTTAGCATGTTGTTGATTAAACCAACCATTAATGAGCCGATATCAATTTATGCTATGCACAATCCAATGTTGCCTTAATAATATGGGAAACAACATTGGGGTCATTATGCATATGGACATCTTTTTCGAGAAATGAAGAATCGGATCCATGTGAATTTGTATTCAGGAGTCATGACTACACATAAACATCTCCAAAAATAAAACCCATGGTGACGGAAGAGACCATGGATTCATCATTTGACTTAGTCCGTATCATGTTTCAATTAATGATTAATCATTTTAAATCATATTATCATGAGTAATCTAAGGGATAGAGTTAGGGCATGTGCTTATTATCTTAGTTTTAATCCAATTAAAACAATGACACAAGCGGTCCTGACAAGGGTTTGATCTTTTATGCACTTGATGTTACCATATAGTATTACACCCTCACTTAGTAATTTAATTTTTAATTTAGTTGTTAAAGTGTGCCATGTGTACTCATACCACCTTTCATCGAAACGAATCCAGCCAGGTCGGACATATAATGCTAACATGGGGAGCTTCCACTGCAAATGTGGTTCAAGGTGTCAATTAAGTAACCCATTAGCATTTCCATAGCCTAGACACCTTCTCCGAATTAGTTTGAGACAACTCAATAGGTACATATTATACTAAGGAGGTTTTGTCGATCTTTCGACTGTGTATGATACTATATAGTAACTCTCAAATATTTTAGGAATTTAAAACTCTTTTTAATTTTTCAAAAGGTCTATTGCAACAATCTAGACACTTCTTGAATTCAAAAAATTCTTTTTTTAATTTCAAAAGGTCTAGTGCAACAATCTAGACAATTCTTTGAATCAAAACAATTTCAATTGTAAAAGATGTCTATTGCAACAATCTAGACAATTCGTAAAATTAATCAAATTAATTCCACAATTTCTAATTACCTTGTAAACACTAAAGTGCATAATTAATCAGAAAAACGTGAAATAAAAGGATATTCTATTTTATTACATATTTCAAAAATAAATAAACAATGTTTTCGAAATCGAATTTACAAGATTCGACCATCGTACTTCAAATAAGAAAGCATCATATAACTTGGACTTAAAATTCATTGCGACCCCTGATATTTCAAAAATACTAGGTCCAAATCCAAATGTAAATATATCAAATATATTTCCATCAATTTTGAGTCCCAAAATATGAGAAACAAGTCAATAAGGCGATCTAGTCCTCTTCCAACTCCGCCTATGGAGAAATCCATTTTTTTTGAGGCCACACGGTCGGAATTACGCAAAACGTTTTCATACTGATTGGGGACTTGATATTTGACTTATTAATCAGTATTTTATTATATTATATGACCAAAAACAGTAGCCAAAAAATTAATATTTTCTTGCTACAATCTTTTGTCGAAATCAGAGTTTGGGATCACTTTTAACTTCCGAATCTTCTCCCGATTGTCACCAACAATTGGTGAATATTTTTGGATATGTGTCTAGACATTCTAAACCTTATATATAACCCAAAATCACGCTTAAAAATACGGGATAACAGTAGCAACTTCGAAAGCCGTTGAATCGCTCTAATAATTAAAACTATCGTGAGACAATGTACCCGATAATCGGGATAATCTAACCGATTGTTCATTGAACGTGGATGCAATACAATTTTTCTAAACTATGGCTCTGATACCAATTTAAGGAAGTAAATAAAAAATTATTTACTATGCATCAAGAAAAATGTGGAATATTTAACAAATAATTTACCAAAATATTGTTAGTTCATCTTATGCACTAGAAAATGTAGCACTTGTGCATGTAGAAATAAGAAATAAGGAAATAATTGCCTGTATGATTTCTAAGATTCATGATGAATAAGAGGCGTAAATCAGTATAACCTTTGATGCGTGAGTTTCTACAAAATAAATGTGCCAAATTAAAGCCCGATCTCCAAACTTTTCTCTCGTCGATGCAAAGATGACTTAAGTTGCTTCCCACGAATCCGGGTGTCGACTAGGGAAACAAGAAGAGAGTTGTGAGAGTTGTAGATTCTAAAGACTCTTTCTCTCTCATAGGCGGCACGAAATTTAGAAAAGGACTTTCTCTTCAACTTGTTGTAAAAAGGAGAAGGCCTTGCCCTCCTTTTATACTTAAAGCATGCATCCTACATGTGCCTTGGTTGCACTTGGATTTTAAATCAAGGGCAAAGACCTTCAATAAGGATCATCTCCTTATTATATCCAATCAATATTTATTAGAAAAATAAGCAACAACTTTAGAGTCCTAATTTAATTAGAACTCAACCATATGGAGTCATGTGTACATCATGTGTACATGCCACATCACCTTCAACATATGGAAGTTGTTGTTGCAAATTTTATTAATTAATTCACTTGATAATCATATTAACAATATTGAAGAAAGTATGGAGTTAATATTTAAAGCTTATGAATCGTATTCATGAGCCAAAAATTTATTGTAAGTACAATTTACATTTACAAAATTAATGTGAAGCAAATTCACAAAATCTCATACCTTGAAAAAATTATTTAAATCATATTTACATAATATTTATATGCATCACATCCATATAAATATTAATTATTGTGAATCACTATTCACATTATTAAAGAGTTATGCTTGTGAATCATTTTCACAAAATTGCCCTTATCAATAATATGTAATAATCATAATTATTACAAATATTACCATTAACAGGTATGAGTCCTAATGTAATTAGGACTCATGAGGTAGAAATGCAGATACTTGGAGATATTGTTAAGGAGATCATAATATCCATGTATAGTGACTTCAAATGTGGATAACTATCCAATTTCAGGGTTTATACCATTTTTGAAAAAATTCTTCACCTACGAATGTTGAGCTCGAGCTGTAACACTATACACTCTCAATGAGCTCAACGAAATGCATCGCTTTCCATGAGCTGAACAAAGTGTTGGTGAGTTGAATCCAGCATCCTTGACCATTTCTAATCATATTCCAAACTATTTGGAGCTAAGAAATGAGCTCAAGAAGCTTGTATATTTCCATTTCCATAACCATTTTTGTTTCCAATATTTGAACATTGAAATTGGAATTAGAATTGGAAATTGGATTCAAATGAATTGTGTTTTAATCCAATTAAATCACAAATCATCTAGCTAAATGGAGCCAATAAAATCCATCTTGTTTCATAACTTCTTTGGTATGGAAGTGCCATGGTAGATGATCCATTACAATAATAAAAGAAACCCTGAGTATTCCAAATACTCATCCATCCTTTACACTAAAAGACTTTTTGACAAATATGAAGTTCAACCCTGTTTTGACTGTCTTCTTCATAATGTGTAAATATATTTCTCATATGGTATTTGGGAGGAAATATTAATCATATACTTTCCAAAAGAATATATGTATATCTCGAATTCGTGTCTTATTTCATAAAGACAACCATGCATGGAATTCATTTAGACCCCAAAATATCTAATGAGTGAGCTATGTCCATCAACTATGAACCTGTATGATTCTTTTAAGAGATCATACATTTCATATGACTTCATATGCACACCAACACGTTGGTATATGGACCTTGGCTAGGTCACCATCTATTGGTCTGTCAAATGTGCATACTTGGGTGTATAGATGCATATCTATCTCATGTCGAAGGATGTGTGACTGATCGTGACAGTTATGATTTAAGTCTTAGTTTATCTCGACCTCATCAAGTCAACTCTTTGACTTAATTATTCCAACACTTATGAATATCTACTCCTATGAAGAGGATTTGCATCAAGAAGTTGATTGGAAATCAGTCTTTAGAGAAATATTGCCATCTCTTTCTCAAATTGGAGATCCGCATTGAATATTCCATGTTTGAAGTCAGTTGTGTCCTTCCAACTGCATGGTATTCAATATGACCTGGTATATAACCCTAATTGTACAAAGGGGCTTTAATAATAAAGTGCCATCATTCAATTATTCATTTTATTTCAGATGGATATGATAAAACAATAACTTGTATTGCATTAACGGGCCACCGAGGGCTTACAAGTCCAACAGCACTGTGATAGATATTTGGACACAATAGATACTTCCTTTTCCTTTGATTTTTCTAGGGTAGTTACGCAACTACCTTAACAAGATTTTGGTATACTTTTACTAGATTTTTCACCGCTTGATTGTTTTATTTTAATTTTACGAAGTTCGTCTCATTTTCAGTTTCCTTGTATGTTCTTCGACCTCGTTTCTTGGTTTCTTCCCTCATTTCTACTATATAGTACCACCTATACATATCACCACGTATCTACTATATAGTTAACAATTTTACAATTATATTCTCCCTTTTCAAAATAAAAATATCAATTCTTTTTCTTCACTTCAACCACAGTATAAGAATAGTATACTACACTAAATTCCATCTACTATATTGTGTCACCTTTTTCCAAACTAATTACTTGTGAAAAATCGAATACAATTTTAAAAAAATAAAAAAATTATAAAATAAAAAAAAGAACAAAAACTAAAAACTACTAAAAAGACTTAGTAAAGAAGAAATCTAATCACAAAGCCGATTTCAAATTCCTAGTATACTTCATATCTCCTTGTGTTCGACACATGGACACTTACCATGTTAATATTAAGTGAAAAAGAGAGAGATTATTTCTTACATCCATTCATTATCCACTCCTCTCTATTTTTTATATTCTTTTGATGCACACTCCTTTTCGAGGGTGCTACAATCTGACAAATCAAATAACCACGAGAGGCATGCATATCACTGCTACGCTTGATGATTGTTCTTCATCCAACAACTCCAAGCTGATATGGAAGAACGACTCAAGAACAATCAAACTTTGAGCTTCGATCGAGCCTCCAGTGTGATCATGATGCCCTCTCTTACTATTGAGATACTCTATATTTCACGTTGTGATTCCACAGCTGATAGATGCTTCGAGAAGGTCTAGACCTCGATGATGGATGCTTGAAGCGTCGAGAAACGTGGGTGACCTACAGATTTGATTTCAGTCTCTAGATGGAGTCCTGGAGCTCTTTGATCTACGTAGAAAGGTAAAGGGTTGTGGGAGAAGCTCCTCTACCCATTTTGGGTGCAAAAGTTCAAGGGTAAGTAGCTAGAGGAGGTGCTCCAATGTACAGCAGAGGAATAACATTGATCTCCTGATCTTTGCAAAACCAGGGGGATTAGATGGGTCGAGGAGATGTAGAATGCAAAGGGAATGGTGATGGGTGAACATGGAGTCGCATTGAGGGTTTGCACGAGCATAACAGAGGTCGGAGCCTAGAGATCCAATGTACTTTGATTTTCGATTATACGCTATACTGGACGAAATCAGATGAAACAAAATACAAAACTAAGCAACTACTTATGTTCCTAATCGAAAAGGTAAAGAAAAAGAGAGCTCAGGTGCTTAGAATGGCTGGAGAAGAACCATCCGAATCTTGGCTCCAGTGATGGTGAATCTCCTCCAAACTCCTTCTCCTTGTCATGAATAAGGGGATCTCACCTCATGTCACAAGGGAGAAGCATCCAGATATGAATTCAAAGGGTTACAGTGGTTTGAAAAGGATTAAAATTTTAAAAATGGAAGAAGGAGATTATATATACAATCTGCCTCCAAAGGGGTATTTGCCTAGGATTTTTGCGTGAATCAATGGTTGACTTCATTTGATCTTTGATTCACATGAAATCTGATCATCTAGGAAAGAACTTTGTTGAAGCAATTGGGGCAGAGGAAATCTGTGTCTTGCTGTTCATGCGAGCTCACAACGAGCCATTATACAATAAATTTTATTGCAAATCATTCCCTGATCTGAAATGAAGAATAACTAATTTGCATAATAGGTCCCTTAGTATAATTAGGGTTATGCACCATGTCTATCCTGATGATCATACAACTACTGATTCAATAGTTGAATCATAGAGGTTGGTTCTTGGAAGAATATCTAAAGAGTTAGATTGAGGAGTCATCAAGTACCGTCATATGATTATTAAGAGATGATCTCCAGCCTGAGTAGGAGATGGCAATCCTTTCTCTAATCGGTTGATATCTAACCGAACTCTTGATGCAGGCCCTCTGCATAGGAATAGAGATTCGGAGGTCTTAGATAAGTTAGGTCAAAGAGTTGACTTAACGAGATCGAGATAACCAAAGACCTATGTTATATGTTATCACGATATAGGCACACATCCTCTGACCAGAGACAAATGTATTATTGTATGTATGAGTGTGCACATTTGGCAAATCGATAAGTTGATGGCCTAATCAAGGTTTGTACAACATCGTGTTGGTGTGCATACAAGGGCATAGGAGTAATATGATATCTCAAAGGGATCATACAGGTTCATTTACTGAAACGAAAGACAAGAGCTCACTCAAGAGATATTGGGAATCAAATTATGTGCACTGTCCTCTCGCTTTGGAAGCTTAATTGAATTTGTAGGTTTGATATATGCTTTTGGAAAGTATATGATCAATACCTAGGTATGATATGCTTTTGGAAAGTATATGATCGATACCAACTCCCAATGATCACATGATAAGCTTACTGATAAAACCCTGAAGGAGACAGTCTAAATGAGATCTAAAACTTCGGGTTTATTCTAGCTTTTCCAGTATGCAGGATGTATGGGTATTAGGAATACCTGATGGTGAAGTGATCATAAACGATTGTATAACCACGGTGCTTCCATTCCTAGGGATGCATGAAATGGGTTTGGATTTTAGTGACTCTTCACAATAGAGAAGTAATATGATCTTTGTCCAAATGTCGGATAGTGATCTGAATGTGATTCAGATGCAATGAAACTATTAGATTTACGGATTTGATTTAATCAAACATCCGTGGGAGGTGCCCGAGATATGGATTTGAGATGTAATCTCAATATCCAAATCATTATACGTGGAACGCACAATCTTCCTGTCCTTATCTCCAAGTATCTACGAAGAAAGCGTATTATTTTTGATAGAGATCAAGGATAATTTCATTGTTGATAATGTGTATTAGCATTTGAAGAAAATTTATAGTTAAATGTGATTTAATTATCATGGATAATATGAATTTGATTCATATTATTTGGTCATATAAGGAGAGTTATCTATGATAACTAAATTTGATTTAATTATCAAAGATGTGAATAATGTGAATGTGATTCTGTTATTTAGGTACATGAGAAGAGTCATCTTAGATAATTAAATGTGATTTATTTATTAAAGATATGATTAATGTAGATATCTCTATCCATAATAATCATGGATATTATAAATATGATTTATAATATGTTGGAGAGATTTAATTGTAAATAGAATTACAAATTATATGTTGTTATGAATTGGATTCACAAAAAACAATTAATTGTAAATCTAATTTATATATTATGTTGTATATATGAATATGATTCATATTTGTCAATGGCATGATTGAAGTTTTCACAAATTTAGTTTGGAATTAATTTTGTGAAGATAAATGCAATCATTTTTATTGTATATTAATTAATATATATAGAGAAAAAAAGGGAGAATTTAGCTCTTTTTTGGTGGTCGTCCACCTTGACTTGTTCAATGGGAGGATGACCACCCTATATTTAGTAAAGAGAGTTAGTCTTCTAATTATCTATGTATATTCATTAAATTTAACATGAATTAATTATTATATTGAAGAAGGAGATAATTAAGTTATTTTAAACTAATTGTTGTTGTTTTTGGAGCAATAAATCATGGCCATTGATTAATAAACTTTTAATCTACATCATATATTAAGAGAGCACATGAATTGGGATCCATGTGCATCCAACTAATATAAAAGGAAGGGTAGCCCTTGCCTTTTAGATGACACACATAATTCCAAGAGGAATTATACTCTCTCCATCTCTCTCTCTACATACGCTCCCTCTCTCCCTCCATAGAGTGGTCGTCTACCCTAAACCCTAGAGAGGGTCGTAGTCATCGTGCCATCGTTGTGTTGCCGAATTGAGTACTCATGGGTCTCCATCTTCTTTGGTTCGCTTGTCTCGTGAAGAGGATGTTAGATCTTGTGAGACGAGATCAGGAGATTCATAGCTTGGATCATCAACATGGATTGCGAGGAGTCATGTTTCATCAACGGGCTCGCAAGCGTCTCCTTCGTCGGATCGGACTTGAGATGAGAGGTATCTTCCTTTAGAAACTCGATCGCAACCACGCTTCAAGAGGAAACCTTAATACCTAATGGTGGTTTAAATGAAATGATCTAAAAAGTGTTCTTAAATCATGTGGTTTCGTCATTTTAAAATTTTAAATTCCGTTGCCCCAAGCTAATAGTACGACTAGTCGCTCCCGATCGCATATGATGTGATCATCATGCTTCCATGATGCATTTAAGGATTTTCCCATATTCTTCAAGTGGCATCAGAGCCATAGGTCAGAGTTTTTGGATATGATCCTTAAACCTAGATGACACAGGCATTTTTAAGTTGTGTGAAGTTTCATCGCATTTCATTCATGAAACCTTGTTTAGTACGTTTTTTTCACCCTATTTAAATGCCTTAAAACGTGCTTTTATCATTTATTATGTTCCTCATTAAATAAGGAAATCGTAGGACTTGAGTTAGCTTGATTTGGAATCTGTTTGCTCAAGTTACGATCTTTTTAATGAGCATCTATCCACTGTTTCGGAGATGATGAATCTTAACGTAATTAAAGAGTTAATTACGTTTTTTAAAACACCTAGAAATGTATTTTTATCTCTTGGATTTTGATACGAATCAAATTAGAAAACTTTGAAAACTTATTTTGCGTGATTTGGATTTAAATTGATTGAGATATGCTAATTTTAGTAAGTGAGGGTGACTGCTGAAAATTACTTTCCTAATCAAGAACCTTGTCATTGTCATCTAATCAATTAATGAAATTAATGGTTAATTTCCTGAAATAATTATTGATGAATATTTGTGAAATATTTATGATGATTACTTTCTAAAATGATATTGCAATAACCAATATGATAAGATAATGATCTTGATCGATTTGGTTATAACAAACTTTCCAACAAACATGGTTGCTTGAATAGGATTGGGGATTTGTTTAACAAATCTCCTTATAATATTAGTCAAAATGGTTTGATAAATATTATATGGTGTAACTTCGATTAAAGATCGATTATCATCTCAAATACAAAATAATCAAAATCGTATTATCCTGACCTGAGGAGAATATGGTATCTAGTCGGGGAGCTTTGAGGTATCAGGTTGCTCTGTGAGCGGTCGTACCCACTCCTGTCGGTACTGGGCATGACAACGGGTAAGGAAAGGATAATGCTTGAAGTGATCATGGTATATTTTTCTAATTATTAAAATTCGAATAATACATATTTTGAGATTATACCATCCTTCAAGTAATAATCAAAATTGTTTGTTGGTTGGTAAATTGGATTTATAATTGATTTAATATGATTGAATTAATTAAATCCAATTTAAAACTCTATTATGAATAGAGTTATTATTTCCCTTGGAAGAATTAATTATTTGAATATGATTCATAATAATTAATAAAAAATTAAATGGGATATGTAGGTTCACATAAGTGACATCCATGGTCTCCCGTCAAGGAAAAGGGTTCCATCATCAGGCATTGTATGTAGGAGACGCTTGTCCGAAGTGATAGCTCATGTATACAAGCGCATTTGGATTAAGCTCTTTGCTTCTCGAAAGACTAAGACCGTATGCGTAGTGATCCCAATATTGATTCCTCATATTATTGGAGCGATATAAGATTGCGCATAGCAAGTTCTAATCCTATTGACGGTTGGTTCAATTAATGACGGGTCAACATCACCTTAGGGGTGGTGGGCTCAGGTGTTAAAGAACGAATTGGGAATGCAAGTTGGACTTGTAAGGCGGAATGGGTTCCCGCTTCTTTTTATCCGAGTTGTAAGTTCTCATATTATTTGGATGTAACAATGATAAGAAAGGAGATCCCAGATCTTGCTTGAGATATAATGGTATGTATATCGCTTACATTGAAAGTGATTAAGGGAATGAACTTTCAGTGTTGATAAGATAAGACAACTTTGATATAAAAATTAAATCAAAGTAATATATACATATATATATGAAAATTTCTTATTTTAGATAACATTTATTAAACACACTCAAAATTATACTCAATAATGACCTGTAAAATATCTTGGATTGGATCCATGATCAAATTATTGTACTTGTAGTTGGACACATAATGTTATGGTTGCAATGTGCAAATTTCCTCATAATAATGAAAAATGCAGATAAATAGACAATAGGACAACAACCTAGGGTTTGTGTGTCTCTATAGTCTTTATCTCTCATCGAATGTGCTTTGGAAGTAGATGTCAATGATGATCGTAATTACAATCCTTATAAAATCTATGAAGATGTTTTGGAATACATATGTGTTCTCGACATTTAGTCATGAATGACATGATTCACTGCATCATGTAGAATGGTGGCTCTATAAGAGATGGTGTATTCAAAATGTTTGCGTACCTACCTAAACCAAAAGTCCTTTTTTTAAAATTAAGATAGATGTAGATATGATTATTATCATCATTCTACTATCTATACTCAAGTCATTCATGAAGCTTCATAATATTCATATTATATGAATTAAATGAAGCATATATAAATGTTGAAATACTCTTATATTAAAATCTTTTTTAGTTTAACATAAGAGATCCTTTGTATTTAGCAATGGTTGTTTATAGATGAAGAAAGCACAGTAGAAGCATGTGTCTGATCCAAGCAAGAAGGAAAGTCAAAGAGCTGATTGTACTTATATGACTTCCATATGACATCCAAAAGGTTGGATGAATGCCAATACTGAAATAAGCTGATGTACTAATGGTGTGAATATCTAGACTATCTAGGATCCTTAGAGAAGGACTTGAATAGTGCATCAGAATAATCTACGTTTAATCATTGAAATTGACTTGCTTATTAGATAAGATCAAAGTCTAATTATTGTATCTCACTCTTCTCTTAACGCTTGCAATTGGTTGCATATGTTTTAGAAGACTATAAAATTTGATCTTAATGTTTATTATTCATCCACATGGATATTGATGCAGTTGTTGAAACAATCTCTATTAGATCGATAGGCTTCATAATTTCATTGGGAGAGCCCTTAGACTTAGGGTGTGTTTGGTACGCGGGTTAAGGCGGGTTAAACTAGTAGAGGGTAACCCGTTTTTGAGTTTTGGTGTTTGGATAGAAGGTTAAACTGGGAGTGGGTTAGATGTGGATTTGTTGTGATATGATTGTATTGGAGTTTGAAAAAGTGAGTAGTTATTGTGATGTGATTGTATTGAAGTTTGAAAAAGTGAGTAGAAGTGGAGTAGTTATAATTTTTTATATGATATGATGGTATAATATATTATTTGTTGATAGGATTGATGATGTAAAATTGATTTATTTAATTTTTAAAAAAAGAATAAAGTGGGGCCCACATGAGAGAGAGGAAGGGTGGGTTAAGGGGAGTAAACTCCCCCATGGGGAGTTTACCCCACCAACCGAACGCTACCTTAGAGAATGTCTCTGTGACCTAGATATTAGAATAGACTCACTGTTTATTTATAAATGTTGGAAATAAACATGAATTCTGGAATAAACCTATCATAAAGAGTTGTAATGGATATATTTTAGATAGTAATCTAACATCTAGTTAACTCTACTAAATTAGAATATTAATGGATGGTTCATTAACTTTTCTAATACTGAAATTTAAACCTTGAATCAATAGGAAGATGAAGATCATTTGACAATGAACTGGCATCAATCCTTGGGCATATGTTTGTTGATGAGATCAATAGACTAGTACGAGATAAAACTTTACACTGTCTAAAGTTTCAAATCTTACATGCTTATGAATATTGTATCTAAAGTAAAATGTCCAATGCACCCTTCTCTGGGAATGGTGTTAGATGCCAAGGTATTCAAGATCTCATACATATTGATGTATGTGGATCATCTGTATCATAATAAACATTGATAATATGTGATATCATTCGATGATTATTTGTGATATGAGATTTCTTCCCTTCACCTTAGAAACCTTTGAAATGTTCAAAGATTTAATAATTTTGGTTTAGAACCAAAGTTTCAAGGAATATGAAATGAATTTGATCTAGCCTAGGTAGCATGTACCTATTAGATGAATTCATGGAATACCTTATGGAGATAATAATATCATTCCTATCTCACTCCTAATACAACTTACCTCAATAGAGTTATAGGGAGATATAATTGGATCATGTGTGACAAGATGTGATCAATGATGAATATTAGCATAATTACCTCTTAAGTTTCCAGGCATATATGTAGTAGAGACTACAATATATAAACTTAATAAGATTCGAAGCAAGTAAGCTGGAATCTAGCACTAGAGAGTGCTGCTTCATTAGGAATATAAAGGTTGGTATTAGATACATACTTTTATGACCTTGAGATTCTTAAAAGATCTCATTTCTAAGGATGTAATTCTTAAAGGATGACTTTCTTAAGAATCAAGCTGAAAATGAAGTGAAGGAACTCATTTAGTCTTGAGAAGATAATGACGCTCCTGAAATTGGAAACTAAAAGGACAATTAAAGATGAAACACTCATACCTCTTAGAATTGGTTTGAGGGCGGTGAGATCACCTAAAGGATATGAATTCCATGAGTCAGTTAAGTCTGAAAATGATCTGACTTCACATGATGAAGCTTCCAAGGATCATGACATGGGGAGATGGATGTTAGCATGTCTAAAGTAGACTTCAGATACAAGTGTTGTATATGGACCCTCGAGGACTGACCTATAAGGGTAAGAATCGATAAGTGTAAATGGATCTTCAAGAGAAAAAGAGAACCTAATGAGAGGGTAGAGAACTTCAAAGCATGGCTCGTATCCACAAGATACACATGAAGAGAAGACATCGCTTGCGATGAGACTTGCTCTCCAATGACCATGCTTGAATTCATCAGAATATTGCTAACTATAGCTACACAATGACTTCGGCATCCATAAGATGGAAGTCAATATTGCATTCCTCTATGAATACCTTAACTAGGATATTCACATGAAGTAGCCCTAGGGCTTCATAGTTGAGGAAAGCAAGGCATGCAAGATGAAGAACTCCATCTATGGACTCAAATAAGCTTCTTGTCGTTGGAACATCAGATTATTGAAATTATAAAAGTTATGATTTCAGATAGAATTTTGATGAACCTTGTGAATCTTAGTCGGACTGCCATTGTGTTCATCATGATAAATGTAGATAATATCCTAATCATTTGGAAAGATATAAGGATGATAATAAGTGTTTTATAATTTGGTTGTTCCATACCTTGAGATGTGATCTCAAGGATACCTCTCTGATCTTAGTTCTGAGGATGTTCAGAAGCAAACAGAAGAGGGTATTGGGACCATCACATTAAGTGGTACACTTGGACATGTTCCATTCTTGGAAAACCCAAAGGAAGGCTTCCTTCCCTTAAGATATGGTGCTAACCTATCTAAAGGGATAGCACCTCAAAGAGTTGAGGAACTGAATGTTAAAACCGCTTGCCCTTGAGGACCAGTTATGAGAAGCTGTGTGTATGCTAGATGTGTACAAAAGTCAGATGTCTGCCATAGTGGGAGTAGTAAATTGTTACTAATCTTACTATAGAGATAAAACATTTTATTGTAGTAATAAAAATACCTTCGAAGATGACAAGACTTTAGAGATAGTGATCTAAATCTTATCTTCAAGAACTTAATACTTTATAGATAATGATCTAAAAAGGGTCTTAACTGCAGATGCCTTATAAGACATAAGACTGGATCTTAGTCTTGGGAGATAGAGATCTCCACGAATCAAGCATTCTAATAAGATAATATAAATTACATCTTGGTTATAATAATTGAGTTTTAGTGTCAAAGGCACTATAACTGCTTCAAAGTTGAGTATTTATTGCATACGATGCAGCATTCGCATTCGATGCGAGCAATGTTACTAGGAGATATGCACGTACCGTAAAAGAACTTGGCGTAGTATATCAGGAATATAGTGACTCATCAACTTACCTAGCTATTTTTTCTAAATATCCTATGATTTTCACATGAGTGTGGGTTTAAAGTTAGCCCATTAATGTCTCTTTAGGCTAGTGGGAGATTGTTGGACATGAGAGCTCACGACGAGCCATTATGCAATAAATGTTATTGCAATTATTCCCTAATATGAAATGAAGAATAACTAATTTGCATAATAGGTCCCTTCGTACAATTAGGGTTATGTACCATGGCTATCTTGATGATCATACAGTTGTTGATTCAATTGTTGAATCATAAAGGTGGTGCAAGGATGAATGTCTAAAGAGTTAGATTGAGGACTCATCAAGCACTGTCAAATGATTATTAAGAGATGATCTCTAGCCTGAGTAGGAGATGGCAATCCTTTATCTAATGGGTTAATATCTAACCGACCTCTTGATGTAGGTCCTCTGCATAAGAATAGAGATTCGTAGGTGTTAGATAAGTTAGGTCAAAGAGTTGGCTTAAGGAGATTAAGATAATCAAAGACCTATGTTGTTATTGTCACGATATAGGTAAGCATCCTCTGACTAGAGACAAATGTATTACTGTTGTTAGACATGCGAGCCCACGGCGAGCCATTATGCAATAAATGTTATTGTGAATATCATTACCTGATCTGAAATGAAGAATAAATAATTTGCATAATAGGTCCCTTAGTACAATTAGGGTTATGTACTATGGCCATCTTGATGATCATACAGTTGTTTATTCAACTATTGAATCATAGAGGCTGGTGCTTGGATGAATATCTAAAGGGTTAGATTGAGGACTCATCCAGCAACGCCAAGTGATTATTAAGAGATGATCTCTAGCCTGAGTAGGAGATGGCAATCCTTCCTCACATAGGTTGATATCTGACCGACCTCTTGATGCAAGTCCTATGCATGGGAATAGAGATTCAGAGGTGTCAGATTAGTTAGGTCAAAGAGTTGACTTAACGAGATCGAGATAACCAAAGTCCTATATCGTATGCTGTCATGATATAGGCACGCATCCTCTGACCGGAGACAGATGTGTTACTATATGTCTGAGTATGTACATTTGGCAGACCAATAGGTTGATGACCTAACAAAGGTCTATACACTGGCGTGTTGGTGTGCATATAAGGGCATATGAGTAATACGATCTCTCAAAGGGATCATACATGTTCACTACTGAACTGGAAGACATGAGCTCACTCATGAGATATTGGGAAGAATCAAATTCCGTGCACGGTCTTCTCGCTTTGGAAGCTTGACTGAATTTGTAAGGTTGATATATACTTTTAGAAAGTATATGATCAAGACCTAGGTATGATATTTGCTTTTGGAAAGTATATGATCGATACCAACTCCCAATGATCAAATGAGAAACTTATTGATAAAACTCTGAAGTAGACAGTATAAAGTTTATCTAATACTTCAGGTTTATTCTGAGTCTTTCCGTATGCAGGATGTATAGGTGTTGGAAATACCTGAGGATGATGTGATCATAAACGATTGTATAACCATGACGCTTCCATTCCTAGGTAGTGATGAAACAGGTCTGGATTTTAGTGACTCCTCTCAGTAGAGAAGTAATCTGATCTTGGGCAAATGTTGGACATTGATCTGAATGTGATTCAGATGCAATTAGAAGATTAGATTTGCGGTCTTAATTTAATCAAGCATCTATGGGAGGCCCGAGATCTGGATTTGAGATGTGATCTCAATATCCAAGTCACTATACGTGGAACAATACAATCGCCCTGTCCTTATCTCCAAGTATCCGCGGAGAAAGCGCATTATCCTTGAAAGAGTTCATGGATAATTTCATGGTTGATATATGTATCCAAGCATCGAGAAAATTGATAATTAAATGTGATTTAATTATCGTGGATAATATAAATTTGATTCATATTATAAGGAGAGATATCTAAGATAATTAAATGTGATTTAATTATCAAAGACGTGAATAATGTGAATGTGATTCATGTTATTTGGGCACATGAGAAAAATGAGATCCAAGATAATTAAATATGATTTAATTATCATGGATATGAATAATATGGATAGCACTATCCATATTAATCATATATATTATAAATGTGATTTATAATATATAAGAGAGAGCCATATTGTGTTTTATATTTGTTGATTAATTGTTAATGTGAATGTGATTCACACTGAAAATATAATTACATTTAGTTTTGGGTTGTGAATGAGATTCACATTTTTTCAATGGCTTGATTGATATTTTCCAAAAGATAACTTGGAATTATTTTTTGTGAAAATTATTTCGACAAGAGATCATGATATAATCATGAGATAATGAGATCTCATGAGATGATGGTAGCCATCCCCTTATTTTAGGGGATTGGTTTAGCCTTCTCATTATTTCTTCTCTAGTCAAATGTGATTTAAATTGGAATTAATTATGTTGATTTATCAATATGAATTATTTCAAATTAAATCAATTGTTGCTGTATTTTACCAACAACAATCCTATCAATCTCATCCGTTGATTGTGTGTTGTCCATGGATTGGGATCCATAGACTCCCAAAATCCTATATAAGAAGAGGCATCCCTTGCTCTTCCATACACTTGAATCAATGAATGCTCTCTCTCTCTCTTTCTCTCTACATGCCCATTCTCTCTATCTCTCATGTGGCTGTCCACCATGGATGCCCTAGAGAGATCCTCCATTGCCGCAGCGTCGTCGCTATGCTGCCCGATCGTTTTCTCCTGGATCTCCATCTACTTCGGCGTGCCTTGCCCATGAAGAAGACGTCGTATCTCGTTTGTTGAGATCAGGAGATCCGTGGCTTGGATCATCAACATGGATTGCGAGGAGCACGCGATTCATCCCCGCGCTCGCAAGCGTCTCCTCCGTCGGATCGGACTTGAGACAGGAGGTCTCTTTGTTTAGAGACTCGATCGCAACCACACTTCAAGAGGTAATCCTATTACTTGTTTTTAGTTTAGACAAAACAATCCGAGAAGTGTTCTTGGATCATGTGGTTTTGTCACATAAAAAAATTTAATTTCCGATGCATCGAGCAACTAGTGCGACGAGTCGCTCCCGATCGCATTCGATGCGCTCATCACGCTTCCGTGATGCGCTTGAGGATTTTTCCTGTATCCTTCAAGTGGTATCAGAGCCAGGTTGTCGAAGGTTTTGGCTGAGATCCATGAACCTACGAAAATTTGGGCTCGTATGGGTTCGTGAAAATTTTAGCATTTCAATTTTCGCAGCCCCGTCTTGTGATAAAATTTCGGCCCTGTTTAAAATGTTTAAATGCGAAATTCTAAATTGGATAATGTTCCCTATTAATTAAGGAAACAGTAGGATTTGAGTTTGCGTAATTTGAATTCTGTTTGCTCAAGATATGATCGCTTTATTGACCATATATCCACTATTTCGGGGATGGTGATTAGAGATGTGATTAAGATGTTAATCATGATTTTAAAACGCCTGGAAATGTGTGTTTATCACATGATTTCATTTTTAAATCAAGTTATCGATCTCTGAAAATTGATTTTACTTAATTTGGATTTAAAATGAATGAGATGTGCTATTTTTAGTTAGTGAGGGTCATTGCTGGAAATTGCATCATTATTCGAAACCTTGTGATTGTCGTTTAAGAAAAATTACGAAATTAATAGTTAATTTCCTGGAATAATTGTTGATAATATTTGAGAAATATTATAATAATATTTATTCCCTTAAATGACATTGACTCAACCAACGAATGATTAGATTAGATCTAGATCATCAATTGGTTGCTTGATACACATTCCAACAAACATTGTTTTTATGAAAACTCTAGTTTATCCTACAATAGTTGTATGACAACTTTTACATGCAAAACCTTATTTCTTGAATAGGATTGGGGATTTGTTTAGCAAATCACCTTATAATATTATCAAAATGGTTTTGATGAATATTATATGTTATAATTTCGATTGAAAAACCGATGATCATCTCAAGTACAAAGTGATTGACTCGGCATTGCTTTTTCCCGAGGCGGATATGGTGTCTAGTCGGGGATCACTGGGGTAGCGGGTCGCACCGGTTGCGGTCCCTCCCACTCCCGCCGGTACTGGCCATGACAACGGGTAGGGAACGAATGATGCTTGAGAGATCATGATGTATTTTCTAATTATTAAAATTCGAAATAATACGTATTTGAGATAATACCATAATTCAAATAATAATTAAGAATGTATGTTGGATATTAATTGGATCAATAATTTAATATGATTAGATTAATTAGAATCTAATTAAAATTAAAACACTCTATTATGAATAGAGTTGTTATTTCCCTTGGAAGAATTAATTGTAATGAATATGATTCATAATGATTAATTAGAATTTGAATATGATATGGAGGATCACATAAGTGACATCCATGGTCTCCCGTCAAGGTGAAGGGTTCCTTCGCCAGATATTGTATGTAAGGAGACGCCTGTCCGAAGTGACAGCTCCTGTATACAATCCATTTGGATCGGGATCTTCGCTTCTCGAAAGAGTAAGGCCGCATACGTAGTGACCCCAATATCGGGTCCTCATATTATTGGGGCGATATTGGATTGCATATAGCGAGTATTAAGCATGTTGACGGTTGGTTCAATTAATGACGGGTCAACATCACCTTAGGGGTGGTGGGCCCGGGTAATAAAGACCGAATTGGGAGATGCAAGTTGGACTTGCAAGGTGGAATGTGTTCCCTCTTCTTTTTATCCGAGTTACATGTTCTCATATTATTGGGATGTAACAAAGATAAGGAAGGAGATCCCAGATCTTGCTTGAGATATAATGGTAAGTATATCTCTTACATTGAAAGTGATTAAGGGAATGAACTTTCAGTGTTGACAAGGCAAGACAACTTTGATATAAAAACTCCCAAATCAAAGCAGAATATGTATATATATATAAAATATATACACTTATGCAAATTTTTTTATTTCAGATAATCCTTCATAAAATCCACTCAATGTTATACTCAATAATAACCAGTAAAATATTATGGATTGGACTCATGATCCAGATATTGTACTTGCAGTTGGACACATATTGTATGTGGTTGCAATGTGCAAGTTTCCTCAACATAATGAGGAATGGTAATTAAATAAGACAATAAGATATCACCTTAGGATTTGTATGTCTCTATAGTCTTGATCTTTCATCGAGTGTACTTTGGAAGTGACATGTCGATGATGATCGCAATTGTTAAATAATCCTTATAAAATCTAAGAAGATGTTTTGGCATACATATGTGATCTTGACATTTATCATGAATGACATGGTTCACTGCATCATGCAGAATGGTAGCTCTATAAGAGATGATGTATTCAAAATATTTGAATACCTACCTGAACCAATATTTTAAGAGTCTAGATGGATGTAGACATGATGAGTGTCATCATTCTACTATATATACTCTAGATGGATGTAGACATGATGAGTGTCATCATTCATGAAGCTTCATAATATTCATATTGTATGAATTTAATGAAGCGTGTATAAATGTTGCAATGCTCTTACATTGAATTCTTTTGAATTTAACATAAGAGATCCTTAGTCTTAAGCAATGATTGTTTATAGATGAAGGGAGCGCAGTGGAAGCATGGGTCGGACCCGAGTAAGAAGGAAAGTCAAATATTTGACCTACTTCTGTGACTTCCATATGACATACAAAGAGTTGGATGAATGCCAATACTGCAATAAGTTGGTGTGTTGATTGTATGACTATCAAGTCTGTCTAGAATCCTTAGAGAAGGACTCGGATAGAGCACCAGAATAATCTACATTAAATCATTGAAATTGACTTTCTTATGATAAGATTAAAGTCTAATAATTGTATCTCATTCTTCTAATGACACTTGCAATTGTTGCATATGTTTTAGAAGACTGGAAAATTTGATCTTAAAGTTTGCAGTTATCCACATGAATTTTGATGCAATTGTTGCAACGATCTCTATTGGATAAATAGACTTCATATTCTCAGTGGGAGAGCCCTTAGTCTTAGAGAATGTCTCTATGACCTAGATATTAGAATACACTCATTGTTTGTTTCTAAGTGTTGGAAATAAACATGAATTCTGGAATAAACCTATCATAAAGAGTTATGATGGATATATTTCAGATAGTAATCTAACATCTAGTGGACTCCACAAAATTAGAAAATTAATGAATGGTTCATTAATATTTCTAATACTGAAAGTTGAACCTTAAAAGATCAATAGGAGGATGAAGATCATTTGACAATGATCTGGCATCAAGTTTTGGACATATGTTTGTTGATGAGATCAATGGACTAGTAAGATATGAAACTTTAGAATGTCTAAAATTTCAAATCTTACATACTTGTGAATATTGTATTCAAAGTAAAATATCCAATACACCCTTCTCTGGGAATGGTGTTAGATGTCGAGGTATTCAAGATGTCATACATATTGATGTATGTGGATCATCTATATCATAATAAACATTATGAATATTTGATATCTATTGATGAGTATGTATGATATGAGATTTCTTCTCTTCACCTAAGAAACCTTTGAAATGTTCAAAGATTTCATAATTTTGGTTAAGAACCAAATTTCGAAGAATGATATAATGAATTTGATCTAACCTAGATAGCTTGTACCTGTTAGATAAATTCGAAGAATACCTTATGAAGATATGAATATCATTTCTATCTCAATCCTCCTAACACACCTAAACTCAATAGAGTTGTAGGGAGATACAATTGGATCATGTGTGACATGATTTGATCAATGATGAATTTTAGCATAATTTCCTCTTAGTTTCCTGGTATATATGTAGTAGAGATTACATTATATATCCTTAATAAGATTCCATGCAAGTAAGCTGTAATCGAGCACTAGAGAGTGCTACTTCATTAGGAAAATAAAGGATGGTATTGGATATCTACTTTATAACCCTGAGATTCTTAAAAGATCTCATCTCTGAGAATGTGATTCTTAGAAGATGGTTCTCTTGAAAATCAAGATGAAAATGAAGTAAAGGAACTCATTTAATCTTGATATGATAATGAGGCTCCTGAAATAGGAAACTAAAAGGATAATTAAAGATGAAACATTAATACCTCTTCAAATGAGTTTGAGGATGTATTCCATGTGTCATTTAAGGCTAACAATGATCGGACTTCATGTGATGAAGCTCCTGAGGATCGTGACATGGAAAGATGGATGTTAGCAATAAAAGTCTAAGGTAGACTTCATATACAAGTGTTGTATATGGACCCTCGAGGATCCACCTATATGGGTAAGACCCGTTAAGGTGTAAATGGATCTTCAAGAGAAAGGGAATCTAATGAGAAGGTAGAGACCTTCAAAGCACGGTTCGTAGCCATGAGCTACACACCGGAAGAGAAGATATTGCTTGCAATAAGACTTGCTCTTCAGTGACCGTGCTTAAACCCATTAGAATATTGTTGGCTATAGCTACACAGCTTGACTTTGATACCTTCGAGATGGAAGTCAAGATTGCATTCCTCCATGAATATCTCTCTAAGGATATTCACATGAAGTAGCCCCACGGGTTCATGGTTGAGGAAAGCAAAGTGTGAAAGCTAAAGAAATCCATCTATGGACTCAAATAAGCTTCTTGAAGTCGGAACATAAGATTTAATGAAATCGTAAATGTTATGATTTCAGATAGAATCTTGATGAAGCATGTGAAGCTTAGTGGGAGTACAAATGTGTTCATCGTGATGAATGTAGATTAATATCCTAATCATTTGGAATGATATAAGGATGATAATAAGTGTTCTATAGACTGACTATTCCATATCTTGAAATATGATTTCAAGGATACCTCTTAGATCTTAGTTCTGAAGGTGTTCAGAATTAAAGAAAAGAGGCTTTTGGGACTGTCACATTTGTAGTACACCTTGGACATATTCCATTCTTGAAAAATCCCAAGGAAGGCTTCCTTCCCTTAAGATATGGTACAGACCTATCTGAAGGGATATCACCTCAAAGAGTTGAGGAAGTGAATGCTAGAACTGCTTGCACTTGTGCATCAGTTACGAGAAGCTAAGTATATGCTAGATGTGTACGAAAGCCAGATATCTGACATGCAGTGGGAGTAGTAAAGTGTTGCTAATCCTACTATTTAGAGAAAACACTTGATTGCAGTAATAAAAAATCTTCATATATGACAAGATTTTTGAGATAGTGATCTCAAAGTCTTATCTTCAAAATCTTAAGACTTTATAGATAGAGATCTAAAAGATCTTAACTGTTGATACCTTTAGAGATAGAGATCTCCAGGAATAAAGGTATTCTGATAAGGATTATGGAAATACTGGTTATAATAATTATTAAAAAATAGTGTCAAGGACACTATAACTGCTTTGACTAGATTGAGTATTGGTTGCATAAGATGCAACATTCGCATTGGATGCGAGCACTTTTACTGGGGATATGCAAGTGCCGTAAAAGGACTTGGCGTAGTCTCACGGAAACAGAGTGACTGATCAACTTACCTAGTTGTTTTCTAAATAGCCTATGATTATCACATGAGTGTGGCTTTAGATGATTAGCCCATTAATGGCTCTTTGGGCTAGTGGGAGATTGTTAGACATGCGAGCCCACGACGAGCCATTATGCAATAAATGTTATTGCGAATATCATTTTCTAATCTGAAATGAAGAATAAATATTTTGCATAATAGGTCCCTTAGTACAATTAGGGTTATGTACCATGGCCATCTTGATGATCATACAGCTGTTGATTCAACTATTGAATCATAGAGGTTGGTGCTTGGATGAATATCTAAAGGATTAGATTGAGGACTCATCCAGCACCGTCAAATGAATGTTAAGAGATGATCTCAAGCCTGAGTAGGAGGTGGCAATCCTTTCTCACATAGGTTGATATCTGACCGACCTCTTGATGCAAGTCCTCTGAATGGGAATAGAGATTCAGAGGTGTCAGATTAGTTAGGTCAAAGAGTTGACTTAACTAGATTGAGATAACCAAAGTCCTATATCATATGCTGTCATGATATAGGCACGCATCCTCTGACCGGAGACAGATGTGTTACTATATGTCTGAGTATGTACATTTGGCAGACCAATAGGTTGATGACCTAACCAAGGTCTATACACCGACGCGCTGGTGTGCATATAAGGGCATATGAGTAATACGAACTCTCAAAGGGATCATACATGTTCACTACTGAACCGGAAGACATGAGCTCACTCATGAGATATTGGGAAGAATCAAATTCCGTACACGGTCGTCTCGCTTTGGAAGCTTGACTGAATTTGTAAGGTTGATATATACTTTTCGAAAGTATATGATCAAGACCTACGTATGATATTTGCTTTTGGAAAGTATATGATCGATACCAACTCCCAATGATCAAATGAGAAACTTATTTATAAAACTCTGAAGTAGACAGTATAAAGTTGTTAATACTTCGGGTTTATTCTGAGTCTTTCCAGTATGCCTAATGTACATGTGTTGGGAATACCTGAGGGTGATGTGATCATAAACGATTGTATAATTATGACGCTTTCATTCCTAGGGAGTGATGAAACGAGTCTGGATTTTAGTGACTCCTCTCAGTAGAGAAGTAATCTGATCTTGGTCCAAATGTTGGACATTGATCTGAATGTGATTTAGATGCAATGAGAAGATTAGATTTGCGGTCTTGATTTAATCAAGCATCTATGGGAGGCCTGAGATCTGGATTTGAGATGTGATCTCGATATCCAAGTCACTATACGTGGAACAATACAATCGCCATGTCCTTATCTCTAAGTATCCGCGAAGAGAGCGCATTATTCTTGGAAGAGTTCATGGATAATTTCATTGTTGATATATGTATCCAAGCATCGAGAAAATTGATAATTAAATGTGATTTAAGTATCATGGATAATATGAATTTGATTCATATTATAAGGAGAGATATCTAAGATAATTAAATGTGATTTAATTATCAAAGATGTGAATAATGTGAATGTGATTCATGTTATTTGGGCACATGAGAAAAATGAGATCCAAGAAAATTAAACGTGATTTAATTATCATGGATATGAATAATGTGGATAACACTATCCATATTAATCATATATATTATAAATGTGATTTATAATATATAAGAGAGAGCCATATTGTGTTTTATATTTATTGATTAATTGTTAATGTGAATGTGATTCACATTGAATGATTAATTGAAAATATAATTACATTTAGTTTTGGGTTGTGAATGAGATTACATTTTTTTCAATAGCTTGATTGATATTTTCCAAAAGATAATTTGGAATTATTTTTGTGTGAAAATTATTTCGACAAGAGATCATGATATAATCATGAGATAATGAGATCTCATGAGATAACGAGATCTCATGAGATGATGGTAGCCGTCCTCTTATTTTAGGGGATTGCTTTAGTCTTCTCATTACCTCTTCTCTAGTCAAATGTGATTTAAATTGGAATTAATTATGTTGAGTTATCAATATGAATTAATTCAAATTAAATCAATTGTTTTTGTGTTTTACCAACAACAATCTTAGTCGTTGAAATGGACGCAATCAATCTCATCCGTTGATTGTGTGTTGTCCATGGATTGGGATCCATGGACTCCCAAAACCCTATATAAGAAAAGGCATCCCTTGCTCTTCCATACACTTGAATCAATGAATGCTCTCTCTCTCTTTCTCTCTACATGACCATTCTCTCTATCTCTCATGTGGCCGTCCACCATGGATGCACTAGAGAGATCCTCCATCGCCGCAGCGTCGTCGTTATGTTGCCCGATCGTTTGCTCGTGGATCTCTGTCTACTTCGGCGTGCCTTGCCCGTGAAGAAGACGTCGTATCTCGTTTGTTGAGATCAGGAGATCTGTGGTTTGGATCATCAACATGGATTGCAAGGAGCACGCGATTCATCCCCGCGCTCGCAAGCGTCTCCTCCGTCGGATTGGACTTGAGACAGGAGGTCTCTTTGTTTAGAGACTCGATCGCAACCACGCTTCAAGAGGTAATTCTATTACTTGTTTGTGGTTTAGGCGAAACGATCCGAGAAGTGTTCTTAGATCATGTGGTTTTGTCACATAAAAAAATTTAATTTCCGCTGCATCGAGAAACTAGTGCGACTAGTCGCTCCCGATTGCATTTGATGTGATCATCACGCTTTCGTGATGCGCTTGAGGATTTTTCCCATATCCTTCAACTATATTTCTGTGTGAGTACATTTGGCAGGCTGATAGGTTGATGGCCTAATCAAGGTCTATATACGGGCATGCTGGTGTGCATACAAGGGCATATGAGTAATACCATCTCTCAAAGGGATCATACAGGTTCATTTACTCAATCGGAAGACACGAGCTCCCTCATGAGATATTGGAAATTAAATTATGTGCACGGTTGTCTTGCTTTGGAAGCTTGATTGAATTTGTAGGTTTGATATATGCTTTTGGAAAATATATGATCAATACCTTGGTATGATATATGCTTTTGGAGAGTATATGATGGATACCAACTCCCAATGATCAAATGAGAAACTTACTGATAAAACCCTAAAGGAGACATTCTAAATGAGATTTAAAACTTCATGTTTATTCTAGGTCTTTCAGTATACATGATGTACGGGTATTAGGAATACATGAGGGTCATGTGGTCATAAACGATTGTATAACCATGACGCTTCCATTCCTAGGGAGTGATGGAGCGGGTTTGGATTTTACTGACTCATCTCAATAGAGAAGTAATATGATCTTTGTCCAAATTTTGGACAGTCATCTAAATGTGATTCAGATGCAATGAAAAGATTAGATTTAGGGCTTTGATTTAATCAAACATATGTGGAAGGCCCCCAAGATCTCGATTTGCGATGTAATCTCAATATCCTAGTCATTATACGTGGAACGTACAATTGTTTTGTCCTTATTTCCAAGTATCCATGTATGATTCTTGAAAGTATTCAAGGATAATTTCATTATTGATAATGTGTCTGAGCATTTGAGGAAAACTGATAGTTAAATGTGATTTAATTATCATGGATAATGAGAATTTGATTCATATTATAAAGAGAGTTATCTATAATAATTAAATTTGATTTAATTATCAATGATGTGAATAATGTGAATGGGATTCATGTTATTTGGGAACTTGAGAAGAGTCATCTTGGATAATTAAATTTGATTTAATTATCAAAGATATGATTAATGGTCTTATCTCTATCCATAATTATCACGGATTTTATAATAAGATTTATAATATGTTGGAGAGATTTAATTATAAATAGAATTACAAATTATATGTTGTTGTGAACTGGATTTACAATAAACAATTAATTGTAAATCAAATTTACATATTATGTTGGATATATGAATATGATTCATATTTGTCAATGGCATGATTGAAGTTTTCACAAATTTAATTTGAAATTATTTGTGTGACGATAAATGCAATAATTGTTATAGCATATTATTTAATATATATATATATATAGATAGATAAAAAAAGAGACTTTATATCTTTTTTGGTCGTCGTCCACCCTGACTTGTTCAAGGGGTGGACGACCACCCTATATTTAGTAAACATACTTAGTCTTCTAATTGTCTATGTATATTGCTTAAATTTAAAATGAATTAATTATTATCTTGAAGAAGGAGATAATAATTTGTTTTAAACTAATTGTTGTTGTTTTTGGAGCAACAAATCATGACCATTGATTAATAAACCTTTAATCTACACCGTAGATTAAGAGAGCACATGGATTGAGATCTGTGTGCATCCAACTAGTAGAAAAGGAAGGGTAGACCTTGCCTTTTAGATGACATACATAATTCCAAGAGGAATTAAACTCTCTCCATCTCTCTCTACGTACGCCCCTCTCTCCCTCCATAGAGTGGTCGTCTACCCTAAACCCTAGAGAGGGTCGCAGTCATCGCGACGTTGTTGTGCTGCTGGATTGACTACTCGTGGATCTCCATCTTATTTGGTGTGCTTGGCTTATGAAGAAGATGTCAGATCTCGTGAGACGAGATCAAGAGATTCATCGTTTGGAATGTCAACATGGATTGTGAGGAGCATGTGTTTCATCAACGTGTTTGTAAGCATCTCCTCCGACGGATCGAACTTGAGACAGGATGTCTCTTCCTTTAGAGACTCGATCGCAACCACATTTCAAGAGGTAACTTTAATACCTAATAGTGGTTTAGATGAAATGATCCGAGAAGTGTTCTTTGATCATGTGGTTTCATTGTTTTAAATTTTTAAATTTCGCTACCACGAGCAACTAGTACGATTAGTCACTCCCGATCGCATATGATGCAATCATCATGCTTCTATGATGCGATTATGGATTTTCCCATATCCTTCATGTCTAGCTAGAAAAATTGGTGGAAAAAACATAGCTTGGATCTGTCCATAGCGGGATTGGAGCAGTTGACCGGGGTCAACGGTCCCCGCCCCCTCATTGGTCCACGTAAGATGCTAGAGGACAAAACAGTGTAAAATGGAAAGAAATGGAAATAAAATAGTAAATGATTTTATTAAATAAATCTCAAAACATGAAAGTTTATGGGTATATTACCAATATTTTGTGTATTTTTTTATTTTATATTTTAACATTTATTACCCTATTTATATATTTTATTTATTTACAGTATAATTAATTATATATATATTTACATATTTTTATTTTATTTTTAAGATTTTATTTATATACATTAATAATTGTATATATATACTTTACAGGTATAAAATACCTATGTATTTTAGTACATTATTTTTTTGAATGTATTTTTAATGGTTTTCTTTTTTATTTATATTTTTATTATATCTATAATAATATATACAATTATTTAAAAATTTAATAAGAGTAAAAATGTGAAGAGTAAAATATATGAATAAAATAGGGATATTTACACCCATAACCTTGTGTAATTCCGTAACTACATTCATAACCATGTGTAATCGCAAATTACGCCTAAGAACCTAACTAATGTTAACTCTTACACCCATAACCCCATGTTAACTTTTCCTATTAAATATGATGGTATATATCAAACATTTTCCATTTCATACCCTTTAAATTCCTATTATTTATGAATGGTCACTCCCCCTTCCTCCTCTAGCCAGGGAACTCCCCCCGTCGACCTCCTCCCCTTTCTCCTCCAGCTTAGGCAACCCCTGGGCAACGTCCTTCTCCCCTTCCTCCTCCAGTCAGGCAACCCCCAGCTGACCTCCTTCCTCCTCTAGTCCACGAACCCCCTACCCCCCCTCCCCCCCCCCCCCCACCGACCTCCTCCAACCTAGGAAACCCCCTGCCAACCTCCTCCTCCCCTTCCCCCCCCCCCACTGACCTCCTCCTCCAACCTAGGCAGCCCCCGTTGACACCCCCCCCCACCCCACGAAGCCCGACCACCCACCGACCACCTCCTCCAGTCCAGGAAGCCCCCGTCAAAGCCCCCCCCCCCCCCCCCCCCCCCGCGGAAGCCCGAGAACCCAACTGGCCAGCCTCTCCCCACCCACCTTCTTCAGCCCAGGCTGCTCTCGTTGAAGCGCCCTCCCCCCCCCCCCCCCAGAAGCTCGACCAGCCAACCATCCAGTCTCCCCCTACCCACCTCCTCCAGCCCAGGATGCCCCGTCGAAGCGCCCCCCCACCCAGCCCACCCACCCTGGTGGAAGCCCGACCCACTGGCGACCACGAAGCCCCCCACTACACCACCCGCAAGCCTCCCACCCTGTGAAAGCCCTACCCCTGCCACGACCACCCACCGGCTAGCCTCTCAGTCCTCATCAAATCCCCCCACCACCTCCTCCTGCAAGCCCCCCTACAATCCTCCGACTGCAAGCACCTCCCTACAAGCCCCGTATACACTGCCTCCCCCCTCCCCCCCCCCCCCCCAAACACACACACCATCGTCGAAGCTCAAACCCACCCCCAACAAGAACCACTCATGCCTGTAATCTCAGAGAGAGGGAGTAGTTGGAGATCGGAGAGAGGGATAGGGAGAGAGGGCGGTGGTGGCGACATCATGAGGAGGAGTGGAGGGAGGAGAGGTGGAGGAGGTGGTGGCATTGGAGGGGAAGTTGTTAAAAGAGGAAGGGGGAAGGGTTTTTCTACTTTTTATTAATCCTAACTATTTGATCACAGATGGGTTAGATTAACTTAGTCATCTGGTTTAGTTAACAAACTAAAGTAAAGGAGGGTTGTGGGTGTAAGACGACGTACTTATTCAAGGTCCTAGGTGTAATTCGTGATTATGCAGGATTATGATGTAATTACGAAATTACTCAGGGTTATGGGCGTAAATATCCCAATAAAATATATAGATACATAGTACAATGGGACCCCAGAAAGCCGGTTGTAGTATCTTTACTCCATTTTTATTGAAACCACCTTCATTAGATAGATAATTTAATTTAGAATATAACGGAAGTGAGTTTAATCAATTTGAGTTTATATGGAGAAGACATTGACTTGTGAAGTTCGGTTTGCGGCTTTTCCCTCTATGTATCCCAGTTGCACGGTGCATTATTTTTGTCTTCAGTTATTTTTGTATGTTTCTACACATTAATGTGTACATGTTTTATGCTAAAAATATCTTTATTTGAGGTGTGTATGAATGTGTATAAATTAGTGTAAGTTGTGGCTATATGCAGTGTATTGAGCACTTAGGGTTTTTAGGTGTCCGTGTCATTTTATTTGCATTACATTATCTTAACCCCCCCCTACTTTATTCCTTATTGTCCAAGTCAATATTGACTTAGTCTGGGGGTTTATGGTCAGTTAGTATTAATAATACTTCCTTTGTTTTTCTATTCTTCTCTTTATTCAATTATTTTGTATTTAAATGCATGTATTAATTTATTATTTACAGTCAACAATTAGTGTGTTAATTTGTACAAGTTAGATATAATTAAATGTACTAGGAAAAGACAAAATAAAGGAATAAAGGTGAATGAATGGGTATTCATCATGCATCCTTACCCACTCTGTCTAGGGGTGAGTACCTGCGTACAATGAGGGTTTCATGCACCAGTAAGACAAGGGTTCATTTTATTCCTAGTTGTTCTGATATGCTTTCTCAATTTAGTCCCAATTTTAGAGTTATGTTTATCACTTGAAATTAGTGTGATCACAGAATCACACCTATCGTTCAGTCCCTTTCTCCTTTTAAACATAGGTTAGAAAACATAGGGAGGAATCGTAAAACAAAATGCATTCATGAAAACTATGATGTATGCTCAAGACGAATTATACTTACAGTGATTTCCAACACTTTTATGTGTTATGCAAGATAGAATTTATAAGTCTACACTAAATGCATGCAAGTCGATGAAAACCACACCTAAATGGGATACTATTAGCGGGGAAGAAGTCAACTTTGATTTGAGATAATTGTACATGCTTATGTGTGTC
The DNA here is from genome assembly GCA_037367405.1 of Ottelia alismoides. Taxonomy (NCBI): domain Eukaryota; kingdom Viridiplantae; phylum Streptophyta; class Magnoliopsida; order Alismatales; family Hydrocharitaceae; genus Ottelia; species Ottelia alismoides. Next base: position 154,746 of record JAZKJV010010169.1, on the reverse strand, counting down.
TAAATTAATGAATCTTTAATGAGGATATTGTTCACCCGTCAGCTATCGAGGGGGCGGTCGTGAGGTCACACAAGGCGGACCTCAATCGTTGCAATGGCTGCTTGTGACAGCTGACGAATAAGGCAACAATCAACCCACATTTTAAAATTGAAGAAATAAAAGATGAAATGTGGACCAAATTTATTATATCCTATAATAAATAAATAAATAATGACAAGAAAAGTAGGGGTCGAACACAGGGAGTCAAGTTGGTGTAGCAGGTATATTATTTATAAATAAATAATATAGATATTTGTACAATATTCATTTAATTAATCAATTAATTTTTTATGGGTTTTAAATTTAAAACTATAAATATTATATATATAATTTTTAATTTAATAAATTTTCTTTTTTTATATTTTCTAATTTTCAGTTCCTTTTTCTTTTTAAAATATAATATATATAACTAAAATTATGTAATATGCATAATATAAGTGATATATAATATAAAATATATACTAATTATAAAAAATCATAAAAATACCTAAAAGCAATCCTTTTATTTTTAAAAGGATCTAAAATATTTATAAGTTGTTTATAATAATTAATAGTAATATTAATTATATATAGCTATATATATGTATCTTATCTAATATAGGGTATTATAATTATATTTATATTTAATCAAAATAAACAAAAAAAGTATTTTTCATGATTTTTAAATTTTTCTTATGTATTTATGATTTTTTAGGAATTTTAGCTAATTTTTAGGTATTTTTCAAAGTCCAAAATATACAAAATCAAGGACTTTTAAAATAGATTGAATTGATTTGGAATTTAAAATTAGCAAAAAGGCTCAAATTTTTTCGAAATAAATTTAATGTGTAGATAATAATATACATAATAATATAGAGATAATATTTTGGGTTTTTTAAAATATATTTTACAACTTTTTTTAATGTTAGCAAGGGTTAGCTATTTTTTTGGTTCTTTTTAGTATTTTTTGTGATTTTTGGTATGTAGCTATAAACAAAGGTAATAAATAGTATCTAATTTTTTCGAATTTTTGAAAGGGTTTTATAAAAATTTTGTATTTTTATCTCTAAACAAGGATAAAATAACACTTCAATTAATTTTTAAATAAATGAAAATGCTAGGTAAATACCAAAAAATTCAGAGCATGAACAAGCACAAAATCTCACATTTCCTTCTATTTTTCCATAATTTTTCACATAATGGGGATATTTAATCCAAAACAAAAGGCACAAAAATAAATACAGAGAACCAAAAGGGTTGTTTATGCAATATAATTGAAATTCTGGGGGCACAATACAAAAACACCAAGAGTTTTGAACTATTTTTATAAATCTAAATACTAAAACTAAATAACCAAACCTGAAGGGGCTTGGTTGCAAAATACCTTGTTCATGTGGGGCGCCACATGAGTTGATGTGGCACAGGACCTAAATATAATATCTAGTAAAGACAGGGGTCCGGTTGTAATTTTTACAAAAAACTTTACAATGTGCTAAAACATTTACAAGACTAAATGATAAATATACAAAAAGAGAGGGGTTGTTTATTAAATTACCCCTTTACTTGCACGATAGGAGGGATGAGGTGCGGCTACATGGCTGGATGAATGGTCTTGGTGGGGTACCACTTCCTTGGAAATCAAGGGCCCAGATTAGATCTGGGCCTGAGCCTAATCTGACGGCTAGGAGGCTGGCTGGGAAGAACTTTGAAGAACTAGTCGCTGGCGAGTTTGAATCCATGATCCTGGTTGACTCATCCTTCCTCCTTCTCTGAGATTCTCCCCTCTTTCCTGGGATACTTGCACATCCAACATGTGTCTCCTCGAGGTCTGAGCTCGCTAAAAGAGCTCTGGAGGTAGGCTGACTTGGATCCCTTGTTCAGACCTTTAGGTGGGGCTCCAAGTGATGTTCATTGTCGTGAAACTGCTCAAAAAGGTTACGGGGGTTGAGGGTTATTTCCCCGACCCTCTTATGAAGCTACAGAAGCAATGGGTCGACAGAATGGTGGAACACCAGCGAAGGTGGCAGAGATGGATTCTGGGCATCTGATTCCATGTAGGAATCATGTGGGAAACAGAGTGGTATTTTGGAGAAGCATCGGATGGAGCTAATGGAGGCGAAAGGGAGTCAAAACAATGTCGAGGGACGATGATTTTTTATTTCTCAAATTATGCTAAAGGTGCGATTAAAAGCAAAAATTAATCCTAATTCTATGCTACTAGAATGAAATGCGGATGAAGAATATTACCTAGCAGATCAACGAGCTTTGGAGCTCATATCAGGGAAGGCTCAATGGAGAAGATGACCGGTGGACCTGGATTTGCTACTCTACCACTTTGTCCTCACCGCGAAGGGTCGGAGTGCCAGTTCTTGTCACCAGGGACTCGAGAGAGGTGTTCTAGGGGGCTTACAATGAGTTAAGAGAAATAAAAAATGCAAATAAGGTCATACCTCCTTATTTATAGACATGGATCCGATGAATTTTGGAGAGGATATGGTGCGAAGCCCGATGGTGGTTGGTGAGGATTCCAGCATGGGCGAGGGCGAGGATTGAAAGAGCTATCGATTGGTGGTGGAATTGAGAGGAATGGATGCAAGATGGAGACATGGAAAAATGGCGAAGAAGGGGTGTTAGAGGTCCCGACAGTTTGGCTGAAGGAGGATGTACATATGACCGGGGTCAACAATCGCGACCCTCTAGTTGGTCCATGTGGACTAACCAAAAAAAGGAAATTAGAAATTGATTATAAATTCAATAAAAATTTGTAGATGAATTAATTATTTTGAGAGTATAGAATAAAAAATGTTTCTAAATTTATGTTGTATTTTAGACATTTTTTAATGAGGTTTTTATTTTACATGTAAAATATAGGTGTAAATACTTATATTTTGGTATTTTATTTTTAGTGTATATTGTATATTTTATTATTTTATATAGTTTATATAATTTTGATTTATTAAATTATATATTTAGGTATTTTTTATATTTTGAGGAGCTTATTTGCACACTTATAATTATGTATAGATTCTTTATAGGTATATATGTATATTTCATCTATGTGTTGAAGTACATGATAAATTTTAATTTTATTTAGTTGTTTTAATTTATTTTAAATATGTATATGTGTTTTAAAAACTTATTTGCAATTTTATAAAAAAAAGAAGAAGTTGAAAATTAAAGAATACATAAATTGAATAAAATATATAGGTTTGTTGCACAGTATGAGCCCAAAATCTAAATTTTGTGCCTTACCTCCTAATTAAATGAAACCACCTTCATTAAATAGCTTATTAAAAGTTATATACATTTAAAGGTGATTTTGGACTAATTTTGTAAAGTATGAAGAAGATACAGGTCTATGAAATTTTTATTTTGGCTTTTTATTCTATGTATCCAGGGCACACTGTGCATTTTTTTTTATGAAATCAGTTTTGTATTTTTTTATTTTTATATAAATTATTCATATAGAGGGTCTTCTAATTTGAGGTGTAAAATAACAAAATAAAATAGGTGCCAAAAATCAATTATAGATGAATTAAAATTAGGGTTTTATGTATGGTTTTCTGTATATCTTTGTATAGTTGTTCTACCCTATCTCCCCCTACTTTATTCCTTGTCGACCACACCATCATGATGACTGCATCTCGGGGTCTAGGGTCATTCAACACCTATGGTGTCTCATTTCTTTTTCTTTTCTTCCTTTTATTCTTTTATTCTGGAATTAAATAAAATAAATAAACAGTATTTTATACAATATTATGTACACTTTTTCAAGTGTTTATTTTGACAAATTAATGATATATGCATGCATTTATCTAGGGTTTTAAGACAACAATGAAAGAATAAAGGTGATGAAATGGAGATTCATCATATATGAATTTTTATTTGATGAAATGTAGCCTAAATTACAAAGCGCACATACATGTTTGAATTTACACTACCGTGTGTCTATCTTAATTTCACCACTCAAGTCGAGAACCACTCTCGACACAATCAGAACAAATAAAAAAATAATAAAGAGTGTCTAATCTCTCTTACAACTATGAGCTCTCAAACATGAGCTGTCGCAAATAATGCAATTACCTATATTATTACAATAATAATTACAAAAATATTTATGCTATATGCAATGAAATTAATTATCTATCTAATTAGCTTTATTTCTCTCTAAGCAGTTGAGTCAACCCCATCAGCTCGAGCACCAAACCTGAACCTCTACGTCACTCCTCATCGAGTCGCTTCGCGGGCCGTAGCCAAATAACAGATGGTCATATAATCTCATGAGAAATATAGCTATCAAGATAAATAATTAATCAACATAACAAGATAAGGACATAAACTAACACAAACATGCTTAACTTAAATAGCTCAAATTTTGATTAATCACAAAAACTAAGCCAAATCAAATAATCTAATCAAGTTGTGTCCCAAGAAATGGTGTCATTTGATGAATCCTATTTCCACCTCTTTAATAATAGATAATTGTAGTATAGTAGGTAGAAATTAATTCAACAAAAACCACCCTTTTGAATATGGGGAGATTTTAACTTCGTAAGTGTACCGAGGTCAAATACAGGGACACTACTCATTAAATTATCTAATTGGATCTTAAGTCAAATAATTAAATTACTCTAAGGGACCATTTAAATTAAGTATGCAAAACACAATGAGATGGATACATGATTTTTTATTTGATTTTTAGATGCAAATATTTTATGCGACAAAATGACAAATGCAATTATGCTCATTCATGACTCACATGAACAACATATCACAATTAATCACCTGATTGCAATGATTACTCTAGTTAAACATTACCCTCAAATATTGACCAAAGAATACACAAATCAAATTTCAATTCAATTCATGTATATTACAATTCAATTCAATGGCTTATTTCTCAACCCGTCATTTTAAACCGCCTAAGTTGAATCAAGATCAATAAATATCATGCATGGCACATCAATCATGATCCTGATTATTACAGACATATCTAAGGCATGAAAGGGATTTAATTTAGCGTTTAATACGAAAGCATGCAATTTTCAACTCATCATATCAAGTTTAAAAGCCACCAAATCTCTCTAAATTTTAAATCAATCTCAACAAAGTCACATCAGAGAATTAAAAATATAGGATGAAAGAGAATGAAACAAGCTTTTAAACAAGACTAATATCATTAGAAATGGAATTGTGATTCAAAAGTTATCAATCATTGAAGTTATGGACGAAAAACCTTTCATATTGGTCAAAAATAAGGTTCAAAATGCAAATAAATAAACATCTAGGGCTAACCATGTAAATATACCATACACGAGGACATGTAAGGAGTATGGCTTATCTTGCAAAATATCTAGGTGTACGTGAGGCGGACGCGTGAGGCGGGAGAACCAAATTATAAATATGTTGTAGCTCAATCCAGGTTCTACAAATTGCTCCATTTTCGTGAGGCAGGTGCGTGAGGGGCTACTCTAAGGCGAGTAGTGGAGGCTCGAGCGATGTGGCACTCTATGGTGTTGTGTGCCTAGGTTCGAGCGCCTGAGCCTCAATTGTGAAAAGATGCTTCAGGTCCGGAGCTGGGATCCAATCTCAATTTTAAGATTATATTGGGATAATATGATCCAATAGTATCTGCTCATCATGTTCTTCCCCCTCTTCCATGCACGTCGGAGGCTTGGCGGAGCTCTGTTGGTGCGTTGTTGTGAATCCTTGGCTTAGGAGGGCAGGATGGACATCAAGGAAGATGTCTGAGACCATCATGAAGATGAGGGAGGTGCGGCCAAGGGTTGAAGAGGGTTGAAAGCCCTAGCAATGAAGGCATGTCAGAGAATAAAAGCTCGAATAGAGCTGTGTTGAGTTTCTTATCACTGAAGGACTTGCTTCCACCTACAGGGGTCAGCACATAGACAAAGCAATCCGGGCCCTAATTGTATGTGAAATGTGGCGAGACGGAGGTTTTGCGAAGGTGGTGGAGTTTGAGCCTAAATGGGTCACCCTACTTTATGAGGGTAGTGATGGGTCGATGTTGGAGGAGATGTGGAGAAGTAGAGGTAGAAGAGAAATGGGTGTACGAAGATCGGCAAGCAATGGTGAAGGCAGAGGGTGTGCGAATGAGTGATGGAAAATCGGAGAATCAACAAAGAAATGAAGAAGTTGATTGCCTACGGTGGAAGAAGATGATCTGGAGTGGATGGAGGATGAAGGACTCAGCCTATGGAGAGGCCTAAACAGACCTCGGGTCTTAGCTCTATACTTTGCAGTGAGAGCAAAGCTCTAGCAACTCCAAGGTGGTGTTGTGATGGTGGCGGAACCACCGGATCACGTCGGTAAGGCAAGGGTCTTTGCTTGACCTCCTGCTCCTCTTCTGTCACAAGAGGAAGGAAGAACGGATCTCCATGTCTTACATTAGTGGCAGATACCGACCAAAATGGTCGGTGAAGGTGGATTTGCAAGAGAGTATGGTCATTACAGAAGATGTGTCATGGGAATTAGTAACTACCATTAGGATGAGATTAGCAAGGGGAATTAGGTTTATTGTTAGGGGTGTGAGAGGGATGTGATGTCTATGGAGTGGATGGGGTAGATTGTGGAAAAACGATGTGGGATGGTTAGGAAAAATGGGAGAAAGAGAGTCATCGATGAGGTGTATGTGGAGAAGAGGGTGTTACGGAGGTAGAAGACGATTCACAGTCATTGGATCTTACGATCGAATGGACACTTATGGGGTGTGAATGAGGGGCCCTGATTAAATCAACTAGAGCGATCAAATGGTGTAGGATGTTTGCGGCTGGAAAAGAAGGAGCATGCCATTTCGGCAGCCCTGGGGGTGCCACGTGGTCCAATGAGAAAATAAAGAAAGGGAAGAAAATAAAGATAAATATAAATAAAAATACATACATGTTTCAAGTAAAAAAATGTTCAACATGAAAGTTGTAGATCTTTTTTGAGATCAACAACTTTCATGTAGAACTCAAAACTGAGATTAGATCATATATACAAGATACAATTTTAGCAAGTATTTTTAAATAATTAAAACCACTTGATTTAATTTCTTTTGTGATTTTTTTATTTTAAATTTGTTGTTAATTTCAAAACAAATATGTACAATATTTATCTGATTTTATGAGATTTATGATAATTAATAAAATACAAAAAATAAATTCACATTAATTAATCCATTTATATACAATAATTTGGGCTAGTTATGTTCACGAGGTTATTTGTTAAAGTTAGTTAATTAGTTTTGAATCTTATTGATTAGTTTAAGCAGGGAGGTTAATAAATAATAATATGATGATAAATCACAAATTAATCATCTGCTCGCACGCACTTGACCAGTAAAAATTGACTCTTTCTTTCTATGTTGGGTGAGGGGTTGTTCTAGAAGAGAGTACCCCCTTCAAGAAACTCCATGATGTTAGCGTGCTAAACCTAAAAGCTATGAATATCTATCATTATTATTGGGCTTCTCTCAGTTGAGCACTACTTTTACTTTCAAAGGGGCCACATATATCCATGCTCATGAGGTGGGATGGCCTAAGAAAGTCATGTCTTACAACTATAATTCACACATATTGTATTTTACACATAACGTGTGCTTCCGCAGTACCTCGAGCACTAATCTCAAATGTAGCTTAAGTTGCTCCTTAGTCTTGGAATAGAATATAACATCGATAAAGACTATCATACATGTATCCAAGAATGGTCTAAATACCATATTCCTCAAGTCCATGAATACTGCAGTAGCATGACCTTGAAATCATAATGCATATATCATTTAAAATGCATGACTTCAAGATATATGCATCCTTGATCTACAACTAGTAGTAGTCAGATCTCAAATCTATTTTCTAGGAAAGGAAAGCCCATTGTAGTTGATCGAAGGTTTCATCGATGTGGGGCAAGGAGCAACGATTCTCAACTATCATTCCATTGTGTTTCCTATAGTCATTGCACATGAGCATAGACCAATTCTTCTTATTCATGAACAACATCAGTGCTCGCAAGGGATATCATGATGTATGAAGCCATTCTTCAACAGTTCTAGTAATTGAACCATGAGTTCCTTCATTTTTGTTGATGTCATTATATTTGGTGTAATCGAGATCACCTACATCCCTGGTACTGGGGAATCTCAAATTCAACTTCTATCATTGGGGGGAAGTCATGGTAGTCCTACGAAAATACATCTACAAAGCCATAAATATCTACATCTACTATGGCCTTTCTCAGATTCTGACAGGCTTCCTAATTGAATGACTTTCCTTGAATTAATTATTACTAACTGACAATGGTGAGCCCAGATGCTTCAATAAAGCACTATGGTGAAACAAGGAAATAGTGGGATATAGTCATGGGAGATGAGATGGATTCCCCCATAAGCAACAACACGTGACATTTAATCCCACTCACAGAGCTATGTAGCTATTGAAAAAGAAGACATAGTATGAATGTTTAGAAAAAGTTTTTATACCTTGAAGTAGACTCCCAGGCCATATTACGAAAAGTTTGATGATTTCAAGATAAATATTAATTCCACAAGTGTCATGTAGACCACTATTAGTACTTTAAGAAAAAATAAAGAAAATTAAATTCCATTCATCTTGTACAAATTACACATACGACATTATTTTGTATATAATTCCTTATTCTATTTTATTTATCACACAATTCATTTCAAATAAAAATATTTTCTTCTTGGAACTTGTACATAAAAATAAGTTGTAAATATTAAAAATAAATACAAGAAGATTCATTCTACATTGTGTAAATTATGACACTTTAAAAAAACTGCAGAACCAAGCTTGTTAGATCCATATCTTCTCCATAAAAACTCAAAATAAAGCAAACTCACTTTTATCGTACTCTAAATAAAATAAGCTTTAAAAAAAGTAGTTGCGCTAAAATCAGAGTTAAGATGTAAAATATGGCTTTTTGGAGTGTATTGTATATTGTGCATATACTATATATTATGTGAAGATATCATTTTTTATTTATTTTATGTACATATTTGTTCATATTATATTTTAAAATAATTTTAATGATTGTATTTTGGCCATAAAAAATGCAAATAAAAATTACAAAATCAAAACTCATGAAAATAAATTATTGTATATATTGTACATGTACTACTGTATATATATTATAAATATACCTATTTATTTAACCTAATAAATTATTTCAGAAAAATAAAATAAAAATATATTTAAAATCCTTGTAAAATGTTGTGAATAAATAATATATCAAATTATACAATTATTTGTAAAAATAATTTATTAAAAAAACAAGTGTTGTATATATAGGTAAAAATACTTAGGGTGCACTTGAATTGAGGTGGCATCTTTCCATTATTATGCAAAGGTTTTATCATAGGCCGTCGGATGAGGAGTGTACGAAGTAGATTGAAACCACTATGTGGTTTTCGTGCCAACTAACATTCCTATAATGTGGGATGGTTAAATTAATGCTAAAAAGTAGTAATACACGTCATTGAACATTCTATATTTAGGAATATGTAGATTTAAGTAGACAACATGACAAAAAGATTTGACTGAAAAAATCACCACATTTTAAAATATATGTTATGAAAATACAATCGATTGAGATATTTTACATGTACATGTCATATTTTACAAATGCGTCTCTATCGATAATTGGGAAAAAACTCTAAATACGGTGACATTTTGTGTTTATTCAATTGAATTTTACACATATTACTTTTCATAAAATTACATAGTGGTTACGTAAAAAAATAATAAAGTGATCAACACATTGCAAACTCTCTTATACGCATATACGAAATGAGAATTTTATATAGAACGAAATGAGAAATGAAAATACATAATATATATATATATATATTTTAGACATATAAGCATGAAATTACGTATTTGATTTATATTTTACAACGATATTATGACAACTTACGAAAAAATAATGCAACTTGACAACTAATTTACCAACAATTATCGTATTTTACGTAAACATTATCTATTTTACGAAAAGATACTATACTTTAGTAAGTTCTATTTCAATTAAGATATGTATGTTATATCTACAAAGGATGTATATAATTTCTCAGATTCTTGACATGATATATATTTACTATTTTATACAATAAATTACAAAGTCACAATTTTTTTACATCAAATGAAGGTATTTTACTGAGATATTATGACATTTTGCACTAGCTTATTGACAATGTTGCTTCTATTTTACATTACTGGATTATATTTTACAAAAATAAGTTATATTTTACAACATTGTCCTACATTCTACCATTTGATAGTTCTCTTGGACTGATGTTTTCAATTCTACAATTGATGTATTCTAATTCACTATTTCATAAAGTTTGATAGAATTACAATTTTTAACAATATATTACAACTAATTCATTTAATTTATAACAAAATATCGTATTTTACAATTGAAATATAACATTTTGTATCTATGCAAATGGTAATGTGATGATTAATTTAAACAAATTAATTGTATGTTACAATAATATGATGTATTTTACAGGAAAAAGGGTATTTTACTAAATGATAAATAAATAGTCGTTACTGATTTTATGTCTAACAACGATAAATACAAATAAAATGACAACATATCCGATGTATCAGCTCTTATTTTGATATTAGTCTTATATTGCATTTTTAAAATTTTCATTTAGTATTTTTTAAGACTTTCGTGAAAGAATATAAGCAATGATATATGTGTATATATATAATGTTTGTTTTACGGACTAAATAAATTCTATTAATGATTTTATATTCCAGGAAAAAAAACCGCTGAAGGCTGAGATTGCAAATGCTTTGAAGATTTTCTTGAGTGAAAAAAGTAGCATACACATTTCTCATTCAAAGAAACAAAATCTGAAAGCAAACATATCAATTGGAAATTAGAAATATGCAGCAATATTGATGAAAACATATACAGGAATTTGGAAGAATTGATAATAAGAATAAGAATAAACATATTATATAGATGAAGATAAAATACCAACCTGGTTAGACATACTGATGAGATCGCAGTAATGCCTTTGAAATGGACACAATAGCTAACAATGTTTAAAGCACAATGAAAAAAGGGAAATGGTGTTTTCGAGTAATAATTAATTACCAAATTAATGATAACTCATTATTAAGCTAAATCAATTTGTAATTTAAATTTTTAAATTATTTCTATTTTTAGGCAAAATGGAAACAAGCTCTTACTTATTACAGATGAATACGAAATTGTGGATAACCCAAAAATCGGGATCTTTAAATTAATCAAATAGAATTTTAAGAAAGTAAAAAATGAAGTATATTCATATAAAAATATTACATAATACCTAATTTGAAATTAAACGAGAAGAGGGGTACCGCATATAGGCGACGACGACGAAGAAGACGCTCTTCTAGACTATCGATTGAGGAGAGAGTCTGCCCTCGAAAAAGCGCTTTCTAAGGAGGAAGAAGGACAGCCGGCGATGATGGAGGAGATGCAGTCGAACTTGGTTGAAACCATGCGGGAACAGGAAGACGATTCTGACCAGTATTGTGAAGGTACATTGTTAGAACTCCAGATCCATCATCTGAAACCAAATATCAAAAGTAAGTAAAAATTCAAATTAAAAAGAACTGTTTATCATTTTTTTATAAATTATATCTCTGTTAAATGGTATGAATAGAAGGAACACTCCTTCCAGTTAGCAAAACAAAAGAGGTTGACGTTGAGAAGGATCCTTTGAAGGTTGAAGATGATTTTGGAAGTACGAAGATTGATGTTTATTTAAATATAAATTGTTTTCTTATTTTATATGAACATACACATGATTCATTGCAACCACAAAAATGTTGTTTTTTTGTCTCTACTCCTAGGCAAAGGGTATGTACAACACAGATGTTACATTGAACATTTTGTTCATTTCATTGATAACCATAGACCCACGCCCAAACAACAAGCACTTTTGACAAAGACTGCTTTTGGGAAGCTAATTAACATTGGCCATGTTAAAATCCAACGAAAAAACCTTTAATGGTTGGTTGAACAGTACCAAGGAGGGAGGAATTTCAGATTTTGAAATAAGGTGGTGAGTTTCAGTGATGAAGAGGTTGGAGCAATATTGGGCCTACCTAGCTCTGGTTTCTCAATCACAATGAGAGGAAGACACCTTCAATGGAAATCATTTATATCGCAAAAACTGATTGAAGAAGGAATGGTTTTCAATAGGAAGAAGTTGAACAGCATTCTCGAGGACTATTACAATAGAGATAATGACAACTCGGTCTCTATTTATGTTACATGCTTGATACTTTTGATGTTTGCCACATTCCTTTTCCCAGACAGTTCTTATTCTTTTCTGAAAGATTTGTTACACTATGTAGAATCCCTTGAAGATACATGATTCTTTAACTGGTCTGGTGCTGTAGCAAGAATGATACTATTCAACATGGATGACGTAGTAAGTAGAGTTCAAAAGAGAAGAGTCGGTTCATCAAGGGTAACACTGGATTACCTTACAAGATGTGTTGCATGCTTATATGTGAGTTCTTTGATATTAATTTTTTATTATATGATCAATAATAAGAATTAATAATAAAACAACTGAATCAGGTATGGATGATGGAGTACTGCTGCAAAGACCTTGTGGTCAGCAGAGATCTTAGACCACGGATCAGGAAGTGGGCTGGTCCAATCAAAGAGGTTTCCAGATCATTGGTTTCAATCAGTTCTGAACAAGTAAGCATTGTTAATATGATATATGATATACTGGGTGTCTCATAATTTCAATATTTTCATTACTAAATGATCTTCTTTTTATAGATATTGCCTGCTTTGCAACTACAAAAAATAAAATAGTAAAGATAGGAGCAGACGAGTATGTTTTTCCGTTTAAGAAGTTTACCATCGGTGGTTTTACGGTGAGAAGACCAGAAATTGTGATAATAAACCCCATCCCAGTACCACAAGATGTTTTCACAAAGAAAGGAAAGCAAAAGATAGAAGAATGGTGTGACAAAAAAAATAGTTGCTTGTGTTTCACCTGCAGACGTCGTAATAAAAAAGAAACAAAAAAATGTATATGTGAAGTATTTTTCAGTGAGATAGAGGAGCTGAAGGAGAAAATTAAAGAAATATGTGAATCGTATACAAAAAAGGATGCAGAACACATCAGATTAAATTCTGAAATGAAGAAAGAGAATGATAAATTGAGATCTGAGATTTTGGAGCTGAAGGAAAAACTAAAAATGTTTCATGATCATGATATGATTGATGTTGAACAAAATGCATTCCAATCAGAAGATACATTAGAGAATAAATCTGGAAATGTTGTTGAAGGTGACGTTGATAACAATAATCCAGACATGCTTGCACCGACATTTAATGTAGCTGATGTGAAAGAAGGAGATTTGGAACATAGTGACTCAGATATCGGTGAAAAACTTGAGAATTTAATTTCAGAAATCTGTGATGAAGATTCACTGCAGCTTTCCCAAGATACGACAAAAAAAGTTTCAACTATGAACAGTAGCATGCCTTCGTTTGATCTGAACATTGTGACATTGCACATTCAGATAATGTGCACACAGAGACTACAACAAAGAGAAGAAAAAGGGAAAAAGTTACAGTTCAACAAAGCTCAATAATTAAAAGATTGAAACAGAGAAGAGAAGCCAAAAATTTTTTACAAGAATCAATGAAGCAAGGGAACGAAGATCATGAAACACAAGAGGATGACACAACAAGTGGGGTAAGCCATATAATATAAAACAACTTATTTTGTATACATTGAATACATATGACGTAGAATAGAGATTTTTAATACTGCACATAAAACTTTATATATTCTTTATGATTATGATAGTAATTGTTTCTAACATTGTTTGTAATTGATTGAATAAGAATCAGTATCTATGCGATCTCGTAACTGATTTCAACGAGAAAGTATCAGAACAGACGAAGAAAACAATTCAAGAATTTATTCGTGATCCTGCAGACAAGTAAGTATTTTAAACAAATTTCAACATTTACATTTAAAAATCTTTAACTTTAAAGAGATTATATAAATTAAAGATTATTCGTCAGATTGAATGCCACCTACTTTACTCCGGGGAATCGAAGTTGTAAAGGGAGAGAAATTCATAACTTTTTGTATGAAAGAATGATCGAGGATTCGGTACGTATATTTTTATTAATTACTTTTTAAAATTCCTTTATGAATAAATTATTTTCGATATTACATATAGTCGACATGTTTATGGACGTGCTACATCATAAATACTACACAACTAATGATCATATCCCATTTCTATTCACACCAATATTCCAAATGGTGAGATTGTAAATACTGATATAATTTTTTTTAAATATCTTTAATCACCATAATTTAATATTCTTACTTGTATTTTTCAGCAATATCTTGTGAATCTGGTGGTTAATGCTACGGAAAATGAATTTGATAAGCTCGATGAGCTATACAAAGAAGGAATACACATACCAGAGTTGGAGAAAATTTTCATGGTTATTCACACAAGAAACCATTGGCACCTTCTTGTGACTGATTTTTCATCGAGAAAGTTCCTTTCGTACAATTCTATGAAAGGAACAAAATTCCATAAAAAAGATGTATTGAAATGGGTATGACATAATAAAATTTTACATTTTATTAAATTATTTAATTCATTGTTAATAATATTCTATTTGAATTACATCTCAGCATGGCTGGATTTCAGAGTACTTCATGGACAACATTCCAGATGAATGCCTTGCAGGTTGGGAAATCATATACGTGCAAGATTGCCCGCAGCAACCTTCACAAAGTCTGGACTATGGTGTCTACGTCATGAAAATGATGGAGTACCTGTGCGAAGGAAGGGCGTTGGATTTCAACTACGACGATATTGACAGATTCAGAGCTGAAATAGCTTCCTTATTGTTAACGTGCGATCACATAGAGAACTCAGCGACACAGTGATAGAGATGGCGGACATAATATAAACGCATCTTAAAGTTTTTGCATTTTAATTTAGAACTATGTATTGTTGCAATGTCTTAAATTGTGTTATGTTTCCATAGTTTATGTTTAAACCTTCTTTAGAATGAAACACTTCTTTTAAATATCATGATTATCCTATGTTTGCATTGACTATCTGGTTACATGTTGTAGTCAATATATACATGTTTGACAGGGAGACAAAATATGTATTCTAATGCTCGATAATGAACGTGGTTTTATGGTTACAAGTGTGTTTTCCAATGATCGAAAATCTTCTTCTACATTAATGATTCACAATCCAATGATTTTTGTATGTTTGTTATTACTCTTGCTGATTTAGACTTCTTCTTGCAAATAGAAGAATAATTTTTGATGAAAGTTATGATAAGGGAGTGTAGAATATTGATTAAAATTGTAATTCTATACAAAAGAATGTAAATTATTGTAAGTAACTGTAATATAATGCATACACAAATAAATTGTATATCACCACTTTAATATAAAAGTACCGATAAGGACTTGTACAATGATTAGTATACAATACGAAATAATATTATCTTAGATCTTATACGATAACGACTTATATTAGCAAATATATGAAAACTATTATAGAATGGTAATATAAGTTGTAAGAGACTGAAATTATAAGACTGAAAGTTGATTTTGTACGTTAGAATTTCACATAACAATAAAGCACTGAAGTACTATGCGTTATAGTATGTTACAAATTCAAAATAGCAAACCTCTGAACTTCCACAAAGAATATGACACCGACAACCTTTACATAAAATACAGGCAGTCATTGTCCCTATTGTAAAATAATGGAAATTTATGTAAATCATCATAATAATATGTAACTTGTTGATAATATATGTAAAATAGTGAACCTATTTATAAAAAGTATATCTCCACATTAAAGTAGGAGTGCTACAAAACTTAAACTACAATAAGAATACATATTACATGGATCTTGTACAAGAGGGAATCATAATCGAAAATCTCTTAAAGATATTATTGAATGATAATATAAGTCCTACGATTTAAGATTGTTGATAATGAAAAATTATTATAGGAAAAATATGATAAAGATATTTAAAATGTTGAGTGAATATGTAAGTTATTACATAGAGATGTAAAATGTTGAATATATTTGTAAAATACTGCCCATATTTGTAAATTATGTATCTGGAGTATAAAATAAAACTACTTTGTCTGCTTAGCAGATATTACCGACTATATAATATACAGTAAGAATTCATATAACCTAGATATTGATTCCAATTGTTAGGATTGTTGATAAGAAATATTTAATAATGTAATATTGACATGTGTTACAGAAATGTGTCAAATTTTATATCAAAGCCCTAAAAACACAGTTAATAAGGATTAGTATACATTACGTATACTAAGAATGAATGACAAGTATAATTAAACAGATAAAATCCCTGAAAAACAGAATCATTAAACAAGAATGAAATGAATGACACATATATCCAAATAATATGATTTTGAACTTATATGACTGAAAGCTCATGTTGAACGTTGAACATTAACATCACAAAAAACACAAAGCTGAAATACTCTCTGTTATGATTTCACAAAGGGATACATCAGAACTTAAACAATAAAAATAAAACAATGTTCGAATTCTATAATAATTGAACAAAGTACGACAAGTAAAAAAATACATAAAATATAAAAATTCAAAGTCTGATAAGCAGCCAAACGTCAAAGCTCGATTGCAGCCAAGAATCTTTCCGTAAATTACAATCCTGCAAAAAAATGATAATAAAATGAATATAATAAGCTACATTAAAATGTTTTATATGAAATGTAAAAAATGTTACATCAAAATAGAAAAAAATATACTCTTACATTAAAAGAATTTGATCAATTCATGTTAATATCGGTCGTCCTCACCTTCAGAATAAAGCACAAGGATTAACGAACTAAAAATAGAAATTAATAAGTAAAGAATGTTAAAAATTTACCATGATTCGCCGATTTGTTATTAGGACAATTTCAGAATCGTGTCCAACATTGTATTTGAGGCACGATTTGCATTGTCGGCCTCTATTTCTTCTCATCTCAGATTCCGATCTAATACGATTGCCAACGCCCTTAGGTCTACCACCGTGACCGCTTCCTTTCGTTCTCGCAACATTTGGTTCTTTAACAGCTGGTTCAGTAATCATATCTGGAACATTTGTATTGTTCCCAGTTGTAAAGCTCGAAGAAGGTTTATTACTTATCATATGATCAATATTGCTACATAAATCTCTTAATTTTTCTTTAGCAAATAAGAATATGTCCTCATCCTATTCGACCGAAGCTGAAATAATATGCGAACACAATTGATTCAGCTGAGACGACCTTTCTTGGTGTGCAACTTTCATGTAAATAGGATAATTTCCTGATTTTTTAATAGTTCTTGTCCACCTTTTCAATATATATTCCTCATTCAGAAGCTCCACATTCTGTTTCTTCAAAACTGCAAGTATGCGCCTACATGGATATCCAAAGAATTGCATATTCTTGCATTCACAAACAAGAAAATCGCTTTCCGTAGACGAAGAAACACATAATTCTTCATCAGGTTTCCCAATATATGACACAAAATATTGACAGTAATCCAGAGAGTTCGAATGAGTTCGAACATTAAGTTCCTTCACTTCGTTCAGTTCAAACCAAAATTTGTAAAATATGAACTTGGTGTATATACGAACCATCTGTACCTCCATCTTCCATTTGAAATTTGATTTTGGAGTGTATACTTCACCAATGTTATCCATGTCATTCTCTCTTTCCCTGCGTCGTTGAATTGCACTTTGAAATCTACAGACAAATTCCAGCAAAGAGTTCTGTTTAGTGATGTGGTGTTGCAAAAATGCATTCATACTTTCACTCCTCTGTGTACTGCGCTGACCAGCCCAAAAATAATCCTTAAGATATAAACTAATCCATTTATATCTGATACTATATTTCTCATTCAACCATACATTAGATGATAAATCATATTGATCAATAATCTTGCACCGGCTTTGCTCAAATTCACTTATAGTTATACTTTTCCATACAACTATGGAAAACGCTGAAAGAACTTCATTTATATCTTTAATCTTTCCAAGCTTACTTTTAAGCTTGGCCATTATATGCCAAGTGCAGGATTTATGAACAGTATGTGGAAAACATATCCTAATAGATGCACAAATTGCCGGATCTTCGTCTGTGATTATAAAAATTGGATGTTCACTCATTACTTCTAGAAATCTCTCAAATAACCACGAGAATGACTCAGTTGTCTCTCTGCTCATGAATGAATTTCCAAAGAAAATTGTATAACCGTGATGGTTAACACCACAAAAAGATCCAAAGACCAGATTGTATTCATTGGTCCTATATGTTGTGTCGAATGATATTGTATCACCGAATAATTTGTAATCTTCAATAGAGGCACTATCAATCCATATACACTGAGTAAGTCTGTTATCATCATCGGTTGTGTAAGCATAGTAAAAATCAGGAGTATTGGCCTTACAACTTTCAAAATGTTCAATTAGAAGGTGAACATCCATCCCAATATGTTGTTTTTTCTCCTTTCTGTTTAAGTTGTAAATATCTCGAACAATACTACCAACTTGACCGCTAGACATGTTTATGAACGCTGACTGCTTAGATACAGGTATGTTCATATCATTCATTGACTTCACAAGCATTTTTGTGGCTTTTAAATAACGTCTATTTGGTCTGAGGTATCTACGTTTAGATGGAGAAACGAGATTGTGATTGTGTTCTGCTTCAAAATTCGATACAAACCAATACTTGAGATCAGGCCTAAATGAAACTGACATGAAAGCTTTACACCCAATCCTTGATAAGCCAACATGACGCTCCTCCTTATAAAAAATACAATCATCGCTCTCATCACTTCTTGCATTGTCCATTGACAGTGTTTTATCTCTATTTTTAGAGAACCCCTCTTTCCAGCAAACAAATGATTTAAATATAATTATCCTTTCCTTGGAAACCTTATCTTTACCAACTATTGAGCTTGCTTTCCTAACATTGAATCCAATCTCTGTTGCATATGTCTCATAAAATTTATATGCATCTTGAATAGATACAAATGTTTGGCCTATATGAGGTGTAATACCATTGACAGTGTCATTGATTGAGTAGTCGCAACCTGAAGGAATTTATATAATTTGAGATGTATTAGAAAGAAGGAATAATATTGGCAATATGTAAATCATTCTAAAGATAATTAAATTATAGATAATCTATGTAAATTACTGTAAATATGTATAAAATGTTTTGCTCCACTTTAAATTAGCAGTACTATGACACTTAAAATACAATATGTATACACATTACATAGCTCTTGTTCAAGAAGGAAACATATTAGCAAATATCTAAAAAGGTATTATTGAATGGTAATATATGTTCTATGATTTAAGATTGCTGATAGTGGAAAAATCATTATAGGTAAAATATGATAATGAATTTGGAATTGTTGATGGAATATGTAAATTATTACATAGAAATGTAAAATATTGAAAATAAATGTAAAATGATGCACCTATGTGTAAATTATCAAATTATGGACTCGTATTAGCAAATATCTGGGCGGTATTACATCATATCCTACAAGGGATATGATGCTTTGGTCTCTATTTGGTATCCAGAATATCTGGCAGTCAGATTAAGTATTTTCGAATATAGAGCATAAATACAATATAAGTTATGTTGTATTAAGGTGTGAGTTAAAAAAAAGAAAATTGAAAGTGTAAAATGAGGTTCAATGGTATAAACTATAGTTCATGGATGTAAAATGATGAACTCTAACACAAAATATACAGAGTTTGCGCAAAAATTATCATCCAAGAACGTTCTTCTATACGCGGTAAATGTATATTAACAGATTCCCTGAGTGTGTAATTAGAGCAAGGTATTAACATTAATTAAAAGGATATAATGTAGTACTCCGCGGATCTCACCTGAAGGAGGTCGTCGCTTGAGGACGATGCTTCGCCGCTGTCACCAACAAAACACTCCAAGCTCTCTCCTTATTCTATAAGAATGGTGGATGGGCAAAAATAAGGATGTACAAATGAATATAAAGAGAAGAGAAAGGGAAGTTAGAATGGTGGTGGTTTTGAATGGGAGGTTAAATTAGTGATGGGGTTGAATGGGAAGTTAGATGAATAATGGTGTTGAATGGAGGTTGATGAAGACTTGGAGGTTGGTGGTAGAAAAGTTATTGTTGAGAATGTTATTAAATAAATTAAAATGAAATGAAATAAAGTAGGCTACTAAAAAGAGAAAATAAAATAAAGAGAAGAAAAAGAGTGGGGAATTTACAAAAAGAAGATATAAAACATGTACATTTTTTTTGTTTGCTTTTCTTTTTATATTTTTTTTCTTTTTAATAAGAGATATTTACAGCTGAAAAATACTATAAAATAATATAATTAAAATACAACACAATCATGATATTTTTGTATTTTTAGCAATTATGAAAGATACAATAAAAATTAAAGAAAGAATGAATATATACAAGGTATACAATGTACATCTAGGTCCCAAAACCCAACTTTTGCAAACGAGCTCCGATTTTAATGAAACCACTTCCGTTGGATAGATAATTTTCTAACTTGAACTTTAAAAGTGAGTTTGGTGAATTTGGAGTTCATACGGAGCGGGAATTTAGCTTGAAAGTTGGTCTTTACGGCTTTTCCCCATTGGGATCTAGGAGCATTTATTTAAGGTAAAATTTGTTTTGTATTTTTGTATTTTTATATACATTATTATAAACAAGTTAGAGAAAGAATTAGGCAAAAAGGAGTTGAAATGAAATTATTAAAAATAAATGAAGTTTTGGGCTATTTACAGGTATACAACTCCTTTATTTTTGCGGCTTTTTATGTGTAATTTATTTTGTACAATCTAATATACAATAATTAATGTATTTTATTTACAAGAGTCATTTTGTTAGTTTATTGATTTTATGGACATTTATTAGGGAATTTACTCGGGGATTTTGCTAAGATCAAGATATTAAGATGATGAATCACGGATCCATCAGTGGCCCAAGTTCGTAAATGAAATGTGTATTTGAAATATGGTTATTACTAGTAATATAGTTTCCGTTCTAGTAGAATAGACATGTATTTTTCCAGTATCATATAAATGAACAAGGGCTATGATGCTTTGAAACATCTTTATCATTCAGAATACATGGTTGATGCGAATTATCATCAGATCGTTCCACCACTCCAATAACTTCACCATCTCCGTCAGATAACTGGACGAAATTAATATATTAATGCCAAAAATTACATATAAAATAAAAAATACTAATACCTAATACGATTTCTATTAAAGAACCAGTTCATCTTTCAATGAAAATTAGAATAGTTCTCATAAGTTGCAAACCAAACTATGAATACAAAATAGAAAAACTACATTTACATGTGCATTATCTCTGTTAAATGCGCAATCTGCTATTTTGTCGAATTCCATTGAATATCACGGTGTTTGATAAGAAATATCTGAAAAAGAAGTAGAGATATGTCGAGAAATTCTGGATAGTAGGGAAATGGAATGTTAATGAAAAATCCACATTTTGGAAGAAAGAGAATTCAATTCGAAAATACCTAATCCGATGAAAAGTGGAATTCAATATCTGTCGTCATTGATAGAATATGGTAAATTACTATAAATAGAAATTCATTATTAGAGTCTTAGTGGTTTCGACTCTCTGATGGTGGTTTTTACTCAAGCCGTAGATTGTAATCTGACGGGTCTAATGAGTTGTCGCACAGTGGTTGTAATGAGGCTCCACCTCAATTCAAGTTTTTCCAAAATACTTATGAATAAAGATAATTATTTATTTTAACTATATATTTAATTTATTTAATTTATTAAAAATCACTAGAATTACGATTATTTATTGATTAACATTTTATTTTTATTATTTATTTAAATTCATTTTCTATTTAATTTTTATTTAATTCTCATTTTGGGTTATTTTATCCTTATGTGTCTTTTATCTTTTTCGTAGCCGAATTCCTATTGGCTCGCACGGTCCGTTAAACGGGGCCAGCCTCCTCTCTACCTGCCCACCCGAATAACTTGCCTCACCGAACTCCTTTACCATCTTTTTCCTTTTCGATACAGTCATCCATTGCGCCCTATTCCTTCATGGATCTTGCAGTCCTTTAAATAAACAACCTCGCATGATCACCCTTTTCAAGTAATTTCCCTCGGTACGTACGCTACCCTCTTTTGAATTCCACCTAGAGCCAGCTTCTATAAATACTCCCTCTAGCTCCGCCTCCAGACCTGATCCATTTTTCACCATTCTTTCGCCCGAAATCGGTTCTTGGAGAAGAGGTAAGGTGACAGCAAACTGTTGGACATGCAAGCCCACGTCGAGCCTTAAGCAATAAATGTTATTGCAAAGATCAGTCCCAGATCTGAAGTGAAGAATAACTAATTTGCATAATATGTCCCTTTGTACAATTTGGTTTATGTGCCATGGCCATCTTGATGAACGTACAGTTGTTGATTCAATTATTGAATCATAGAGGTTGGTGCTTGGATGAATATCTAAAGAGTTAGATAGAGGACTCATCAAGTACCATCAAATGATTGTTAAGAGATGATCTCCAGCCTGAGTAGGAGATGGCAATCCTTTCTCATTTGGTTGATATCTAACCGACCTCTTGATGCAGGTCCTCTTCATGGGGATAGAGATTCAGAGGTGTTAGATTAGTTAGGTTAAAGAGTTGATGTACGAGATCGAGATAACCAAAGACCTATGTCGTATGCTGTCACGATATAGGCACGCATCCTCTGATCGGAGACAGATGTGTTACTATATGTTTGAGTATGTTCATTTGGCAGACCAATAGGTTGATGACCTAACCAAGGTCTATACACCGGCGTGCTGGTGTGCATGCAAGGGCATATGAGTAATACGATCTCTCAAAGGGATCATACAGGTTCATTACTGAACCGGAAGACATGAGCTCACTCATGAGATATTGGGAAGAATCAAATTCCATGCGTGGTCATCTCGCTTTGGAAGCTTGACTGAATTTGTAAGGTTTGATATATACTTTTGGAAAGTATATGATCAACACCTAGGTATGATATATTCTTTTGGAAAGTATATGATCGATACCAACTCCCAATGATCGAATGAGAACCTTAATGATAAAATCCTGGAGGGGACAGTCTAAAAGAGATCTAAAACTTCGGATTTGTTATGGGTCTTCCAGTATGCATGATGTACATGTATTAGGAATGCGTGAGGGTAATGTCATAAACGATTGTATATCCATGACGCTTCCATTCTGAGGGAATGATGAAACAGGTCTGGATTTTAGTGACTCCTTTCATAGAGAAGTAATCTAATCTTAGTCCAACTGATGGACATTGATCTGAATGTGATTCGGATGTAATTAAAAGATTAGATTTGTGGTCTTGATTTATCAAGCATCTATGGGAGGTCCACAAGATCTAGATTTGAGATGTGATCTCAATATCCAAGTCACTATACATGGAACAATACAATCGCCCTGTCCTTATCTCCAAGTATCCGCGGAGAAAGCGTATTATCCTTGAAAGAGTTCATGGATAATTTCATTGTTGATATATGTATCTAAGCATTAAGAAAATGGATAATTAATTGTGATTTAATTATCATGAATAATATGAATTTGATTCATATTATTAGGAGAGTTATCTGAAATAATTAAATGTGACTTAATTATCAAAGATGTGAATAATGTGAATGTGATTCATATTATTTGGGCACATGAGAATAGAGATCCAAGATGATTAAATGTGATTTAGTTATAATGGATATGAATAATGTGGATAGCACTATCCATATTATTTAAGTATATTATAAATGTGATTTATAATATATTAAAGAGAGCATATTGTGATTTATATTTATTGATTAATTATTGATGTAAATTGGATTCACATTGGATGATTAATTGAAAATATAATTTACATTTTATTTTGGGATGTGAATATGATTCACATTTTTCCGATGGCATGACTGCAATGTTCACAAGATAATTTAGAATTATGTGGTGAAATTATTTGCGACAAATGTTGTTGTAAATCTTGGAGATATCATGAGACTATGAGATCTCATGAGATAATGAGATCTCATGAGATAGTGAGATCTCATGAGAAGAGTGGTCGTCTCCCCCTTTTTTAGGGGATAAGGTCAATCTTCTCATTATCTCCTAGTTTAATAATTATTTAATTTGATTTGAAATTAATTATATTGATTTATCGATATATATTAATTTAATTAAATTAATTGTTGTTGTGTTTCTACAACAAGATCATGGCCATTGAAAGAAACATAAATCAATCTCATCCATTGATTTAGTGTTGTCCACAGATTGAGATCCATGGATCCCATAACCCTATATAAGAAGAGACACCCCTTGCTCTTCAAGTAACATTGACATGAAATCAATTGCTATCTCCCTCTCTCTCTCTCTCTACACGCCAAGAGTTCTCTCCCTCTCTCTCATTGTGGCCGTCCACCATGGAGCCCTTGAGAGAGTCGCCATCGTCGCAGCATCGTCATTATGCTGTCGGAGTATTTGCTCGTGGATCTCCATCTCCTTCGGCACGCCTCGCTCGTGAAGAAGACATTGGATCTCGTGTGACGAGATCATGAGATTTTCCGCTTGGACCATCAACATGGATTCCGAGAAGGACGTGTCTCATCAACGCGCTCGCAAGCATCTCCTTCGTCGGATCGGATTTGAGACAGCAGGTCTCTTCGTTTAGAGGCTCGATCGCAACCACGCTTCAAGAGGTAAACCTTATACCTAATTGTGGTTTAGATTAAACGATCCGAGAAAGGTTCTTGGATCATGTCATTTCATAACATTAAAATTTTTAAATTCTGCTTCATCGAGCAACTAGTACGACTGGTCGCTCTCGACTGCATTCGATGCGATCCACGCGCTTCCGTGATGCGCTTGAGGATCTCTCCATATCCTTCACAAACCTCTCACATGGCTTGGAGCATGTGAGAGTGCTTGAATTGCAAGATCTACACGTTGCTGGAGATCTGCCGGAGACGTCGAGTATTTGACCATCGCATTGAATCGAGGCTACGGCCCCCATCTGTTCATTTGTAGGTAACTTAGATAGCATTTATTTCAATTCCGTTTTCAAATTCACATTTAATTTCCGTTCTAGTGTAGATCTGCTCATCCTTCCTCTAAGCTCCGATCTGCAAGATCAAAGCTCCCCTATCCTCTATTTCCATATCCAATCACACCTTCACGATTGCACGACCCCTTTTCATCTTCTTCCAGAACCTTCCCCCTACATATCATCCCAGATCTGAGGTTTGATCTCCTCTCCAATCACCCCATCACCGGAGATTCCCATTCCTTCATTCCTTATGTGATTATGCCTATAGTTCCATCGGAGATCTCTCCGAGCATTAATAAATTGTTTTCGGTGTTTAGGAGCGTGCAGTAGTATCGAGACCTGGAAGCCTCTTTCATTCTTCAGACCTGCAGCGCCTCCAGATTTACATCCAGGCGGATTCGAATATCTTTGAACCATTACATAGTTAGAGCAGCATCACAGGAGTGCATTCAGACCTTCAAAAGGCATCGATGGGGATTGGCCAAGTTCAGGCTGATTGAAGTTCGTCGGAGTCAGCCTTCAAGCATGTTCTTCCTGAGTCTTCAATCACCATCGGATAAAGATCATTACTGTCGGATTACATCTCATCCATCAGCTCAACCACAAACGACGGTAGCCTTATCAGACCGCCTTCAGCAAAGATCCGACCGTCCATCACACATGTAAGACACACCTAAATGGTGATTATTTCCCTCTAGCTGCTTGTTATTTGTCTATTTTGTGAATAAGACCCTATTGGGACACGTATCGTATTTTCGTGCATTGAATAATTGCATATTTTCCATGTCTTATTCTATACTTGTGGTTTAGTCCTTTGAGAAATGATAAATGTGCATAACACGTGATCTTTTGGTAAATTTTCAATATAGATCATGTGTTTGTTTTGTTATTATTTGCGCCTTGAAAATAATTTAATAACCTATAGGTCCATGCTAGAACGACTCACGTGCGTTGATGCGTGCCCTTTTTGATAAAACATGCATTTACCTCCTCACATTTCTTTAATGTTATTTATTTGATCCATTAAATAAAAATATTTGCATATAGGCCTATGTAAAACTATGATTTAATGTATTTGTTAATACAATTAATAATTAGTTAATCATCTTCAACAATTCCATAAAAATTAACATAAGCTCCTATTAAGTAGTTTATTACCAGAAATTTTTGTGTTGCATTTTATTTTATTTTACTATTTTAATAATAAAAAACACATCAATTTTCTCCTATTTGTAGTATTAATTCCTTAAAAAATCAAAAATTGCTTGAAAATTTCTACAAAAATTGTGGTTGTTTATTTTTGCTCATTTTTATCTCTTTAAAATTTCATATTTAAATTCCTTACAAAAAAGCCAAAAAAATTAAAAAAAACAAGAACACTAAAAAATTCATAACAATACACAAAAAATATTAAAAAATTCCATAAAATGTCTTTTTGAAAACTTTGAGAAATCATCTTTGTTTCGATATATATTTTATACATTATTTGTTTTATTTCTTATTTTAAAAACTCAAAAACATTTTTTTATTTTTTATTTTCTGATTTCCATGTTTTTATTTGTTTTAAAAATCCTAAAATATTTTTATTTGATTTTTCTGTATATTTCTACTATATTTTCAAAATCCAAAAAGATCTTGTTTACTTTTTTTTTGCCTTTATTCCTTTTATTCTTTATTTTAGTTTTTCTTTAAAAATTAAAAATATAAAATTTGATAAATTAAAAATCATGAAATGTAAAAATCAGAAAGCAATAAAAATATAAAAATATAAAAATTAATCAAAAAATAAAAAGATAAAAATCCATAAAAAGACCAAGAATTTGCTTTATAGAAAGAATCGTTTTTATTTCATTGATTTTTCTTTGAATTAAATAACCCTCATGATTTGTAGCCTCCATGAGTTCGATCGTATACGTTATACATGTAAATAAATAACAAACTTAGTTCTCTACCTCACATTTATTCGTTTATTTCTTTGCTTGAGAGCTTGATTAAATAATTTTTTGTTGAGGGAAATTTAGGGTTACTTTGACACCTTCACTTGATTAATTAAATAAAAATTCATGAAAATCTCGTGTTTCAATAATCACTATCTACGATATTTGGAGATCTAACTGACAACTCCATCCCCTAGGTAAAGACATACTTGGTTGCGCTTTTCCTACTTTCTTGATGTCTCATACAAAATTTGAGTCCATATAATTCCGGGTGCAAATGTTAGTGTTTTTATAATATAATGTCATGTCAGAGGTACCTCAAAGATAATGTAGTATTCATTTCACATCTTTGCACTGCTCCTTTCCATGATTACATAAGTGCACTCCCAACTCCCACAGCATGGGAGATGTCTGGTCATGTGCAAATCATTTCATATATCATGCTACCAACAACAAATTGATAGTGTACTTTATACATGTACTCATATTCCTACTCCATAGAAGCTTCTTTTCCTTTGGAAATATGAAGTGACTCCCTAAGGGTGCATTTGGATATCATGTTACCCTAAGGTGGGGTAACTCGTTTTTGTGTTTGATAGAGGGTTTGGGGTTGAGAGGGTTTGTTAAGATGTAATTGCATTGAAGTTTGGAAAAGTGAGTAGTTGTTGTCATTTGATTGTATTGGAATTTGGAAAGTGAGTAGAAGTTGAGTATTTTATAATTTTATATGATAAGAATATATATTATATTATTTTTTGTTGAAATGGATGAAAGAGAAACGAGTTGTTTGATAAATTAATAAGAGAGAGCTGAATTTGATGGGCCCCATTAAGAGGGTTAAGGATCTGGGTTTTGGAGGGTAACCCCCAACCGAACCAAGCCTAAGAGTATTTGAGTAGATTTTACATTTTTTATATGAAACCTTTCCAATACTTTATTGATGTAATCTGTTTGAGATAACCTCAACTTCATGCTCTTCCTACCTCTGTTAATTTGCATTCCAAAGATTTGTTTTACAATCTAGGTCCTTCATTTTAAACTCCTTGAACAACATTACCATAAAATTTTCTATCTCTTCCTTTCTAGATCCTGCAACAACTATATCATCTACATATAATAGTAGAGTGATGTGAGACATACCAAACTCTATAAAAGACCTTTTCTCCCACTACTTTATTCCTTGTCGATCGGGTCAAGTCTTGACTCTCGGGGTCAGAGTCAGCTCGTATTTATTGCATATATACATTCTTCATTTTCCTTTATTTTTCCTTTATTTATTTATTTATAGTTAAAAACAATGATATTTATACATATTTACAAAAGAATGAAGAATTTTAAAAAACACATATTTATTAATAATTATTGGTGTTTAAGAAGGGCTTTTAAGTTGAAATAAGTGAATAAAGATGATGAAATGTAGATTCATTATCATCATATAATTTATCTTTGCTAGTCCCTTAGCAAACACTAATTAGAATAATAAGTGACTAAAAAGAAAAAGGAAGAAAGGAAAAATAAAGAACTTAGAACAATTTTGATTTTTAAACTATTCTTTACAAAATCAAAGTATGGAGATCGGTCAGACCTTTGGATTATTAGTTTGACGGAACCTTATTGGGAAATGGAGTTAAAACCTAATAGATTCTAAGTCCCACAAGACTCCTGTCCATGTCGCGTCAACAGCAGGTCAGAATAAGTCTTCATACACAAATTCTGATGACTATGAATCTACTTGTGTTGTGTATGTGATATATAGCTCTCCCCTCCACATCAGAAATGACAGACCAACCTTCTCATAGCAAGGTGACCCTAATTCCTCAGTATAGCTACTCTTTCCTCGAGGACGGGGTATTTCCTTCTAAGTTCAGATATCAGATATGTGATGTGTCCACAATTGAAGGGGGAGAAGTAGACGAGTAAGAAGAGAAGTGGAGTGTGGCCACATCTCCTTGTGAAGCCGGCTAGTGTAGCCAAGTCTCTACGAAGATTGGTAGTCTCTCTGAAGCTAGACTAATGTGGTCAAATATATACATGATTGATTTTTTTGGATACATTTGCTTCTATTTGGTGGAAATAATTGTTGTACTATATAGATCTTTATTGTACCCCTACAGATATAGAATCTTTCTTTCCGTACATGTTTTGGGATCCTAGAAAAATTGTGCCAGTAGACCATCCCTCATCCGAAGCTTTATTTGAACCCACAGCTCCCGTCTTTAGACGTCCATGCCACTAGACTAGGTTGGGATGCACTGGCCACTCAAGATGATTATGTATGTTTCCATTCGTGTGCATCTCTTGACAGAGGATTCTAACACTCACCATCTCATCAATGAAGAGCTACATGTAAAGTGTTTGTCCAAGTTAGTTCACTTTCTAAAAGAACCATGCATGTGCATGAAAAATTCTACTTAGACCAATCAAGATGATATGTGAACATAGTCTTGTGGACACAAAGAATTAAGTCGATAGACTTAAAAAGTCTCAACTCTGGTTCATATAAGGTTCCTCTGAAATTAAGTGGATTAAGGTCTTAACTAAGCTCCATTCTTCGATTTTATTCCAGACTAGTTTAAGCATAAATTTCATTATGAAAAATGCACATGCAAATACAATAAATATATACACAGCATTTTTTATATAAAGGAAAAGAAAAGAAATTAAAAGAAAAGACCAATCTTTTTGAAAAGTTATTCAAAAAGTTCTGCAAATTTTTATGGATTTTACTTTTTCCAAATTGTATAGGATTTTTCAATAGAGAATTATACGCTTTTACAAGGATTTACAAGGATTTTATACAAATTCACAAAGTTTTTTATGCAAACTATGTACAAGATTATGCACATTTTATACAAGGTTTAACAAAAAGAATATTTACAAGTTGTATATACAAATTTACAAGAAGGATTTTATCTACAAAAGAATTTTATGCACAAGTTTTAATAAAGAGTTTTATATACAAATTTTATACAACTTTTATACAACGATTTTATTAAAGAATTTTATGCACAAAAGAGTGATTTTATTCGCATGTTTACAAAGTGATTACAAGTTCGATTTACAAACATTTGTACAATTAGTAAATACACATAATATGTACAAACAAGTTATTTATATACAAGGTGACAAAATAATATACAAATGATTTTACAAAAGTTTTCACAAACATTTACAAAGTATTTTACAAAAATCATTTTACAAAACATTTTACAAAATTTTACAAAAAAGAATTTACAAACATTTTACAAATAGGTTTTCAAAAATAGTTTACAAACTTTTACAAATCAATTTTACAAAGATTTTATTTACAAATATTTTTACAAAATAAATAATTTGATACAAAATAATTTACAAAGATTTTACGAATAAAATAATTTGTATAATAATTTTTATACAAATAATTTTACAAATATTTTTACAATAATTCTACAAAGAATTTTTACAAATATTTTTATATATCAATTGTACAAATAATTTTTACAAAGATTTTACAAAACTATTCTACAAAGAATATTTATAAAAGAATTTTTCAAAGATTTTTTTTACAAAGTGTTTTATTTTAGTTTTATTAACCATATTATCAGACAAGCAAAAGTAAGAGGTATGGCTAGAGTATATATACAATATATACGTCACCCCCTTATACTAAGCTCGAACTATGTCCTCATAGTGACCAAGAAGCAACAAAGGAAGACATAACTCGTGCTAAGTATAGAAAAGTGAAAAGAATCTATACAACAATGACTCAAAGAATAAAGAATAAAAAGAATAGAAGTCGGTGATCCTCCTATACTCACGATCAAATAATCCTAAGTATAGAGATTGTACAAGCGGGGAAGATCGAGGAAAAGAATGTACAAACTCAATGACTCGACTTGTCCTCTTCTATACTAACGGTAAAAGATCCCTAAGTGTAGAAAAAGAATATCAACAAATTGAAGGACAAGCAAGAGAAACGAAGAAGAAAATAAACAAAAAATGAAAAGAAAGAAAATGAATGACATCACTCCCCCTATACTTCGGGTAAAGTATCCCTGAGTATAGGAGAAAAAAGAGTGATGAAATAGAACGAAAAGAATAAATCAAGTCATTTGCCTCCCCTATACTTAGGATAGAGTGCATCCTAAGTATAACATACACACACACACGGAAAAGAGGTGAATGATAAAAACTGAAGAAGAAAGAATAAAAAGAAAGGAATATATACAAAAGAATATTAGTTCATGTATCAAACGTGGAAGATGTTAAAGAATCGTCGTTTGTTACCAAATGAATAGAATCAACCATGGACAGGAATATATCATGATCTAGATATGGCTTCAGCAACTGTCTCTTCACAACAAATGGTTGTGTGTCAAATGACATCCCAAATATGACAATACTACCATTGTCACCCACAACTCTAACAATCAACGGTCATTACCATTTACTTTTAAGTTTGTCGAGGAACAACTTCAATTTTGCATCAAACAACCAAACTTTCTGATTAGGGATGAAAATCTTTCTCCTAATATGTCTATCATGTCAATGCTTGGCTTTCGTCTTAAGTGAGTTGTCATAAATGGAATTTCAGAATTCTGGCAATCTGTTCAGATCCACTTTGCTACTCCGCCTCTCTCTCCAAATTTCATACACGAAGTACCCATAATGATGTGTGAATAAGTTCAACTAGCAAGTGGCAAGATTTTCCATAAAGCAATCTATAGGGAGAAATGTCCAATGGAAACTTGTATGTCCTCCGATAAGCTCATAGAATTGATTCAAGAATCTGGGAGCAGTTCTTCCTATCTAGATGTATAAGTTTCTGAAGTATCATATTAATCTCCTTATTTGAAATCTCAACCAAGCGGTTAGTCTGTGGTTGGTAAGCAGACACGACACGATGCTCAATGATGTACTCCTTAACTAACTTTCTGACCTCTCTATTGATGAAATGGCTTCCCCCATCTGAGATGAATATCTTGGGTATCCTGAACCACACAATAATGTTGTCCTTGAGGAAGGAACAAACTTTATGTGTGTCAGCAGCTTGGGTGGGGATCGCCTCCACCCAACGACTAACATAATCCACAATAAGTGGATGTACTGAAATCTCTAACTGAAAGGGAATGGGGCCATGAAGTCTATACCTCAAGCATCAAAAATATCTAAAATCTGGATATCTTTCAAGGGAATGGTATCTTTGGAACTGAAAGTTCCTCCCATTCTTTGGCAATCAGTACAATGTCTCACATAATCTCTAACATCCTTGAACAGAGTTGTCCACCATA
The DNA here is from genome assembly GCA_037367405.1 of Ottelia alismoides. Taxonomy (NCBI): domain Eukaryota; kingdom Viridiplantae; phylum Streptophyta; class Magnoliopsida; order Alismatales; family Hydrocharitaceae; genus Ottelia; species Ottelia alismoides. The sequence goes on along the minus strand of JAZKJV010010169.1, from coordinate 122,335 downwards.
GGCCACAATGAAGAACCTTCATTGTCGTGCGCTTCCCTGAATGATGCATGCCATCATCTAATTTGTGACAATGCTCAAGCACACTGGTGTATTCCTCCTGAGGAATGCACCTCCTCCAGAAACAATCTGCTCCCTTGCGAAATAGGTATGGATCCTTCTGCTAGTAAAAATGAATCTCTAACAAAAATTTGTCTACCTTAAGCTTGGGCCAGTCTTGTGGAACTTTCTTGGAGACAAGATGGTTCACAATATCAGTGTACCATGGAAGTGAGGCAACAGACAAGATAACCTCATCTAGAAAGGTCTTTGATATAGGAAGTAGTAACTGCTCAAGGGACTCTGCATTTGTGATCAGAGAAAGGTGATCTGCATAAAATTTTTCACTCCAGGTTTGTCTTGAATTTCTAAATCAAACTCCTGAAGAAGAAGGATCCATATGATAAGGTGTGGTTTGGCATGCTTCTTGGCCTATAAGTATCAAGTGGTAGTGTGATCCGTGTAAACAATAACATGTGAACCAAGTAGGTATGATCAGAACTTCTCTAAAGCGAACACTACTGCTAACATCTCCTTCTCGATAACTGTCCAATATGCCTCATCCAGAGTCTTGCTAGCATAGTGTACGACAAATGGTATCTCATCCCTTATCTACCCTAAAACAGCTCCAATTGCAAATCTAACGCGTCCGTCATGATCTCAAAGAGAAAAGTCCAATCTGGTGGCTGAAGGACATGTCCTCTAGTAACCATCTCTTTCATCTGATGAAATATATGGAAGACTATCTCATAAATAATAAACTCACTCTCATTGCATAGACACTTAGTCATAGGTCTAGGGATCTTGTTGAAGTCCCTAACAAATCACCTATAGAATCTAATGTGACCAACGAATGACCTCAACTGCTTCTAATTTTGCGGTGTCTCTAGCTTAGATATCACAAAAATCTTAGTCGGGTCAACCTCCATATCGTGTTTGGAGATGACGTGGCCCAATACAGTTCCATTAGTTACTATAAAATGACTCTTCTTCTTGAGAGCAGAAAGGTTACCTCATAACATCTCTGAACTACTCAGCCTAAATAAGTAAGACATGTGTCAAAACTATCCCCATTGACCGAGAAATCATCCATGAAGACCTCCAGAAAACTACCCACCATGTCGACAAAAACAACCAACATACACATCTAGAATGTAGCAGAAGCGTTACACAATCCAATGGGCATCCGTCTAAAGGTGTAGGGGCCAAACAGACAAGTAAAAGTAGTCTTCTCCTTTCTCAGGAGCGATTTCAACCTGGTTATATCTCGAGTACCCATCCAAGAAATAAAAAAACCCATTCCCTACCAACCTCTTAATAATATGAACAATAAAGGGCAATGGAAAGTGAACTTTCTTGGTCGATGAGTTCAGGTACTAGTAATCTATGCAGACACGCCATGAAGTGGGTACATAAGTTGAAATCTCCTCACCACTGTCATTCATCATGATTGTAATCCCGGATTTCTTTAGGACCCCATAACAAACTGACCCACTTGGAACCCTAAATGGGATAAATAAAGATAGCATCACATCATTTCCTGGTTTCTTTCATGACAACATTGCGGAGATTAGGATTCATATGGTACTAAAACTCACGGGTCGGTATGTTATTATCCTCTAAGTAGATATGATGCAAGCACAAAGCTGGACTTTTTAATCCCATAGAGATCTGAAATACTCTATCCTATAGCCTTGTAGTTCCTCTCAAGAACCCCTAGCATGCAAGATTCTTGGTCATCGATCAACTATGGACTGATGACGACCGGAAACATCTGGGGCACCAGCAAGGAAGGCATACTTCGAGAGGAGAATAAAGTTTTGAGATTAGGTGGTGTATGAATCTGCTCTACAACAACCTCTGTAACTCCACTGATAGAAGGTATTTGATCTACACTCTGTGAACTGTCCACCGTAGCTACTGTAGGCTCAACAAGAAGTATCTCACAAAGATTGGCAATGAATAATCTTTGCTTAGAAAGGGATGTCTCATCAGAATGCTAAAAGATCTCAATAAACTCATCAATAGCTTAGATGTCTCAACAATAATCTCATAATAATGTATATCAGCAAATGTCACAAAAAACTCAGCATATGGCTCAGATATCTCAACAGGAGGTATCTCATTAGTAATCTCAGAAAAAGAATGTATCTCAAGAATCTCAAAGTGTGCCTCTGAAACAAACTCAGAATGATGCTAAAAAAACAGCTCGAATGATCCATCAACTAACAACTCTGAATCATCAACATGGGAGAAAAAATCGACTGGCTCCTTGTTATCCATGAAATCTGTGAATAGATAAGTATCTCGTACCTCGGATAGAAAATCATAGTCCTCATAATCTGATGTAACTTGCTCTCTCGCATCTACTGCTGGTGGCGGTGATGGCTTCGGATCTAGGATTGTCTCAATCTCCACCTTATCACTACGAGAGTGAAAGGTGATATCTCCAGTATCATAATCAACTACTGCTTCGACCGTTCGAAGGAACAATCGACCAAGTATGATTAGGGTATGGAGTAATAGTGTAGTTGTGTCCATATCCATGACAACAAAATCAACTAGGAAGCTCATACCTTACACCATTACAATAACACCCTCGAGAATGCCCCTCAGCCTCTTGATTGATCTATCAGCAAACTGAAGGATCATCCTAGTCAATCTAAGAGGCCCAAACCCAAACTCAGTGAGTAGCAAGGCATAAGATTGATCGAGGATCTACTATCGAGAAGAGTACGATCGAACTCCTGATCAAATATTAAAAATAGAGGTGAGGTTCTCCCTTATCTTTCTTTTTGGATGGGAGGTTGATGATGGCGTGAACTGTGGTCATGGTCAAAATATGCTTCTCAGTTCTCTGGCACCTATTCTGCTTTGGTTGATGCTTCCTAATACATGCTTCTTCCATTCCCTTTTAATTGTGGGCATGTACTCCATGGCCTTAAGAAGTGGCATCTCTAAAATGATGTTTTGAAGGATCTCTACCCCTCCAAGATCAAATAAGATTCTTTTTAGTTTTTGGATTTTTTTATTCAAAGCAGATGGAAATGGAACTGAATCAGAAGAAACAAACTCCTCATTTCTCTTATTAATCTCAGAATCAGCATGTACAAAGGATAATCCGAATCAGTATGTATAATATCATCCAATACATGTGTAGAAATAGAAACAAAAGGTAAAACAAAACTGATTGCTTAGTCTATTGGTGCTAAAGAAGACTCCACAATGGGTATGTCCTCCTTTGAAGCTGACTCGGCATTGCATCTTCCTTCATTCTCTTTTTTGATTTTCTAGAATATGAAGGTGATGTAGTTGGTATAGCTCTCTCAGCTACTCGATCCCCCAATCCCAACTGATGTGAAGGAGGTTGTAATCTCCTACCGCTCCTGAGAGAAATGGCGTTAGATAAACATGTAAAATCAAAGGCCATACCTGTCTCGGGGGTGGATGGATCATGGGCTACCTACTCCTTGCGTCTAAAGTTGTTGGGATTGGCTTCGACTAGGGCCAATATAAGTGTCTTCGTGTTCGTCAGGTCGTCAAGCCTCTGAGTCAAATCAGTCATGTTCTTCAACAAAAGGGCAAGCTGGTCTAGTGCCAGGTTCACTGAAGGTGCCTCGGGATGCTCAACAACTGGTTGTCGCTAGGTCTGGTAGTGTGGAGGCTAGTACACAAAATACTATTATTGTTGATAACTGTAAGGAGGAGGACGCAAATAATACTGCCAAGAATATATAGGTTGTTGCTGATAGTATGGCTGGTAAGAATTGGCCGGTTGCATCGGCTGCTGATACCCATGTCTCCAAGTCTAAACATGTGGTGGACACGAATATTGATGACGCTGTGAAGGCTGTTGGTGTTGGGGTTGTGATCTTCCCCCCTGAAAGTGATGAACGGGTCTCTAACTCGGCTGCAAACCCAACTAACCCAGCCCTAATGGACGGGGCTGACTACACTCTATCAAACCAGATGTTGTTCACCTCATGGATATGAGGTGGAGGTGGACACTGTGGCACAGGAATATATGGAAAATCCTGGTAATATGGAGCAATGCATAGTGGAAGAGACTAATGCGGGACCTGATCCAGAGTCTAACGTAGTAGACGTGCTGAACAGTGGAAGGCGCTCTGGTACTTTGCTAGGATAAAGTCATGGAAGAAGTAGGCTGCTCCACTACAAGAGTATCGGTTGCTGCACTCTGACTCTGACATGCACTAATCGTGGTAACAAGAAGCTCCAAGTGACAAGTGATATCGTCCAACTTATCCAACTGCTTTTTCCACTGCTTGATCACTTATAATTTATCAAGTTCTTGTGATCGCTTTTATATAATATCTACTTTGGATAGGTGGTTTCTAATAATGGTCAGATCGACATTGTCTACCTGATGAATCTGCGATTCATCACTCTAAAAGTTGAAAATAGAGCTTTGTTCCCAAGTAATTAGATGCATATTTCTACTTATATTGCATAATTAGCATTCATACATACATTGATAATATCTGCATTTTAGCATTCTTATTTGCATAAAATAAGAAGCCAATTTCACTTGTAAATATTCATCTGTATATTCACCATATTTCACCTATTTGTATGTATTTTATACTAACTCCGAATCCAATAAAACCAACCCCATTATGTATATATTACTAACACTAATAAAGGAAAAATATCAAAAAATACTAACTTGTAAAATTGACGAATAAAACCCCAATCCAAGTTTGAAACAATGAACCTTAGAATGCACATATCTCTCTCATACAGCCTCCGAATTGGGTTTACTCACTTTTAAAGTAATATACATTCAGAGATCTTCGAAACAAGATCAATTTCATTAAAATCGGAGCTCGTATGCAAAACTTGGATTTTGGGACTCTTTTGTATATTGTACACAATGACCGTTTTACCCCTGTATTTTACCATTTCATTTTCCTAATTACTAAAAATCCAAAAAAATAGATTAAGTTGTAAATATTCTTTTTATATTTTCTCTATTTTTATTTTGATTTTTCTCTTATTGAAAAATGACAAAAAAATTACAAAAGATAAAATGCGGTATTTTATATCTATAAGGTACCACCCAAAAATACATTTTGTACATATGATTTCCTTTGATTTTCGGCCCTTTACAAAAGTTGTAGATCCCGTTGAGACGAACAACTTTTGTGTTGATGACTTTTTGATCTAACCTCTTTTATTATTTCTTTTTGATTTATCTTTGCATTTAGCTTTGGATTTTTCTGAGAGCGACACGTGGTGACTCCGGAACTCCTAGAGCCGCCATGTGTCGCCTCCTCATTCACCCACTTATACCATTTCTCTCCTTTATCTTGGGCCGTTGGATGAGGGAGTTCTCCGTCAACAGCCGATGCCCATTCTTTCCCCCACTCTCCCTTAACTTAAGGGAGAGGCCACATTAACCCATCTCCTCCACCTTCTCCATCTCCTCTCCAACATCCACCTCTCCCTCTTTATATTCTCCTCCACTCCTCCATTCATCTCTATCCGCCATAATAGTGAGAGGATGAGAGCTCCCTTAGCCTTCCTGGTGACAGTAGAGATCGACTTAGGTCGAGCAACGACCATTCCTTTCCCGGCGAGATCCAAGGGGCTCCCCACCCCTTGTTGCAGCTCCTACTCGAGCTGCCCGAGCTCAGCACCTAGCCGCTGCTTTGAGCAAAGATCAGGAGCTTCCCAGCTCCTCCCCAGGCCCATTCCATCATCAGACTCTAGGTAACATCTTCTTCTTCTTCCTCACTCTACACCCACACTCTCTCTCATCAATCCATCATTGCTCCATCCATCAATTCACAAAACAAATCGCACTTTCACGGACAAATCACAAGTTGCGAACGCAACAGTGATTTTTATTTATTTTTCGGACGAACTTTCATCAACCAATTAATCCAAAATTTAAGCCCACTAAACAAATGCATGTGAAGCAGGGGATTTTGTGAAATCGCCTGTTCCCTCCCCACGTCCCTCTTCCTTCTTCCACCTTAGCACCACTGTGAGCCACCCACAGTCGCCTACCCCAGCAGCCACGAAGCTCGACACCATCCCCTTAGCACGACCGTCAACCTACCCCAGCACCACCGTGAGCCACCCACCTTAGCACTACCGTCAACCTTCATCAACCGCAGCCACCTGCGGCTGGAGCTACGCTAGTCGTGCACGCCGCCGCCACGAGGCCGCGCCCTCCAACGCGTGCCCTCTCCAGCACCGCCCACACCGCCGCGCGCGGCCGTGCCCCTCCATACCCCCACGTCGCTCCAGGCGCACCTCCGCCCGGCTCCTCCAAGTTGCGTGAGCGGGGCAGCACCTCCTTCCCTGCCTCCTCGCGGTGCTGCGTGGCCCCACGACCGTTCATCTCCCTCCCTCACGCGGGTGGCCCGCGCCGCCGCTTGCTCCGGCCCACCACGCGAAGCGCCACCGCGCCCAGCTCCTCCTCGCGTATCCAAGGTGCGCCAACCACCTCCGTGCGTGGCCAACCCCAGGAGCACCGCCCGCCCTCGTCCTCCCGCGGCTGCGAGCCGCCGGTCATCCACGCCGCCGCCCTCCTAGCACGCCTCCAACGTCGGCCTCTAGTGGGTGCGCCGCCCCACTCTCCATCGGCCCGTCAACCTCCCCTGTTCAAGCCAAGCAAATAGAGGAGATCCATTGCACAATAAAGAAATGGTGATTTGCAAAGGGGACACTTGACACCCCTTGCAAGTTATCAAAGAAAGTTTTACTTTCCGGTAATTTCATTCAAGTCCCTGTATTGCATTCATAGCATTTGTCATTTATTTTCTTTGCACTCATACCCCTGCATTTGCACGTTTATTTTGTAATCATTCTGTCATCTTTTTTTAATTCCGAAAATTGCATTGTGTAGCATAACTCTCGTTCTATCATGTTAGCATTCATTTGTATTTTTCTGATTTGCAGAATATTTATGGAATTTGATTTGGTAAAAAATTGCAACATTTTGTCTATTTTTATTGATTAATTGATTGCTCATTATCTGCTTACCAAAAAATCTCTGAAAAATCATCATTGGTAGATATAAGTTTATGCTACAACATATCAGAAAATCACACATTTGTGTGTATAGTTTGTCTCAGAAAAATCATTTAATGAAAACCTTTATCGATTTTTAATTAATCAACCGTGAAGTGTTTTAATGAAATTCAAGTTGATTTGGATAGCTCTTAACAGACCTATTTGGATTAATTTTATTTCTAAGAAATAACATCGTTTGTTAATTATTAAAATTGGTTTGGTCATTTTCACTAAAGTCTGTATTTTTTATTATCCGCACATCTAAAAATTACAAAAAAATAGTGTAGCTCAATTTCATCATATTTCATTATCTGGCTAAGTATCATAATTTTTGGAATGAATTTGACCATCTTTTTGATTTAACTTGTAATTTGGCCTGATTTTGCATGTGTCTTGCATAAAATATACGAAAAAGACCAAAAATATATCATCTGAAAATCATACATTGGATTTTGCTAAAAATCAACCTAAGGAGACAGCTGCCTCCCTGAGTTCGACCTTGGACTTCCAACCAAGTAAAAAAATTGCCGCTCAAAATTAATTTAACTATAATTGAAAGTAGTTTTTTTATCTACTCTCATTATCCGACTGCAACGAACATTAGTAATTAATTTGAACATTAATTTTCTCGAATTAACAAGGGTAGCGGGAGCGTTATCACTACCCTATACATATCATGAGATGTCGTCATGTTGGCGGCCTTGTGGGGTGCTGAAGAAGAAGGAAGAGAATGCTTCTAGAAAGCATAAGAAGAAGAGAGTGTTGCTGATCTCTCTGCCATACTCCTTGAATATCTAATAAAGGACATCCTCATCCTTGTTGGAATGGAACCCCCACAAGCGACATCTACCAATCTCTGGTTTTCCAAGTTCAAACCCTCGAATGAATTCTGCATGAGGCTCATCTTTGGTATATCGTGATGTAGGAACTTCTCCGTCAAATCCTTGAATCTTTTCCACGCCTCGTGAATAGGCTCATGGGACAACTGAGAGAAGTTAGATATCAAAAGTCATATTTGATTAAGGCGTCCAAGGGGATAGTACTTGCTAAAGAATTTGGATCTCAACTCATCCCAAGACGTGGCAACCTTTCCCAAATGGTTGATCCAATATAAGGCCTTGTTCATCAAGCTGAACGGGAAGGTTCTTATCTTCACTACCTCTAATGGGATGTTAGAGTAGTAGATCATACTGCATATGCGATCAAACTACTGGAGGTGAATATATGGTTCCTTGTGAATGTGTCCATAGAATATCGGGAGAAACAGAAGTATAGTGGGCTTCAGCTCGAAATTCCCATGAACTGCATGTATCTAAGTCCATGCCATAGTGTGTCATGCGCATGGGTTATAGGCATCTCTCAAAGTAGGTTTAGGCTCCACTCTAGGTTGCTCGACTCCCCCATTCCCACCTCCTCTCATCTGTTCATCTCAGCACTAAAATCATATCATGAAGTCCTGCCTGGATGTTGGCTTGCTCAGTCAACTAGGCCTGGATGGCCTGAATAGATGCCAACATCGTGGAGTTGATCTCATGATGCTCAAAAATCAGGACCTTTCCCATTGGTGGTGCCATTGAATCCTTAGAATCAGTCTCAGTCTCTATGAAAGTGTAAGGCACTCGATCAGTCCTCAGAAAATATGGAGTCTCAAATGGAAGTTTGAGATTAGGGTGAAACTCAAACAACATATTTATTGGCAAAAGAAATGGCGAGGTGTAGAAAGAAGTTAATTCGGGAAGAAAGTCACCATGTGAAAATGATCGAACTAGAGTGTATAAATATAATCTCGCAAAGTTCAAGCACAAAATACTCCAATCCAACATCTTCGATGTCAATAGGAAAGATGCGAGAACACATAGTCAAACAAGAAGAAGAAAATGAGAAGAAAGGTGCAAAGTGCACAAAGGGATCTCTATACTAGCTAACAAACACAATACAAAACCTTCACCAAATGAACACATGTGAAGATCGTGAAAATTTAGTCAATTATATTTTCAAATTTAAGTTTAGTGAATCCACAATAAGTTACTTGCTACCAAGCACACAGGGTGATGTCACCCAATCGCTCGATGTACATCCTCAAACCTCCCCAAACAATGGAACCATCTGCCCGAGCTGCTGGGTTATATCAGACCCAAAAGGAGATAAGAGGAGGAACACTCCAAAACAAATTTCTAAGGTCGAAGGTAAGTGCTTGCACCTATGACCATACACTGAAGAGTAGTGTGATGGTGCTTAGGGCACAACTTCAGGGATTTGGGCTCTATTCTTAAGGAAACACCCTCACCCACTCTGTCTGGAGGTAAATACCTGCAAACAATGAGGGGCTACTCTCTCCAAAATGATGATGATATGATCATTACGTTTAGTTTTAGGTCAAGTAAGATTAGCAATCCCTTTTTATTTAATTATCATTTTTTTGGATTTTTTCAAAGAAGCAGACTAATGAATTTTCCAATTCTTTTATTTCCTAAGTGAGAAAATTAAGGGAGGAGATTGGAAAAGACGATGCGATGGAAATCAATGATGCATGCAAGAGATAGAAGATGTGTACCTTACACCAACAATATGCATGTCAAATGATCCTCACATAAAAATAAATATAGAAAATAAACTAACCTAAATGATGCACGAGAAGCGTCCTAGCAGTAACTTCTATTATCGAGTAAGAACCAATTATTTTGACTAAGTCCAATCCTATGATCTAATCTATAGGAACATATATTCTTATTTAGGGGATTGGACCTAATCGGTTCCCTGACTTAACCAAGAAAATAGAACCTACTTATAAAGTCTCAAGCACAAGAAAACCTCGAGAAAGCAAATAAAAATAAAATCGAGAAATAAAAATCGGTAAGGTCCCCCAAATGCACCAACACTTGGTAAAATAGACCATGCAATCCATGAAGTATCTAATGTCCAAATACAAATAGAAATGGAGGCAAGAGCCTAAAAATTACTACAAATTATTACAAAAATGAATGGAAAATAAAAGACTAAAATAAAACAAAAAAATTATATGTGCAAAAACTACTCCAAGATCCTCTAAGTCTTCTACTCCTCCTCTCCTACGCTCTCCTGCTGCTCAATGGAGAAACGAGTCTCCCCCGCTTCGCTTGGGTGCATCGACGTTCCTAGGAATGTTGCCCTCACTCGTCAGGCCCTCGCAAGAAAGAGAGAGAGAGAGAGAGAGAAGATATGTCAGATAGCCGTTATGAAAAATAGAGCAAAATAAAAGAAATCGAAAAAAACATACATACAGATAAGTAAAAAGAAAAGAAACAAATATATGCACAAATCAAGAATAGAAAGCAAAAAGAACCTAGCTACCCTCGTCGTGCCTCCCCGGCAACACTGCCATTTGTTGAAGCAAGAGATTTTCAGGGTCTTTATTTAATTAATCAAGTGAAGGTGTCGAAGTAACCCTAAATTTCCCTCAAAAAAATTAATTTAATCAAGATCTCAATCAGAGAAAATAAAAGAATAAATGTGAGCATGGGAACTAAGTTTGCTATTTATTTACCTATATAGCGTACAAGATCGAACTCAGGGAGACTAAAAATCCTACAAGTTAGCTAATTCAAAGAAAAATCAATGAAATAAAAAAGGATTCTGTTTATAAAGCAAATTCTCGTCTTTTATGGCGTTTATCTTATTAATTTTTATGAATTTTTAATTTACATATTTTTTTATGTTTTCTGATTTTGTGTTTTTTATGATTTTTAATTTTTCAAATTTTATATTTTTAATTTTTTTTAAAATGAATCAAAAATAAAGAATAAAAGGAATAAAGGTAAAAAAGTAAATAAGCTCTTTTGGATTTTTAAAATATAGTAAAAATGTACAAAAATTCAAAGAAAATATTTTTGGATTTTTCGTAATTTTTACTATCTTTATGAGTTTTTATAATTATATTTTTTAGGATTGTTAAAACAATTTAAAAATACGGAAATCAACAAATAAAAAATGCAATAAATGTTTTGAGTTTTTAAAATAAGAAATAAAACAAAAAATATATAAAATATAAACAGAAACAAGACAATTTTTTAAATTTTTTAGAAAGCAATTTTATGGAATTTTTAGGATTTTATATGATTTTTTATGAATTTTTTAGTGTTTCTAGTGTTTTTTATTTTTGGTTTTTATAAAAAATTTGAAGATGAAATTAATATAGAAATTAAAACAAATAAAAACAAACAACCATAAATTTTTGAAGAATTTTTCAAGTAATTTTTGTATTTTTTTATGGAATTAATACTACAAAGACGAGAAAATTGATGTGTTTTTGCATTATTAAAAATAGCAGAATAAAATAAAAATGCAACACAAAAATTACATATAATATAACTACTTAATAGGAGCTTATGTTATTTTTTATAGAATTATTGAAGATGATTAGTTGATAATTAGTTGCAATTAACAAACACATTATAACATATATTTATAGGGACTTATATGCAAATGTTTTTATTTAATGGATCAAACAGATAACAAACAAAGAAATACAAGAAGGTAAATGCAATTTTTACAAAAAAGGGTGCATGCCAGCACATGTGAGTCATACTAGCACAGACCTATTGGTTATTAAATTATTTCCAAGGTACAAACAGTAATAAAACAAACACATGATCTATATTGAAAGTTTACCAAAAGATCATGTCCTACGCATGTTTATCAGTTCTCAAAGGACTAAATTGAAAATATAAAATGGAACATGGAAAAATATGCAATTATTCAATCCACGACACTACGACATGTTTCCCAATTGGGGCTTATTCACAAAATAAACAAATGACAAGGGACTAGAGGGAAATAATCATTGCTATAAGTGCGACTAGAGGGAAATAATCACTGCTACAAGTGCGGCGCGCATGTCTGATGGACAGATGGATCTTTGCTGAAGGCGATCTGATCGGGAGGCCTTCATTTAGGTCTGAGATGATGGATGAGATGTAATATATCGGTAATGATCTTGATCCAATCGTGACTGAAGACTCAAGAAGAACGCGCTTGAAGGCTGACTCCGGTAAACTTCAATCGGCCTAAACTTGGTCGATCTCGGTCGATGAAGCCTTTTGAAGGTATGAATGCTCTCCTCCAATGCTTCTCTAACTATCTGATGGTTCAAAGACGCTCGAATCCACTTGGATGTAAATATGGAGGGTATGTAGGTCTGAAGAATGAAAGAGGCTTTCATGTCTTGATTTGGACTCATGCATGCTACTAAACATATGAAATAATTAATTAATGCTCGGAGAGATCTTCGAATGAATTATTAGGTAGAATCACATAGGGAATGAAGGAATGGGGATCTCCAGTGATGGGGTGATCGGAGAGGAGATCAAACCTTAGATATGGAATGATATGGATGGGGCAGGTTCCAGAAGAAGATCAAAAGGGGTCATGCGATCGTGAAGGTGTGATTGGATTTGGAAATGGAGGATCGGGGATCTCCGATTGTGCAGATCAGAGCTTGGATGAAGGATGAGTGGATCTACACTAGAATAGAAATTAAATATGAGTCGAAGAAACTCAACGTATCTAACAGATCTCCGATGACGTGTGGATCTTGCAATTTAGGCACTCCCACGCGCTCCCAGCCGAGGGAGAGGCTTGCTGTCACCTCACCTCTTCTCCAGGAACCGATTTCATGCAAAGGAATGGTGAAAAACGGATCAAGTCTGGAGATAGAGCTAGATGGGGTATTTATAGAAGCCGCTTCAGGTGAAACTAAAAAGAGGGTTGCATGCAAACCGAGGTGGATTATTTGAAAATGATGATTAGGTGAGGTTGTTCATTAATTAGACTACAAGATCCATGAAGGAATATGGCATGATGGATGACTGTATCGAAAGGGGAAAGGACAAGAATGGAGTCCGGTGAGGCAAGTTATTCAGGCGTGTAGGTAGAAAGGAGGTTGACCCGGGTCAATGGACCCGGGTGAGCCAATAGGAATACGGCTGCGAATAAGACCAAAGACGCGTAAGGACAAAATAGCCCAAAAATCAGAATTACATTTAAATTTTATAGAAAATGAGCTTATATAAATAAATAATTTAAATAAAATATTTTAATAAAGAAAATACTCTTAATTATATTGATTTTTAATAATTTAAATATATAGATTAAATAAATAATTATCTTTATTCATAGGTATTTTTACCTATATATAGCGCTTGTATATATATAATAAATTATTTTATACAAATAATTGTATAATTTAATATTTTATTTATTTACAATATTTTACAAGGATTTTAAATATATTTTCATTTTATTTTTCTCAAATAATTTATTAGGTTAAATAAATAGGTATATTTGTATTAAATACATAGTAGTACATGTACAATATATACAATAATTTATTTTTGTGAGTTTTGATTTTCTAATTTTTATTTCCATTTTTCTTGGCTAAAATACAATATTTAAAATTATTCTAAAATAGTATATAAACAAATATATACATAAAATAAATAAAAAATATCTTCACACAATATATAGTGCATGCACAATATACAATACACTCCAAAAAAGCCATATTTTACATCGTAACTCCGATTTTAGGAAAATCACTTTAATTTTTTATTTAGAGTATAATAAAAGTAAGTTTTGCTTTATTTTGAGTTTCTGTTGAGAAGATATGGGTCTAACAAGTTTGGTTTTGCATCTTTTTTCAAAGTGTCATTATTTACACAATGTACAATGAATCTTCTTGTAATTATTTTTAGTACTTACAACTTACTTTGACGTACAAGTTCCAAGAAGAAATTTTTTTATTTGAAATCAATTGAGTGATAAAAATAGAATAAGTAATTATATACAAAAAATGGTGTATGTCCAATTGTACAAGATGAATGGAGTTTAATTTTCTTTATTTTTCTATAAGAGGCCTTATCTCCCCCTTCTTTATTCCATGTCGATCAGGTCAAGTCTTGATCTTCTCTCGAGGTCAGAGTCAGCTCGTATTTATTGCATATATACATTCTTCATTTTCCTTTATTTTCCCTTTATTTCTTCCTTTATTTATTTAAGGTTAAAAACAATGATATGTTTACAATATCTACAAAAGAATGAAAATTATAAAAACCTGAATTTATTAATAATTGCAGGTATTTAAGAAGGGATTTTAAGCTAAAATAAATGAATAAAGATGATGGAATGCAGATTCATTAGTGACTAATAAGCGCTCTTCCCCTCGCAGTTATTGATTCGTCAGATGTAGCACATGCGAAGAGAAGCATGCTTTATCAAAAGTGTGTGTGTGTGTGATGGAAATTGAATGAATATAAGAAGTAATATATATATAGGGGGCATTTCAAATAGGACGCAGTCCTTCCTAAGTTAAGGAAGGCCGCCCCTTTTTTGTATAAAAACGAGCACTTTAGTAGAATACATATACAGTTTGTATTATAGGTGCACGTTATAAATACAAAGCCGCATACAAATCTACGTATTATAATACAAACATTAAAACTGCACATTATAATACAAAACTGTATGTGTATTCTACCAAAGTCATCTTGTTTTATACAAAAAAGGGGCTGGCCTTCCTTAACTATGGAAGGATTGCATCCTATTTGAAAGAAATCCTATATATATATATATATTACTTGATATTATCCAGGTAAGTGTCACTGGAAAGATGAAGGTTGTAAGAATCTCCAGTCGCTGTGAGAGGACCGGCATTTGTCCGAGCTGAACACATTGCTACATGTGATGCAAGGCCAAATGGATCATGGGAACTTCTTCCCCAATCTACCTTTTTCCTCTCCTGAAGGTCTCCACAGTTTTGTCATCAACGAGGAGTCTGATACAAGGTCTGGAGGTTGAGGTCTTGGATAGTTGGAACTGGATCAGGAGGGAGTTGTTATTTTTCGCCAACTTTGGTGAATTAAATAGGGATAATGAGAAGTAGTTAGGGTGATTTGAATGAAGGGTGTGGATCAAGGTTGAGTAAGTTGAAGAATCCGTGGATTATATTTTACTATTGTTACAAATCGGTGCTGGAAAAATTTGTGAAGATGGGATGTTGATACAGTGAACAGAACAACTTCTTGGGGAAGATGAATGTAGTGCTGACATATGTCAGCACCACAAAATTTCAAGGGTAAAAATGCTTTGTAAATTCTGTAATAAATAGTAAACAAAGTTATTTTGAAAAAGTGTAAAAATGAACAATATAGATAACTAAACTATCTAAATTATGGTATATTATATATAAAAAATTTAATTTTATGATATATAAATAAAATGTCAATAAATATACATATAATATACCTTATAAATAGAATTTATATTATCAATTGATTATTTTAATAAAAAAGGTACTATTTTTATTTTTTATTAATTTAATAATAATAAATAAGGCTATCATGAATTTTGTCGATTTTAATAATTTATTTTACATAGGATAATAAATACATATATTTATAGTGTAGTTTAATTTTGCCTATTTTTAGAGGTTTTTGATTTATTTAAAATATTAAATACTTATTTCAATTTTGGATTTTATTTTATAAATAAACTATGATATTAATAAAATAATTAAACAATACTAACTCAATTGTACTATAAATAGTATGTATAGAATAATTTAACATCCTAGAAACCCCATTGTCATTAGATCAAAAATTGACTTGTTAACACACATATTCTGCTTTCAATGAAACCATCTTCATTAATTAGATAATTTAATATTTTGAATTTAAATGTTAGTAGAGTGAATTTGGAGTTCCTATGGCGAAGTTACGAGGTTCAGAAGTTAGGACATTACTAATTTGAATATCTGATTTCTGGGCATATATACATGTTGGAATTATATATATCTACACAATGGTGAAGAGTTTGGTGAAAAATATGTACATATGAATTAAATATAATTATGTGAAGATTGTATATAAGAAATAAATATAATTTAATGTGTTATGTACATGGTCAGTTATTTTTGGATTTTCTACCTTATCCCCTCCTACTTTATTGATTGTCGACCAATCATGCTCACTTGGTCTCGGGGTTAGGTTATATAAATATATCTTACAGCTATGTTTATATTTTGTAAGTCATACTGTACAATATATACATATTTACAATCTATCTTATTGTCTTTATTTTTATTGTTCTATTTTTTAATTTTTATTTATGACATTTTATTACATAAAAATGAGCTCTTTATTCATGAATGTGTTTTTATAAAAAAAAATGAATATTAATGCATATATACATGTATTTGTTATGAATTTTAAGATAAAATATGACATAAACGTTAATGAATCATAGATTCAATAGTGACCATCTCAACCACAAAGACATAATATATGGCAACAACCACATCTTGCAAGGAAATGATATGGCTAAAAAATTTAATAAAAGAGCTGAATAAAGAACGTGAAGATTGCTAATTATTCAATGCAATTCATCTTGTAAAGAAATCTATATTTTATTCGCAGGCCAAATACATTGATGTGAAGTGCCACTTCATTAGGATGCAACTAGAAGATGAACAATTTGATTCAAAGCAAATCTATATTGAAAACTACTACTAAAAAGTTCACCATATCCGTTATGTAGGAGAATTCAAGGCATCTTCAACTTCTTCTAATCTTCAAGCATATAAGACAACGCTCACAACACCACGATTTTATCATGACCAAATCATGGAGTCAAAGACTCATTTAAAGGATATGGAAGAATCCATAAGCATATCATGGAAGCGTGAGGATCACATCATATACGATCGGGAGCGACTAGTCGCACTAGTGGCTCGGTGCATCAGAATTTTAAAAAAAATAAACGATGAAACCACATGATCCAAGAATACTTCTCGGATCGTTTCATCTAAAACACATACTAGATAAAGGAATACCTCTTGTAGTGTGGTTGTGATCGAGTCTCTAATCAAAGAGAACTCCAGTCTCAAGTCCGATCTATCGGAGGAGACGTTAGCGAGCGCGTGGATGAATCGTGTGCTTCTCACAATCCAAGTTATTTATCCAAGCGATGTATCTCCGGATCTCGTCTCACGAGATCAAACATCTTCTTCACGAGTAAGGCACACCGAAGGAGATGAATATCCACGAGTAGCTGAGGCAGCAGCACAACGGCGATGCGACGACATCAACGACCTTCTCTCTAGGGTTGGGGTGGACGACCACCCAAGATGGAGAGAGAGAGAGAGAGGGAAGTAGCATGGGGCATGAGAATGAGTGAAAGAGAGAGAGAGAATAATTGTGTTTGTTGTGGTTGTGAATTGAAGAGAAAGGGTTGCCTCTTCTTATATAGTATTTTGGGAGTCCAAGGATAATACAAAATCAATGGATAAGATTGATTAGTGTTTATTTCAATGGCCATGATTTTGTTGTAAAAACAACAATAATTCGTTTAATCAAATTAAATCAATTATCATAAGAGATAGTTGGAAGGAGATAATCATCCTACCATAAGGGGGGCGTCCATACAATCCAATTGGGACTTAATGGCATCCACCACCTTTGTTGGTGGATGGCAATCTTCTTCAAATGAGTTTACGTTATCTCATTTCCAACATTATCTCACAATGATAATTCACAATTATCTTGTGAACATTGCAATCATGCCATTGGAAATTTGTGAATCAAATTCACAATCCAAAATAAAATGTAAATTATATTTTCAATAAATTATCCAATATGAATCTAATTCATATCAATAATTAATCAACAAATATAAATCATAATATTCTCTCTCTAATATATTGTAAATCACATTTATAATATATATGAATAATTTGGATACTACTATCCACATTATTCTTATCTATAATAATTAAATCACATTTAATTATCATTCTCATGCATCCAAATAATATGAATAAAATTTACATTATTCATGATAATTAAATCAAATTTAGTTATCTATTTCTCAATGCTTGGATATACTCTAACAACAGAATTATTCTCAAACTCCTCCAAGAATAATGCACTTTCTCTTTAGATACTTAGAGATAAGGATAGGGCGATTGTATGTTCCACGTATAGTGACTTGAATATTTAGATCACATCTCAAATCCAGATCTCATGGACCTCTCATAGATGCTTGATTAAATTAAGACTACACATTTAGATCAATGTCCAATATTTGGACCAAGATCAAATCACTTCTCTACTGGGAGTAGTCACTAAAATCCAGACCTATTTCATCATCCCTCAGAATGGAAGCATCATGGTTACACAAACGTTTATGATCACATCACCCTCAAGTATTCCTAATACATGTACATCATGCATACTAGAAGACCTGTGATAAACCCGAAGATATAGATCAATTTACATTGTTGTCTTCAAGTTTTTATTATTAAGATTCTCATTCGGTCATTGGGAGTTGGTATCGATCATATGCTTTCCAAAAGCATATATCATACCTACAAATTCTTGCCATGCTTCCAAAGCACGATGACCATGCATGGAATTTGATCGGTCTGAATACCTCATGAGTGAGCTCATGTCTTCCGTTTCACAAGTGAACTAGTATGATCCCTTTGAGAGATCGTATCACTCATATGCCCTCAAATGCACACCAGCTCACCGGTGTATAGGCCTTGATTAGGCCATCAACCTATTGGTCTGCCAAATGTACATACTTAGATATATAACAACACATGTGTCTCCAGTCAGAGGATGTATGCCTATATCGGGACAGTATACGACATAGGACTTGGTTATCTCTATCTTGTTAAGTCAACTCTTTGACCTAACTAATCTGACACCTCCGAATCTCTACTCCCATGCGGAGGACCTGCATCAAGAGGTCGGTCACATATCATCAAAAGAGAGAGGATTGCCATCTCCTACTCAGGTCGGAGATCATCTTTTAACAATCATTTGACGGTACATGATGAGTCCTCAATCTAACTCTTTAGATATTCATCCAAGCACCTGCCTCTATGATTCAACCATTGAATCAACAGTTGCATGATCATCAAGATGGCCATGGTGCATAACCCTAATTGTATAGAGGGACCTTATAGTGCATCCATGGTACATAACCCTAATTGTACAGAGGGGCCTTATTGTGCATTCATTCATTTAATCTCAAATAGGGAGTGAAATAGCCAATAACGTTTATTGATAAATCAAATATTACAATAACATTTATTATAGGAATGGTTCACCTTGGGCTCACATGGCTAACAATGTCCCACTATCCCTCATAACCATTCAGGTACAATCCTTTAATCCTTGCTCATTACATGCTGGTTGAAAACTTTTGTATCAAAGGTTTGGTAAAAGGGGATTAGCAGCGTTGTCGACAGAGGCCATCTTGGTGATGATGATGTCACCACGCTTTTGAATCTCTTGAATGATGTGATATTTTCTTTCCATGTGCTTGCTCTTTTGATGCCATCTGGGTTCCTTCACTTGGGTAATGACTCATGTATTATCGCAAAGTAGCGGGATGGGAGTATCAGAGGAAACTATGCCAAGTTCTAGGATGAGCTTGCGCAACCAAACCACCTCTTTGTAGCATCCGATGCGACAATGTATTAGGCTTCTGTTGTTGAATCAATCGTAGGGTCATGCTTCTTGCTTCTCCAGCTCACAGCACCACCGTTCAACAGAAATACAAATCCTAATGTCGACTTTCGATCATCAATATCTAACTGGAAGTCTGAATCTGTGTATCCTAAGACTTGGAGATCACCATCTCCATAGACTAAGACAAAATCCTGCATCCATCTTAGATACTTGAAAATGTTCTTCACTGCATTCCAGTGTTGTTCTCCATAGCATGATTGGTAATGACTTTCCACTCCCACTGCATGGTAGATATCTGGCCTTGTACACATCATGACATACATTAAACTTCCTACAGCTGATGCGTAGGGGCCTCTAGCCATGGTTTTCTTTTTCTCAACACTTTGAGGAGCCATCCCTTTAAATAGGTGGATACCATGTCTTAAGGGAAGGAAACCTTTCTTGGAATTATCTATTTGGAAATGTTCCAAAATTTTCTTAATGTATCCATGTTGTGATAATCCCAGTATCCTCTTTTCTCGGTTTCTGAACAGCTTCAGACCCAATATGTAAGAGGCTTCTCCAAGATCTTTCATCTCGAAGGTATGGGACAACCAAATCTTCACACTGATCATCATCCCTGGATCATTCTCAATTATAAGTATGTCATCTACGTAAAGCACAATGAATATAATGGTGCTCCCACTAAGCTTCTTGTACACATATGGTTCATCAGGATTCTGCACAAAATCATAACTCTTTATGGTTTTGTCAAATCTGATGTTCCATCTACGAGAAGCTTGTTTGAGTCAATAGATGGATTTCTTCATATTGCATACTTAACCTTCCTCGGTTATGAAGCCCTGGGGATGCTCTCTATAGATATCCTCCTCGAGGTATCCATTGAGAAAAGTCGTCTTGACGTCCATCTGACAGATGTCGTAGTCAAGAGATGCAACTATAACTAGCAGTGCCTGATGGACTTAAGCATAGCCACATGAGAGAATATCTCATCGTAGTCGATGCCTTCTCTCTGTGTGTAGCCCTTGGCTACGAGATGTGCCTTGAAAGTCTCTACATTCCCATCAGGTCCCCCTTTTCTCTTCAAGATCCATTTACACCCAATGGGTTTTACCCCTTTAGGTGGATCCTCTAGGGTCCATACACCATTCTTATGCATGTAGTCATTTTCTTACTTCATTGCTAGCATCCATCTATCCATGTCATGATCCGTGAGTGCTTCATCAAATGAAGCCGGAGCATTGTCAGTTTCACCTGACACATGGAATCCGTCCCTTTCAGGTGGTGCAACCACCCTCGAACTCCTTCGAAGAGGTACATGTGTTACATTTTCATTTACTTACTCAGTTTCTGGTTCAGGAAGTTCAGAATCCTCAGGGGACTCAATGACTTCCTATACTTCATTTCTGTCTTGGCTCTCAAGAAAATGATCCTCCATAATTTTTAAATCTCTAGAGATGAAAACCTTCTGGGTCTCAGGGTCATAAAGCTGGTATCCAATGCCATCCTTAGCATACCCAATGAAGTAGCACTGATGAGTGCGAGATTCTAGGTTACTTGCATCCATGTTCTTCGCATGGGCCAAGCAACCCCAAACTCTCAAGTGTTTAAACACTGGGTTCGGTTCCATACCAAAGCTCATGAGGAGGTTTAGGTATGGACTTGCTAGGAATCTTGTTCAGGATATATATCGTAGTCTCTACCACATATCCCCAGAAACTTAGAGGTAAATATGATGTACTCATCATTGAACAAACCATATCCATGATAGTCTCGCTGTGTCTTTCAGCAACACCATTAAGTTAGGGGGTTCCATGAGGAGTGAGATTGGAGATAATTCCATTATCTTTAAGGTATACCTTAAATTCATTTGAGAGGTCCCCACCACCTTGGTCAGATCGAATCCATTTAATCTTCCTATCGGTTTGGTTCTCAACCAAAGCCTTGAACTCTTTGAACTTTTCAAAGGTTTCAGATTTATGACATAGTAGGAAGATAAACCCGTATCGTGAATGGTCATCAATAAACGTCAAATAATATCAATATCCATTTCTGTTCGCGGTACTGAAAGGACCACATACATCGATATGTATTAGGTCAAGAATACCCTCGCATATTGTAACCTTGTTATGGAATGGCATCCTAGTCATTTTACGTCGAATGCAATGTTCGTAAATAGGTAAAGATTGAACCTGTAGAAAATCTAGGGGTCTATCCTTTATCAATCTATTGATCCTATCATAGATAAATGACCAAGCCTTTGATGCCAATCATATTCGAATGGTTTCCATCCTCCATAGAACTTTTAGGGTTTTTATCAGTGGTAGTAACATTCATGACATTTTCATCAATGCACAATTCATAGAGTCCACCAGAAGTCATAACACCATCTGCAATATATTTATCATAATGACTTATGACAAGTTTATTACAGAATATAAACGAGTATATGTTTCTAACAAGCTTAGATACATATATAAGGTTCCTCCAAACTTTCGGTACATAAAGACTCTCTTTACGTATTAGGACTTTTCCACTAGGTAATGATAGTCTGCAGGTCCTGATGGCGACTGCTGCAACACTTGCATCAGATCCCATATGGATGACTATCTCCCCTTCATCAAGACTCTTAGTTTCTTGAAATAGATGCAACAAATTGCATACATGAACAGAAGCACCAGAATCGATGACCAACTACCTTCTTGTCCAACGAGAAAATTGGGTTCAATGGTGAAAGTAGATTTCATACCTGCTAGGGCTTTACCTTTGTCGGTAGACTTCAGTTATACTTCCAGTGCCCGGCTTCTTGCAGTGATGAGAGACATCAGTTTTTTTATGCTATCATAGTGAAAGCATTTGAAGATGAGCTAACATCTTGACTCTTCTTCTTTCTCTTCTGGGCTGGACCCTTACGAAAACCATGCTTCCGACCGTGCTTTCCTTTAAATGGTGCAACCATTGCACTGCTAGAGGGGCTATCCATCTTCATTACGTCTTCAACATACTTTAATGCAACCAATTGGCCAATGTTAGTATAGTCAACTTTGCTCATGTGGTATGTGACCACAAAGCTATTGAAAGAATTAGGGAGTGACAGCATAATGAAGTCATCTTGCATATTTGCGTCCATGTCAGTCCCCAGAGTTTCTAGCTTAGAAAGGCCTAAACATTTTGAGTACATGTTCTCTGACAGAAGTCCCCTCCTGCATATTGCAGTGAATAAACTCGTTCATGATATAATAATGCTGTGTGCGGTTTACATCGTCGAATATTTCTCTTAGATTCAGCATAATGTCTTGGCAAGTGTTCATGTCCATATATTGCTTCTGAAGCACCAGAATATAACATCTTGCCAAAATATGATCTTCATCATATTTTTCATTGAATTTAATCTCTTTCGGTGTCAGAGGGTCTATGTACTTGTCCTTGGAAAACATGTAAGAGATGTGCTCCACAGATAGGATAAGATCCAAATTTCAGATCCAATCCTAGTAATTTGGTTCAGTCAACTAATGGACCTCAAGAAGCTTGCTAAATGGGTTCATGGACTCCATGTCTACCTCATGCCAGGATAATACGAATTGATCATTTTGTATTTGAGATGATAATCGATCATTCAAATGAAGTTATACCATATAATAATAATCAAAATCATTTTTGTTAATATTATAAGGAAATTTGCTAAAAAAATCCCCAATCCTATTCAAGTAACAAAGTTTTGCTTGTAGAGATTGTCCTACAACCATTGTAGGATGAACTAGGTTTTTTTATAAAATACCCATTCAATGATGATTGATGTTTAATCAATTATTTACATAAATAAATATTGATCATCAATTAATCAGGGTAAATTCTCAATTTTCTTGATTGACATTGAATGATAAATAAATTAAGAAGAGGTCCTGATGATCCAATAATCATCCGACACATCTCCACTAACTAAGGAATATCTGGGGCAAACAAAGTCGGAATCAGGCGAAATAAAATAGTGCGATTTACTAGTTTAATCCTCTACTTAATTCAGGTGTTTATTTCATATTTTATGACAGGAAATAACAAGCAAAAATAGTTTTGTTACAGATCCATGAATACATACAAAATAATTTTTATAGCGGGAACTATTCGAATCAATTTCGTGCACTTTTAGAACCAATTAAAGTTACTATTTTTGGGATATATTTGAACACTCTAAATACATTTTATCAACCAAAAAATACGTTCAAATAGTGCACAAATAGCAGGTTTTTATTTCATTGAAAATTGATTCGAATCTTGCATCCAATGTAAAAATAATGATTCCCGCTCATCCAAAACATGAACCATGATTGCTTGGGATTTTGGATCAAATCCAAGAACTGACCAAGGCTATGATACCAATTTAAGTAAATGTAAGAATACTTAAGCGCATCACAGAAGCGTGAGGATCGCATCATATATGATCGGGGGTGATTAGTCGCACTAGTTGCTCGGTGCAACAGAATTTAAAAAAAATAAACGATGAAACCACATGATCCAAGAACACTTCTCGGATTGTTTCATCTAAATCACATACTAGATAAAGTAATACCTCTTTTAGCGTGGTTGCGATCGAGTCTCTAAACAAAGAGACCTCCTGTCTCAAGTCTGATCTGTCGGAGGAGATGCTTGCGAGCGCGGGGATGAATCGCGTGCTTCGTGCAATCTAAGTTGTTGATCCAAGTGATGGATCTCCTGATATTGTCTCACGAGATCAAATGTCTTCTTCATGAGCAAGGTGCACCGAAGGAGACAGAGATCCATGAGTAGTCGAGGTGGCAGCATAACAACGATGCGACAACGACGGCGAACTTCTCGCTAGGTTTAGGGTGGAGGGCCACCCAATATGGAGAGAGAGAGAGAGGTGGCGTGGGGCTTGAGAATGAGAGAGAGAGAGAGAACAATTGTTGTTCTGGATGTGAATTGAAGAGCAAGGGTTGCTTCTTCTTATATAGTATTTTGGGAGTCCAAGGATACCACAAAATCAATGAATGATATTGATTTGTGTTCCTTTCAGTGGCCATGAATTTGTTGTAAAAACGACAACAATTAATTTAATCAAACTAAATCAATTATCCTTAGAGATAATTGGAAGGAGATAATCATCCTACGATAAAGGTGGGATGACCACCCAACCCAACTGGGACTTGGTGGCCATCCATTACCTTTGTTGGTGGATGACAATCTTCTTCCAATGATATTATATTATCTCATTTTCAACATTATCTCACAATGATAATTCACAATTATCTTGTGAACATTGCAATCATGCTATTGGAAATTTGTGAATCGCATTCACAATCTAAAATAAAATATAAATAATATTTTCAATTAATTATCCAATGTGAATTCAATCACATCAATAATTAATCAATAAATATAAATCATAATATGCTCTCTCTAAAATATTCTAAATCACATTTATAATATATATGAATAATTTGTATAGTGTTATCCACATTATTCTTATTCATAATAATTAAATCACGTTTAATTATATTGGATCATCATTCTCATGCATCTAAATAATATGAATCAAATTCACATTATTCATGATAATTAAATTACATTTAATTATCCATTTCTCAATGCTTGGATATAATCTAACAATGGGATGATTCTGGAACCCCATCAAGAATAATGCGCTTTCTTCGCATATACTCAAAGATAAAGACAGGACGATTGTACATTCTATGTAGAGTGACTTGGATATTGAGATTACATCTCAAATCCATATCTCATCGACCTCTCATAGATGCTTGATTAAATCAAGACCGTAAATCTAATCTTCTCACTGCATCTGAATCACATTCATATCAATATCCAACATTTGGACCAAGAACAGATCACTTCTCTACCGAGAGGGGTCACTAAAATCCAGACATCTTTCATCACTCCCTCGAAATAGAAGCGTCATGGTTATACAATCGTTTATGATCACATCACCCTCAGGTCTTCCTAATAACTGTACATCCTGCATATTAGAAGACCTATGATCAACCCGAAAATATAGATCAATTACACTGTTACCTTCAGGTTTTTATCATCAAGATTCTCATTCCGTCATTGGGAGTTGGTAAAGATAATATGCTTTCCAAAAGCATATACCATACCTATAAATTCTTGTCATGCTTCCAAAGCACGACAACCATGCAAGGAATTTGATCGCTTCCAATATCTCATGAGTGAGCTCATGTCTTCCGGTTCACAAGTGAACATGTATGATTCCTTTGAGAGATCGTATCACTCATATGCCCTAATATGCACACCAGCTCGTCGGGTGTATATGCCTTGATCAGACTATCTACCTATTGATCTGCTAAATATACATATTTAGACATATAGCAACATATCTGTCTCAGATCAGGGTATGTGTGCCTATATCGTGACAGTATAGTGACATAGGACTTGGTTATCTTGATCTCATTAAGTCAACTCTTTAACCTAACTAATCTGACACCTCTGGATCTCTATTCCAATACAGAGGACTTGCATCAAGAGGTCGGACATATACTAGCCAAAATAGAAAGGATTGCCATCTCCTACTCATATTGGAGATCATATTTTAACAATCATCTTGACGGTGCCTGATGAGTCCTCAATCTAACTCTTTAGATATTCATCCAAACACCTCCCTCTATGATTCAACCATTGAATCAACAACATTATGATCATCAAGATGGCCATGGTACATAACCCTGATTGTACAGAAGGATCTTGTAGTACATTCATTCATCTAATCTCAGATATGGAGTGAAATAACCAATAACTTTTATTGATAAATCAAATACTACAATAACATCTATTGTAGGAATGGTTCAGCTCGGACTCATATGACTAACAACATTATGAACTACAAATCAACCTTCAAGAGCAAGATTGTTGGGGTTGAACTTGTAATATCTCAAACTTTGGGGGGTTGTTTTGAAAATAAGATTATGGAATAAAATATATATATATATATATATATATATACAATAACTATGGTGTATTATATAAAAAATATATATAACATTGCCGTTAAAAAAAGAGAGGAAAGAAACTATTAGAAAGAATATGAAAGGAGGGTTAGTAGTGTATTAATTAAATATTCAACAAAGGGAATAAAATTAATAATTACGATTGTGCACAGTAAGATAAATAATAAACAAAAAAAATTATTGCAACAAACCCTTAAAGAAAAGGAACGAGTCTTGTGGGGGGAGGGGAATTATCCTCTAAATAATAACAAACCTTGGGTTGATTTATTCCCAAAAAAAAAACTATAAATACTAATTAAAGGGAATTGAATCCCATCGAGTCCTTCACGTCGCCGTTTAGAGATAGGAAGAGAAACATAGATAGAGAGGGAGAGACAGCATTACTTCCCCTACCTTCTGCTAATCGCCGAGCAAGACGGGGGATGTTGTAGGCAACGTCAAATATTGAAAGCATTAGGGGCGGTCACGCATTGAGCGACAAAACAAAGTCCAACATCGAGAGTCGGCAGATTAGTTGACGATAAGGTAAATCCATAGTTTTATTAAGTTATACTGCTATACAATCAAAGTAGATTTATTTATGTTGTAACGTTATTGGCCCCATAAGTTCAATCTTGTACGGGCACATACCCTGATAAATTGTATGCTTTTAGAGTTTTCGATTAAGACCGCCTTGTTAATGATCTAGACTATCAAATTTATTGCTAAATGGATATTGCCTGCTTTTGTAACATATGTTTTGTAAAGGGGGTTTTTTGTGAAAAAAAATGGAATTATAAATACATGGAATAAAAAGGAATATTATCATGAGGGTTAGTATATAATTATACATAATAAATCAAAGGGTGGAAACGGCATAGCCGTTCAAGAGAGATAAAAGGAAGATAATGCAAATTAAAAAAAAAGGGGGAAGCCGTTGAAACGGCACAGGCACAAACGTTGTGCCGCGAAATGGTTTTCATTAATTATCTTTAGTGCATAATCGCACTATCTAATGCCGATATTTCAGGCACAACCGGCGAGCCTTTTATTTAACCCCACTGTGCACGTCTTTTTCCTTGCTAGAACTCTAGTCAAACCTCATCATCTGAGTTTGTTATATCCCACCGTGTTGATTTCTTTTCGGGTTGTGTTGCGCAAAACTTGTAGCAGAGGCTGCCACGAGGTAGAAGACGAGCGTCACCTAATCGGTGGTTTTTGTTTCTTGAGGGTGGAGAGTCCTAGGAATCAACTTACATTGGATTCTTAGTCAGGTATGTACATTAATCTATGTTTCATACCATTGTCAATTATACCCCATATTTGATTTTATTAGTTGTTGCAATGGAGTTTTTATAATACCTCGTTAAACTTTTTGAGTATATCTCTGTATTACAACTTTATGTAATTAGGTGCCAAGTTGATATTTAGCCATAATGTTTATTCATGAATTAGTTGTTAAATGTAAAGAGATAGTTATATTATTGCCGTTTGATATATAGGTTAAAATGTATTTTTTTTCTTCAAATATTTTTATTGAAAAAAATAATTATTGTTTTTGACACCATCATTGTGAGGAAGTAGACATTGTTCATTGTTTGCCCATTAGAGGCTTTGACCTGGCCGGGTGCCGCGCGGACGGTTAAATCCGCCAATTGACCGTTGTAGGCAGGTAATCCTACACTACTTCCGAACAATTTACCGCTACGGCGGTTGACTCAGTACTGATGTCCATTGTATTGGGGTTTGGATAGAAGACCTCGTATTGATTTTGGTTTTAGTTTAAAAGTTTTGATTTAAGGGAACGGGGTGGCTTCTATCCAAGCTCGGGCTGCCCGGTGTCGGCAGATGGTATTGATTTATATTTGATATAGATATTGATATTATGGTCACAAAATTTGTGATATTCAAGGAAATTGATTGAATTGCCATTGTTATCCCATAATGAGGGGCATACATGAAAAAGTCTTTTATAGTTCATTATTTATTGATTGTAGTCCTTATTATATGGAATTGTCATCGTAATTTCTTTTACTCATTGTATATTGTTATGATGGTATGCCTCATAAATTATTGGTGCATACTTAGTAAAATTCTTTTGACTAATATTGATTTACAACCTTGCAGCTTAGAAGGAAGCACGAGGTTCGTCGTTGGCTGGATTGAAGAGTCCTTGACATTTTCTATCATCTTGAGTCATTGTACGGATAGACTTATTTAGATTTATTGCGTAGTTCAGACTTGATAAGTCTTTTAGTTATTGGTTATGTTCCTTTATTCTTCCATTATGTATGGCACTCTGATTGTTATTTACGGATTATTGAGATTGTCTCGTTCCTGGACTCGAAGAAAAAAAATTCATCGTTTTGGGATGCTTCCGCAATGTTTCCCATGTTTCGAGGTCCGGGACGTGACAACGTGGTATCAGAGCCAAATGGAAGATTAAAGGAATATTTTCCAATTTTAGGATGACTTATAATATTTATAGATTTTGTTTGGAATAGCTGACTAATTGATCGTCGCTATTCGTAGATGTCGACCGTCTCGAACCGTAAGCGGAGTCGTCGCTCCATGGATTTGGCAGCCCAGAATGCCAAATTAATGAAGACGGTCGAGGAGCTCTCCCAGCTGATTCGTGACCAAGCTAATCACCACCAGAGCAAGGATAGGGATCAGAGACGTCGCGAGAGGCGTCTTGAAAAAGAAAGGCGTTTTCGTGAGGAGCGCCGTGATGATGTCACCTTTGAGAGATTCTTAAAGGTGAACCCGCCTAGCTTTGACGGTATAGTGGATGCTGAGGTAGCAGACCGATGGCTGGAGGAGACAGAAAAATTGTTTGATGCAATCAGATGTCCGGATCACAGCAAGGTCTCCTTCGCTACTCATCAACTGAAGGGTCCTGCTAAGGACTGGTGGACCAGTTGCCAGTTGCGGAAATTTGAAAAAGGAGGGATTATTCTGTGGGAAGAGTTTGTTAAACTCTTCCGTGAGCACTATATTCCGATACACTTGCAGTTGATCAAGGAGCAAGAGTTTATTAATCTGAAGCAGGGAGATCTGAATGTTGCTGAATATAACAATAAGTTTCATCGTTTACTGAAGTATGCTCCACACTTATGTCCAGATGAGTATCGGATGACTCAGAAGTTCATTGAGGGACTTCATCCTGCTTTAAGATCAAAGGTTCTTGCCAGCATGCCGAAGACTATGGAGGATGCTCTAGCCAGCGCCACAACTATGGAGCGAGATTTCTTGCGAAGAAAGGAAGAGAAGCCGCGCAATGATCGGAATAATCGATTCGGGAGGAACAAAAATTTCAAAAATTCTCAGAAGCAAAAGCAAGCATCCAAGCCGGGGCAAAACAACAGAATTCCTGAATGCTCTTTCTGTCATCGTTTCCATCCTGGAGAATGCTATCTCAAGAATGGCCAGTGTCTGAACTGTGGAGAGAAAGGACACTTTGTTCGTGATTGTCCGAAGCCTAGGAAGCAGCCCGTTGTTCAAGGACAAGATCAAAGGCCAAGGGTTCCTGCACGAGTATATGCTCTCACCACTGGAGATGATGCCGCTAAGGAAGACAAGGTCATTGAAGGTACTCTTCTTATTGCTAATTTACATGCGAAGATTCTTTTTGATACTGGTGCTACACATAGCTTTATTTCTGAGGTACTAGTAAAAAGTATGGATGCCAAACCAAAACTTTTAGATATTGATTTGATGGTTGTCACACCTACTGGGGGAAATGTAAAAGCACTGGAGTTTATTCAAGATGCTCCATTGATATGTGAAGGTCACGAGTTTCCAAGCGACCTCATTGTCATGAAAATGACAGACTTTGACATCATCCTTGGGATGGACTGGCTTTCTCGATATCATTGTATCATTGATTGTTGCAAGAAGAGGGTGATCGTTGCAAGCCATCAGTTCCCGGGGATCGTTATTAAAGGGCATGGTGCCGCTTCTGAACGGTGCATTATTTCTGCCATGAAGGCACATCGCATGATTATGAAAGGGCGAGAAGCCTATCTTGCCAGCATTTTAAGGGTTGAGCCATCAACCGTATCTTTATCTGATCTCGACGTCGTTCGGGAGTATCCTGATGTCTTTCCAGAAGAATTGCCTGGACCTCCACCTCAGCGGGAGATTGATTTCACTATTGAGCTCGTTCCTGGAACTTCACCAATATCCAAGGCACCATATCGTATGGCTCCTGCTGAATTGGCTGAATTAAAGAAGCAACTTGAAGAGTTGCTTGATTTGGGATTTATCAGGCCTAGTGTGTCACCATGGGGTGCACCTGTTCTATTTGTTAGAAAGAAGGATGGATCTCTCCGCTTATGCATTGATTATCGAATGCTGAATCAGGTGACTGTGAAGAATAAATATCCGTTACCACGGATAGATGATTTATTTGATCAGCTCCAATCAGCAAAGATCTTCTCGAAGATTGATTTACGATCTGGCTATCATCAATTGAGGATTCGAGAGGAAGATATCTCGAAGACTGCTTTCCGAACATGCTATGGGCATTACGAGTTCTGTGTGATGCCATTCGGATTGACTAATGCTCCTGCTGCTTTTATGGATCTTATGAATCGGGTCTTTCGACCATTCTTAGATCACTTTGTCATTGTTTTTGTGGATGATATCCTTGTTTATTCTCAAAGTGTTGAGCAACATGAGGAGCACTTGAGAATCGTATTGGAGACTCTGAGGCAGAATCAACTTTATGCTAAATTCTCCAAATGTGAATTCTGGTTGGAAAAAGTCATGTTCCTTGGGCACATTATTTCCAAGGATGGGATTTCTGTAGATCCAGCCAAGGTTGAGGCAGTCTTAGAATGGAAACAACCGCAGAGCGTGACAGAAATTAGAAGCTTTCTTGGTTTAGCAGGATACTATCGTAGATTCATTCGTGATTTCTCGAAGATTTCACTTCCTCTAACCGAGTTGACTAGAAAAGGAACCAAGTTTGAATGGTCTTCTGCATGTGAGCGTAGCTTCCAAGAATTGAAGAGGAGGTTAACTACCGCTCCTGTCTTGACATTACCATCGGGTAATGGAGGTTTTGTCATCTACACCGATGCATCCCTGAATGGCTTGGGTTGTGTGTTGATGCAGAATGAAAAAGTGGTAGCTTATGCTTCAAGGCAGCTAAAGATTCATGAAAGGAATTATCCCACGCATGATCTAGAGCTTGCTGCTGTGGTGTTTGCATTAAAGATCTGGCGTCACTACCTTTATGGTGAGAAATTTGAGGTCTTCTCTGATCACAAAAGTCTCAAATACATCTTTTCTCAAAAAGATCTAAATATGCGTCAAAGGCGATGGATGGAATTTCTGAAGGACTATGATTTTTCTATTGCTTACCACCCAGGTAAAGCGAATGCTGTGGCTGATGCTTTGAGCCGAAATGGCTATGCCTTGTCGGCTAGCCTGATGATCAAAAAGTGGAAGTTGATTGATGACTTTGTTTCTTGGAATCCTTTCAAAGAAGGCGACAAGATTATCTTATCCAGCATCCAGATACATTCGGTGATAGTAGAGAAAATATTGGGAGCTCAGAAAGAAGATCCTGAGTATCATGTTCTGGCTGAGAAAAGTCAAGAAGAAAGTTCAGAATTCTTCATTGCTCCAGATGGTGGCATCAGATTCAGGAATCGCTTATGGGTTCCTTCTCAGGCAGAGTTGAAGCAAGAGATTCTGGATGAAGCTCATCGTTCTAATTTTTCCGTGCATCCAGGAAGTACAAAGATGTATAAAGATCTCCAACGTAATTTTTGGTGGAAAAATATGAAGAAGGAGATTGCAGAATTCATTTCTCGTTGTTTGGTGTGTCAGCAAATTAAGGCTGAGCATCAAAGACCAGCTGGACTTTTGGAGCAGTTGGAGGTTCCGGAATGGAAATGGGAACACATCACTATGGACTTTGTGATGGGTCTTCCGAAAACCGATGCAACCAATTATGATGCTATATGGGTGATCGTGGACAGATTGACGAAGTCTGCCCATTTCTTGCCAATGAAGAAAAAAGAGTCTGTTGCGAGCTTAGCAAATTTATACATGAATAACATCGTGAAGCTCCATGGTATACCTGTCTCTATTGTCTCTGATCGGGATCCAAGATTCACAGGAAGATTTTGGAAAAAACTTCAGGAGGCTTTCGGAACAAAGCTGAAGTTTAGTACTGCATTCCATCCTCAGACAGACGGTCAATCCGAAAGAACTATTCAAGTTCTCGAGGATATGCTTAGAGCATGTTCTTTGGATTATGCTCGAAGTTGGGATGAGAATCTTCCGCTTATTGAGTTTGCCTATAACAATAGTTATCAGGCTAGCATTGGAATGGCTCCATATGAAGCTCTCTATGGGAGGCCATGTAGATCTCCTCTTTGTTGGAGCGAGGTTGGTGAAAGAAGATTGCTCGGACCGGAACTCGTGCAGAAGTGTGCAGATAAGATTGATCTAATTAAGAAAAGGCTCTTAGTTGCTCGAAGTAGACAAAAGAGTTATGCGGATAATCGTCGTAGAGAACTAGAATTTGTAGTTGGTGATCATGTCTTTCTCAAGATTTCTCCGACCCGTGGTGTATTGAGATTTGGACGAAAAGGAAAACTTAGTCCAAGATATATTGGTCCATTTGAGGTATTGGATAGAGTAGGCGAGGTAGCCTACCGCATTGCATTACCACCTCAATATTCGCACATCCACAACGTCTTCCATGTCTCCATGTTGCGAAAATATATTCACGATCCATCTCATCAAATTCATTATGAGCCCGTCGAGGTTCATAAAAATTTATCGTATGAGGAGCGCCCTTCACACATTGTTGATCGTCAAGAACACCAATTGCGAAGGAAGACTATCAAGATGGTAAAGGTTGCTTGGCACAACCATTCAGATAGAGAAGCCACTTGGGAACTTGAAGACGAAGTTCGAGAAAAATATCCTGAATTGTTAGGTATGTCTATTAAATTTCGAGGACGAAATTTCTATTAAGGAGGGTAGAGTTGTAATATCTCAAACTTTGGGGGGTTGTTTTGAAAATAAGATTATGGAATAAAATATATATATATATATACAATAACTATGGTGTATTATATAAAAAATATATATAACATTGCCGTTAAAAAAAAAGAGGAAAGAAACTATTAGAAAGAATATGAAAGGAGGGTTAGTAGTGTATTAATTAAATATTCAACAAAGGGAATAAAATTAATAATTACGATTGTGCACAGTAAGATAAATAATAAACAAAAAAAAAATTATTGCAACAAACCCTTAAAGAAAAGGAACGAGTCTTGTGGGGGGAGGGGAATTATCCTCTAAATAATAACAAACCTTGGGTTGATTTATTCCCAAAAAAAAACTATAAATACTAATTAAAGGGAATTGAATCCCATCGAGTCCTTCACGTCGCCGTTTAGAGATAGGAAGAGAAACATAGATAGAGAGGGAGAGACAGCATTACTTCCCCTACCTTCTGCTAATCGCCGAGCAAGACGGGGGATGTTGTAGGCAACGTCAAATATTGAAAGCATTAGGGGCGGTCACGCATTGAGCGACAAAACAAAGTCCAACATCGAGAGTCGGCAGATTAGTTGACGATAAGGTAAATCCATAGTTTTATTAAGTTATACTGCTATACAATCAAAGTAGATTTATTTATGTTGTAACGTTATTGGCCCCATAAGTTCAATCTTGTACGGGCACATACCCTGATAAATTGTATGCTTTTAGAGTTTTCGATTAAGACCGCCTTGTTAATGATCTAGACTATCAAATTTATTGCTAAATGGATATTGCCTGCTTTTGTAACATATGTTTTGTAAAGGGGGTTTTTTGTGAAAAAAATGGAATTATAAATACATGGAATAAAAAGGAATATTATCATGAGGGTTAGTATATAATTATACATAATAAATCAAAGGGTGGAAACGGCATAGCCGTTCAAGAGAGATAAAAGGAAGATAATGCAAATTAAAAAAAAAAGGGGGAAGCCGTTGAAACGGCACAGGCACAAACGTTGTGCCGCGAAATGGTTTTCATTAATTATCTTTAGTGCATAATCGCACTATCTAATGCCGATATTTCAGGCACAACCGGCGAGCCTTTTATTTAACCCCACTGTGCACGTCTTTTTCCTTGCTAGAACTCTAGTCAAACCTCATCATCTGAGTTTGTTATATCCCACCGTGTTGATTTCTTTTCGGGTTGTGTTGCGCAAAACTTGTAGCAGAGGCTGCCACGAGGTAGAAGACGAGCGTCACCTAATCGGTGGTTTTTGTTTCTTGAGGGTGGAGAGTCCTAGGAATCAACTTACATTGGATTCTTAGTCAGGTATGTACATTAATCTATGTTTCATACCATTGTCAATTATACCCCATATTTGATTTTATTAGTTGTTGCAATGGAGTTTTTATAATACCTCGTTAAACTTTTTGAGTATATCTCTGTATTACAACTTTATGTAATTAGGTGCCAAGTTGATATTTAGCCATAATGTTTATTCATGAATTAGTTGTTAAATGTAAAGAGATAGTTATATTATTGCCGTTTGATATATAGGTTAAAATGTATTTTTTTTCTTCAAATATTTTTATTGAAAAAAATAATTATTGTTTTTGACACCATCATTGTGAGGAAGTAGACATTGTTCATTGTTTGCCCATTAGAGGCTTTGACCTGGCCGGGTGCCGCGCGGACGGTTAAATCCGCCAATTGACCGTTGTAGGCGGGTAATCCTACACTACTTCCGAACAATTTACCGCTACGGCGGTTGACTCAGTACTGATGTCCATTGTATTGGGGTTTGGATAGAAGACCTCGTATTGATTTTGGTTTTAGTTTAAAAGTTTTGATTTAAGGGAACGGGGTGGCTTCTATCCAAGCTCGGGCTGCCCGGTGTCGGCAGATGGTATTGATTTATATTTGATATAGATATTGATATTATGGTCACAAAATTTGTGATATTCAAGGAAATTGATTGGATTGCCATTGTTATCCCATAATGAGGGGCATACATGAAAAAGTCTTTTATAGTTCATTATTTATTGATTGTAGTCCTTATTATATGGAATTGTCATCGTAATTTCTTTTACTCATTGTATATTGTTATGATGGTATGCCTCATAAATTATTGGTGCATACTTAGTCAAATTCTTTTGACTAATATTGATTTACAACCTTGCAGCTTAGAAGGAAGCACGAGGTTCGTCGTTGGCTGGATTGAAGAGTCCTTGACATTTTCTATCATCTTGAGTCATTGTACGGATAGACTTATTTAGATTTATTGTGTAGTTCAGACTTGATAAGTCTTTTAGTTATTGGTTATGTTCCTTTATTCTTCCATTATGTATGGCACTCTGATTGTTATTTACGGATTATTGAGATTGTCTCGTTCCTGGACTCGAAGAAAAAAAAATTCATCGTTTTGGGATGCTTCCGCAATGTTTCCCATGTTTCGAGGTCCGGGACGTGACAGAACTTGTGAAGACTGATTGGTCGAGAATCAAGGGGGAGGAGTACTAATTTGATCGATTCTGCACCTGCCTTATGATTGGTTAAGACCTAATCAAGAGGATTGTTGGGATCACTGATCCTCCTTCCACCTTGTGCCCGACTAAGAGTTGATTGGGATGTTTATTGACGTGGCTAATCCTCCTCTTACCCTGTGATTAGTTGAGAGCTGATGGAGGATTATTGCCTACCATGATTATTTTTATTGTAGTATAAATAAAACTCTTGGACAACTACATATTGTACTCCAAATACATGGCAAATGGAACTGAGTAGTAGAATAGCCATGGACCACACCCAATACCAAGTATTAAGTCAATCGGGTCAGGTGCAATGGTACCATACCAGGTCATAAGTTTGGAACCTTCTAGAAATCGCAGAAAACCAGGTATTTGTCTTTCGTGCATTTTCAAATACATACCGTTCCACCCCCACAACTCTCCCCCACCATCTGCAATATGAGATATTCCATTCACAGATCCTCTTTCCCAACTCTAAAAATAAAAATAAAATCGCGACCAATAAAAACACGAACATGCAAAATCCCATACAAGTCAAAGCAAATATAATAATCCAACGGCGAGCGCTGGACATCAGAACAAACCAATCCCGATCGTCCATCACTTATCGGTTTCGAATCTCATCCGTCCACCCAAACCCACGGCTCCATTTGAACAACAGCTGGGAGGGGGTGGAAAGCCACGACGAAAGGAACGAGGGACCGGATCCAAATAAATATCTGCGCACGTTAGTATCCACCTATCGTGCGCCTTTCTTTGTGTTTATTAAAGCCCTCCCCGAGTTCTTTCTTGTTCCTCTCACTTCACGCACGCCCGCAGCCAAAATATTCGATCTTTTCGCGCACCCTCGAGGGTTCCCGGCGATTTGAGCAGGTGGGTCTGACCGGATTCTTTCGCGCTCCATGTTGATACCTATCTTTTGAGGTCACGGTTTCGATTGCTTTTGGTTGATATGGTGGGTGGTTGTTGTGTTGCAGAGATGGCGACGAAGAAGAGCGTTGGTGACCTGAAGGAGGCGGATCTGAAGGGGAAGAAGGTGTTCGTGAGGGTCGATCTGAATGTGCCTCTGGATGAGAACCAGAAGATCACGGACGATACGAGGGTGAGGGCGGCGGTGCCCACCATCAAGTACCTTAGGGACAATGGCGCTAAGGTTATCCTTTGCAGCCATCTGGTAAGAGTCCTCTCATCTTAATGTGTAGCGTCGGATCTCCATGATTTTGACCATATTCTTTTTCTCTGTTTGGGTTTATATTGGAGGGCTTTGATGGTTTTTCCTTTGAGGGTTTTTTTTTTTAATTTTCTCTTTGTTTTAGTTTTTGTCTCCACTCTGTGCTTTGGTTTTGTCTAAGGTTAATTTGGCTTTAAGAAATATAATAGCTGTTAAAACTTAACCTTCAAAAGATTGAACCAAGGGAACGAAATGACCTCGGGGCTCTAGAGATTGCCATTCTGGTTCTGTGAAGATAAGCACTGTAGCATGTCTTGTAAAACTAGTTAATTTAATAATGCCCATCTGCTTGTTCATCTAGTCAGCGTACGCTGGCGATGGAAATGCTCCGCAGCAGCTTGATTGAATATATCAACAACATTCGTGGAACTTAGGAGGTTAGGACAGAAATTGAGATGTTGTTTCTGTGTAATTCGTAGAAAAGCATAATCCTTTTCGTGATTTTTTGAGTCGATGATAATTATATGAATATATAATTAAATGGTTGACATCCATCCTTGGTAAATGGTTGGTTATGTATGTGCTTAGGGTGGTCGTCATTGTAGACAACCTTTCAAGGGCCGGAGTAGCTACCGGATTGTTTCATTGTATTGTTTTTATATTGCTCTCTACCCTGATATTTTAAGCACGGAATAGAGAAGATACTTAAATTGGTTTAATGCTGGCCTAGTTAGAAACTTATCGATGGTTTGTTTTTGAATTTGGTGTTTAGCTGCTTCTTTATTAGCTCATGAGATTCTTTCTTTATGTGTTGATCTTCTGTAGGGATTGTATTGCGTTGTTGATGTTTAGTGGTTTGTCATTTGGAAATTAGAAACTCTATCTCTGATGCACTTTTGATGCTTTACAGGGTCGCCCCAAAGGTGTGACTCCAAAGTACAGCTTGAAACCTCTTGTACCAAGATTGTCTGAACTGCTCGGCATAAATGTACCCTAACTGAAGCCTCTTTGCTTATGCTTTTTTATGTAATAACTTGTTGAATGGGGTGATCTAGATCTTCTTTCTCTCATCAAATAGGTCGAGATAGCCAATGACTGTATTGGTGAGGAAGTGCAGAAACTCGTGTCTGCACTACCAGATGGAGGTGTTCTGCTTCTTGAGAACGTGAGGTTCTACAGGGAGGAGGAGAAGAATGTGCCTGAGTTTGCACAGAAGTTGGCTTCTCTTGCTGAGGTTTATGTAAATGATGCTTTTGGAACAGCTCACAGGGCCCATGCTTCAACAGAAGGTGTAACCAAATTCTTAAAGCCTTCTGTTGCAGGCTTCCTCATGCAGAAGGTATCCCACCTCTTTTAATCTTTAGATAAAATGTTATTTAAGACGATCAGCTGATTACAGAATAACTTTGATTTTTTACATTGATTTTTGGATATGGTAATTACCAGCCTGTTTTGCTCCTCCTATGGCTCTTATTTGGTAATAATAATCTTTGTTGTATGTGCTGTAGGTGTCTTAGGAATGGTTAATTCAATCTATATTTGTTTTTAGGTTGTAATTACCATATATTTACTTGAGGAGTTAATCATTCTAATGCTTAAGCCCATCATTAATACAATCAAAATCTATAGTCGTTTCATTTAGCAAATTTTGGTGGCTATAGGTTTGATTTTGTTTATTTCTTTTTTCAGTATTTCTTTTATTGCTACCTATACTGTTTTTCATATGGTCTGTATTACATGCGCCATTTCAAAATTACACCTCCAATTCTCTTCTACGATAGTCTTCATCCTAATTAAGAAATCTTAGTGCAGGTTTAAACCTTATGTTTTCTTATTCAGGAACTTGATTATCTTGTTGGAGCTGTTGCAAATCCCCAGAGGCCATTTGCTGCTATTGTTGGTGGCTCAAAGGTCTCAACCAAGATTGGTGTCATTGAGTCCCTCTTTGAGAAGGTCAACATCCTTCTCCTCGGAGGAGGAATGATTTTCACCTTCTATAAGGCTCAGGGGTATCCAGTTGGGTCGTCTCTAGTTGAGGAGGACAAGCTGGATCTTGCCAAGGGCCTTATTGAGAAAGCGAAAGCTAAGGGTGTGTCACTTCTGCTGCCAACTGATGTTGTCATAGCCGATAAGTTTGATGCAAATGCCAACAGCGAGGTTTCTTCCTTACTCTTTATTATATGAAGGAGTTTTGAATTTTCAACTGTAAACCATAGATGCGTACACTGTCAATCTGAAGTCAGGGTTTCTCACTTGTGTTCTTTGCAGACCGTGCCTGCATCTGGTATCCCTGATGGATGGATGGGCCTTGATATAGGTCCAGATTCTATCAGGACATTCAGTGAGACTCTTGACACTGCGAAGACCATCATCTGGAATGGACCGATGGGGGTGTTTGAGTTTGAGAAATTTGCTGCTGGAACCGATGTAATGCTTCATAACTTGCAGAAAAGATCAAGTTATTTCATCCCTTTTGGATTTGTTTGTATAATTTTTATATACAAAAAATACTGCAGGCTATTGCCAAGAAGTTGGCCGAACTTACGGATAAGGGTGCAACAACTATCATAGGTGGAGGCGATTCAGTTGCAGCGGTTGAGAAGGCCGGCCTTGCCAGTAAGATGAGCCACATCTCAACTGGAGGTGGAGCTAGCCTGGAGCTGTTGGAAGGAAAGCCTCTCCCAGGTGTTCTTGCACTGGATGATGCTTGAATCCCCTGTGCCCTTTGAGGATTTTGGTTTCCTCCTTGGTCCTGTTTTGTCATGTTAGAGTTTTTGTTAAAGTGGTATCTGAGTGTTGTTGCTCGAACTATATATGATTACATCTGATGCTGAGAACTAGTCATGTTTATGGCTTTAATAATTTTGTGACATGAGGTGTATACCTCAGTAATTCAGAGAAGGGAGTAAAAATTTTTCTTCTCCTTGTTTCGATACTCTGATTATGTTCTTTAGTAATTTGGTCTTATTGTTTGCATGTCTTGAGTAAGTGATTAGATGGTCTTATGATCCGAATCAAGGGCTCCATGATATGAACAGGAATGTGGCTGCACCTTGCTAGTACCAAGGTTTTTCAGTTTATGATTTATTGTGTACGGTCAGTCATAGGGGTGTTCTTCTGAAAGGATGTTCAAGTTAACTGATTAGTATTGCCGTCTCCTTTTCTTTTGATTCAATTAGTGGAATTTGTCACCAGGGTAACATCTCCAAGTTTAATGTCAACATCTCTAAACTGTCTTCACTTGAAACAAGTAGACATTTCTCAGTGACTTAGTGAATTACCTTCTCGATCATGTATTATTTGTAATTATCACTTAAGATCTACAAACTTGTTAACTCCTACAATACGAATCTTGTGGTTAATTTCAGAATCAATTAACAATAACACATGTATACCCATATGGTTTAAGAAAATGCAATCTTATACCATTCAATTCCTCCTTCCTCCAACCTTCCTCCTATATCGCCACCTCCTCCATATATTTGATTTTAATTTGTATCGCCACCTCCATATAGTTTGAATTTAATTCATACGAATCGCTTGCAATCTTGTGGATTTGAATTTAATGAGATCCCAATATACCTAATCTCTGTTAATCTCGAACCATATATACACATCCAGACCAATCTTTGACCAATCACGAATAATAGAGGTACCGCCTCAAGAACACAACAAGAACACCCAACACGCATGAGCACCTGGAGAACCGATTAACCTCCATCCTAATCGCAGAAGAACAATGGCACAAAATGCCGATGCAGCCTACCAGATATATGCCTAGAACTCGGTCATTTAGAGCAGCTCAACAACAGTTGCCGAATCACCTCACGAGTATCCACAATGTTGTGGACCGTCACCACCATTGTTCATTGTCGACACCCTTTGCTCCACAATAGTTGCTCTGCTCGCCACACCCTTGAAGATCCAGATGCTCATTGACGAGCAGATGGGTGGCTGCCTACTAGCTCGCCTCCATCGCCCCCACTGCTGCCCCTTAGGAACTCACCACTAGCAAACAAGAAGTCTCCTGGAAGCTAGGCGTGCAACAACAAGGAGTGGAGGGTATGGGAGCCCGGTTGCATGTAGGATCGGGATGATCGCGGACATGTAGGTACTTGGTTCTAACAATAACTTTTTTGTTGAATGGAGACCTATAATATCAAATTTATATCGCATTTCAAACCCATGGATGTGTTGTGACCCCTAAATCTTGATGAAGGGTTCAATCAATTTTTCATCGGGCACTCTCGAGACAAGGCATCCATTTTCCAGCATTATATGTGTTTTCAATTTCTCATTTGCCTTCTTTTGACACCCGTAAGACCCAAATACCCAGCAATAGCCATATTCATTACATTATGATTAACATTTGAAATGTAAAGTACGAAAAAGGACTGGATAAAAATGCATTCCAACAATTCATGGTTCCCAATAACATATAATAAACAATATATAAGAGACCTCAACTAGTATGACTAGTTTCCCTAGATCATATTCGATGCGATCTACATGCTTTTGTGATGCGTTAAGGCCCAAATCTTATCCTTCATTCTTTTCATTGCATTGCATTTGTATTTTTCAGATTGATAATGACAATAGACCTAGTCTAAGAAGATTGCAGCTCGGTTGGACGTTAATCCACTTAACCAGTGGAACCTTATAGGAACTGGAATTGAGGTGCTTCAATTTTGCTAGACTTAATTCTTTGATACCATAAGACTTGGTTCATAGGTTACCTTGACTAAGTGAGTAGAATATTTCGAAATACATGCATGACTCTGGTCGACAGTGACTCAACTTGGATACCAGCACCTTACACTTTGCTCAAGTTAGTTGAAGTGATAGAGGACTGGATTTTCCGACATGAGACGCAAGTGAATGGAAACATACAAAGTCACAATTTGTGGCAATTATACTCCAATTCGATCCAGTAGTGATGAGGTCAAAGGACATGAGACCGTGGGTTGCAATAATGCATCAAAAGAGGGATAGTCTAATGACTGAAAAGGAAAAAAATCTTTATGTAAATGCTGCTGAAAATAATATTAAAAAAATGACAAAAAAATGGAAAAAACCAAAACTCCAAAAAGAATAGACGAGCAGAAATCAAAGAAAAATCAATTCACGTCGGAGTATGTATGTATATATATTCAATAAGCAAGCTTGTGCTTCAAAGTCAAAGATACATGTGAGCCCGCAACTGGATGACTTGGCTACACTGGTCAAGCATCTTAGGATAGGTAGCTACATTAGCTACCATCCATTCTCTTCTCCACCTCCTCTTCTTGAGCCGGTTGCACTTGAACTTAGAAGAGAATACCCCTCTCATCGAGGAAGGAGTTGCTGGATTTGGGAATTAGAGACACCATGTTGGAAAAGACTATCTCTTAACCGCTTCAACCGAGA
Organism: Ottelia alismoides; assembly: GCA_037367405.1. Lineage (NCBI taxonomy): Eukaryota > Viridiplantae > Streptophyta > Magnoliopsida > Alismatales > Hydrocharitaceae > Ottelia > Ottelia alismoides. The sequence continues at coordinate 79,656 of JAZKJV010010169.1, read as the reverse complement.
GATGCTAAATATCACTTACACTATACAAGATAGACTCATAGTCACAAGGGACTGTGGATGATGTAGACTTGTTCTGACCTGGCTTTCGAGGAGACTTGGACAAAGTTTTGTGGATCTTAGAGGTTGTTGTGTTTCAAGTCTGATTCTCAATAAGATTCCGACCAAACCTAAAATCCAAAAGTCTAACTAAGCTCTAAACTTTTACTTTATGAAGACAATTTTAAAAGTTAAAATCAATCCAATTTATTTCTTTTAATTTTTTAATTTTCATTGTCTATACGTATTAGCTTGTGTTTGCTAGGGACTAGCAAAGGCTAGTATAGGAGGTGATGAATCTCCATTTCATAACCTTTTATTCTTTTATTTTGGCCTTAAATCCCTAGCTAAATGCATGTATATATCATTAATGTATACAAAATAACACTCAATAATTGACAATAAATACTGTATACAATTATATATTTGATGCTAGAATAAAAGAATAAAAGAAAGAAAAGGAAATGAATAAAGTATCAAAGACATTGAGTGACATTAGACCCTGAGACCCGATCATCATGATGTCTTGGTCGACAAGGAATAAAGTAGGGGGAGATAGAGCAAAGAAACTGTATCGAATGCCTAATTATTTTTATAAAATAAATAGATTTTGGGACATATTTTATTCTTTATTACTTGTAACTCAAATAAAGAACCCTCAACATGAAAATGTACATAAAAATACAAAGAAAAATATAAAACTGATTTCATTTAAAAATAATACACAGTGCACCTGGGACAATCAAAACAAAAAACCGTAAAGAAAACTTTCTAGACATGTATCTCCTCGATACATAATCAAAATTGACCAAGCTCATCTTTATTGTTCATAAAATTAAGTTGTCTGTTTAATGATGGTATCATTAAAAATGGAGTTAATATGTAGAAGTTGGCTTTTGAGTCCCTATTGTATTGTATACATGTATATAATAATTATTATATTTATTATTTATATTTTAACTTTCTTATATTTTTATATACTTGTAAATATTACTCAAAACATATTTCAATAATAAACATATAATAAAACCATGAAAAATATATTAAAATAAATAAAGTATTAAAATATATAGGCAAACCAAACCTATATAATACATGTACATATTTATTTAAGAATGTAAATAAAATCAGTAAAATAAAATAAAAATATGTAAATGTATAATTAAATAAGTTATTAATATAATAATAAAATATAAATTAAAAATAAAAATAAATTACACTAAATACAAGTATATATACCTATGTATGTACATGTAATATTAACACTTAATAAAAACTGTTGTAAAAATAAATAAAAATTATAATAAAATACTACATAAAATAATAAGATTTTTTTATGTTTTAACCTAAAAATAAAAAAAAAATCATTGATTATTTTAGAATGGATTAATAAGGGATTTTATCCCATCATTTTTTCTGGTTGGTCCCTGTGGACCAACCACGGAGCTTAGACTGTTGATCCAACGAGTCAACTGTCCTTGCGCCCCGCCCCCTTCTTGTCAGAGTCTCGCGATATGATCTTCTCCATTTTTTGGAAGTGAACCAAGGCTCTAAAAGCCATGGCTCCTTCACTGATATTGTTCCCCATGCTTCCCTGAATCTCACCATTACCCTATCCGCCACTAAACCCATCGCCATTGCACACAATCTCCATGCCCCTTTCGCCCCTCACAATGCGTTTAAATAAAACCTCATCTTTATTTTTTCTTTTTTGGATCCTTCTTCTACCTCCATAACCCCAAAGCAACACCTTGAGTTGAAGCTCCAGTGACAATAGAGCCTCCAAGGCTATTGGCGAGGACAAGGAGGCGGAGGAAGAGGCCCACTACCATCAAAGCTCCAGCATCGATGTGGTCTTTTGCTCTAGGAATTAGTACCTATAAGAGCTACTAGATTTAGTTTTCCTTATCGCATTTAATCATGCAGTTAGATTAATCTTTAATTCCTGTATTTAATCACTAGGTTTGTTTAATTTTAAATTTTGTGTTAGCTAGATCCTTAAGCTCCAAATAAAATTCACCTATTCCTCGATTCTAATCCGACCTGTATTCACTCCATATTCCATCCCTATCACCTGCTCCACATTTCCCTCTTATTTTCACCCTCGATTATGCAGAAATCAAGGTCTGACAAGCTCCCTCCATTTCCTATCGCTGGAGATCATCCATCTCGTCTCTCCCTACTGTTCCATATTCAATATTTGGGTCGAGGGAGTCCCCCTCGAGCCCCTCTTCATTTTTATGTAGGTACAAGCCACATACAAGCACCTGGAAGCCCACCCGAAGCTCATATCAGAGCTCCAGGTTTATCCTTGTGCTCCAAGCCCCCTTCGATGGGGCTCGTACCTCCTTGAAGTGACTTGTAGATGTGTGCGAGCTTCAAGAAGCTAGAGCACTCATCAGCGAGGGAAGACGAGGCCCGGGGACACAAATATTCAAGATCAAAACTCGTCGGACACCTATTCTTGGGGTGTTCGTCGTGACACCCTAGGAGCCGTTGGATCGAGCCTGAGCTCCCAGTTATTTCCCCACCATCTGATTAGGGGAGAAACGTCATCCTCCTCAACCGCACGATCAAGTGATGTGATGCAAGGAGAAACACCAGATCAAATCACTTAAGGGGTAATTTAATTGGTAACCCCTCACCTTTTTTATATTTAGCAGGTAGTCCTGTAAATATTAATTGTAGTGTAAATATTTGTGTTTCGTGCCAGCTCACCTCATGTGGTCCCCTGTAAGGCAAGTGCAATTTGCATATAGGACCCTCTGATTTCTATTATTTAGTTTTGGTATTTGAATTTATAATATAAGTGTTAAAGTTTTGGAGAATTTACACACAAAGTCAATAAAACCACTTATCTTAAAGTTGAAAATAGAGTCTTTTTAATTGAAAATAGAGCCTTTGTAGTTATTTTTAATTGAAAAATACCCTTTCTAGGCTTGTAATTTATTTTGTGCTTTTCTATTTTTGTTAAATAGTTATAATACCTTATAAATTTTTAGAAAAATGATGTAGATGCTTAACACGATGCTTGTTCATGTCATAATTTTTATTTATCATTTTATTGCATTTTCCTATTTATCAAAAATTGACTAGGATCTATTTATCCCCTATTTACAAAGAAAAATAAAAAAATTTATAAAATAAACCTTAAAAGTTAAAAAAAATCAGAGTATACATATTACTGTATTTTGTAATTCCCGACCAAAAATAACAAAAAATATAAAAGAAAAACACTAAAAATTGTAAAAAATGTAAAAAACCTATAAAAACTAGTAAAAATTATATAAAATTAAAAATAGTTTTCTATTTATTTTTTATTTATATTACATACTACATATTAAAATTATTTTTCGGAATTTTTTGTTATTTATCTATTTTTAAAATCCAAAACAATCCTGTCTATTTATCTAACTCTCTGTTTTGATATATTTAATACATAAAAATATAAAAAAATATAAAATTTATAAGAAAACTCACAAAAGCATTAAAAAATAAAAAAAACACATTTTTTTATTTTAAAATTATTGACTATATATATCTATATTTAAAAATATAGAATCCTATATATAATATATACATATCATATTACTTATATACTTATTATTATAAATATTATTAATTATAAAGTGAAAAGGGAAGCTGCTCCGCGGAGCAGCCACGCTGGCTGCTGCGTGGGGCAGTTTCCCCCCCTTTTTTTATTTTTTTTGAATTTTTTTTATATTTATTCATCTATATATACCTCCTACATGTCATTCAAATTTCGTGAGAAACGGAGACTCCTATGCCCTTCATCTAGAACATGTAAAATTTAACGGCCTGAAATTTGCTGTAAAGTACCTATTCTAGATGGAGGGCATAGGAGTCTCCGTTTCTCACGAAATTTGAATGACATGTAGGAGGGATATATATATGAATAAACATAAAAAAATTCAAAAAAATGAAAAAAGGGGGGGGGGAACTGCCCCACGCAGCAGCCAGCTTGGCTGCTCCGTGGAGCAGCTTCCCCGTTCTCAATTATAAATACCTACTTTTATATTCAAAACCTTTTTTAAAATAAAAAAGTATTTTTCTTGTCTATATTTCCATTTTTTATTTATTATATATCTTATTTATTATATAGTATTGATAATATCTTATTTATTATTATTATATATAGATATACATTTATATATACATATTATATTTTAAGCCAAAAAGAAACTAAAAGATTGCAAAATTAAAAAGGAAAAAAACTAAAAAATATATCCAAAATAAAAAATCCATAAATATTAAATATAATTAAAAACCCACAAAAATAAAAAGCTAAAAAAGTAAAAAATAATTATTGTTTATTTTTGTTAATAGATAATAATTATACCTATCCCTATTTCTCTTTTGTGGTTCGACACACTATACACTTGTACACAATACACGTATTTTGTCGAGTTAAAATAAAAATAAAATTTGACTCACACATTTGCATTAAATTATTATACATTGTGGGTTGATTATTGATCTGTTGATTGGGATACATGTTGATTACCGTGAGAGCGGCTGCTACAACGATTGCTGGACCCAACTTGTTGGGCATCGCAGACCCTCCAAGACCAGGCACTAAGCACCTCTACTCAATCCTCAGCTACCTAAGTCTAAGTCCTAAGGTAACCTGTAGAAGTATGTTGTTGGCTGTGGAGTGGAGGTACATGAATCAGATCTTCAAATGGTTAATACAATCAGAAAAGATGGTTTCAGACTCGGGGAGATCTTCTATTTGTGAGTCCTCTATAGAAGCTGTCACAGTGGTGGTGATGCAAGCAGTGGGAAATATAGATGTGTGGGGAGTCTCTGAATCAATGGTCGGCTCGACAATTGGTATCACAGGTGTAGTAGAGATATATGACTCATCCTCCTCTCGACGGTCATGATTATCAGCGGCTATGTGGGTCACCTTGGGATGGAGTGTGTCCTCAAAGGTCATGTGCGATCCGTGTATACCCAATGTAGGGAAATCAATCTCTCGAATCTCACACTTTATAGTTGCCTTAGCTAAGGCTAAGAATGGCTTCCCAAAAATAATGAGAGACTGGGTGAACTCCCCCTGTTGCTCAATATCAATGACTGTAAAGTCCACTCTAAGTGGAGCACCTTGGAAAGTAACGATGACATAGATAATCCCTCTCGACTTTTTTTTGGATCGATTAGGCAGCTGAATGACACTCTCGATCTCCTAAGTGGTTTGAGTTTGAGCTTGTCAAACATGGAGGTCGGGAGGATATTCACATATGAGTCATCATCAATCCTAGCATGGGTAAAGATGGAATCTTTGATATAACATTCAACCCTAAGGAACTGATTCACTCTACATCTCTTGGTCTTTCTCTCCATTACCAAGTAGGTGGTCATAGACACTAAGTATCTCTCAATCTTAGTTTTCTTATTTCCCATCCTCTTACGCATCAATTTTCTCCTTACGAATCTTTTGAGGCCGGGAAAGTGTTCTATGGCATTTATTAACGGAAGATATAGAATCAATTCTTTAGCGATTGCCTCCCTAAGGGCGAGATCTAATTTTTTTAAGTCTTTTCCATTTTCAATTTTCATGAGATTTTCCGCCTTTCATTTTTTTGGTCTTTTTGATAGTGAAGGAGTAGTAGGATAATGTATAAATTCGAGATTAGAGAGCAAGCAATTAGTAGAAGATGGAGGTAGAATGGATTCCAATTGTACAGAGTGTGTAGTTTTCCTAGTGTACTCTAGGTTTTTGGTATAACATTCGCTTATTTCATTTTCCAATCTCATATCTGAGCTGGTAGCAAATGATTTCAGTATGTTATCGACAATTTTCAGCTTGTTACTAATTGATTCATATCTCTCGACAAGTCTAGGAATGTCATCCTCTAAGAATTTATCATGACAAATCATGAGATAAGTCTGCTCAGTTGGAGGACACTGCTGAGAATTTGAAGTATCATACTCAACATACCTTGACTTTGGAATGTAATGCTTGATTGAGTGTAAATCATCCTTATGGCAGATATTCGTCGGAGCCTCATATGGTGGAGTTAAGAGACATGGGGCTTGTATATCGAGCTCATGGGTATAATCCCCTAAATATGTAGGCTCTCCGAGTGAGTGGTATGAGGTATGATCAATGTGAGCTTGATCACTAAGGTCAATCAAGTCTGAAAAATCATAAGGAGAGGGTCTCTCCATTCGATTTGTTCAGTCGACCATGTTATATCCGAAGGTCAAGTCAGGATGTGTATGTGTAGATCGTTGACCTGTCCCAACATTCATATGAGGAGTGAATGGGGTCTGTGGGATAAATAATGTTGTCAATCATCTGTCTTAATAGTGGCTTGCTCTTCGAATGGTTCCTTGATTCCAACAAGCACTAAAGAATATAGTGAGTTAGCCCAGAATGGAAGTGGAGCATGAATGTAAGAATATGGGGTAGCTGAGAAGTGTAAAGAAGTGGAGAAGTCAGTCGAAGTTCTGACATCATAATCAGAGTTGGATGGAACCAACCATAGGTAAGGGTCTATCAAGAAATGTAGAGGGTACATGGAAGATATAGAAGATGAAGATGAATGGTATATGGTTGAGGAGAAGTGACTCGAGATGTCTAGGTACAAGGACCAATAACCCAACATCTTCAAGAGAGAAGAATTGTGGAACGAAAGCCAGTCAGGGTAGAAAATGTGCAAGTGCACATAATAACACACGCAAACAAATAATATGCAAAACCAAACCTTGAGTTCACCTACTCGACATGATGATGGTCACAAAGATCCGACCGTTCTGTTTCCAATTTTATCTAGGTGATCAGTCAATCTTTGTTACACAAGCACATAAGGTGAGTCACGTGACACAAAGTGTATGCACCCACTATATCAAAATCAAAGAGATGATCTGCCCGGGTTACCCGATTATATCACACCCCTAAGGAGTATAGTGACAAGATGTACAATGAAACATCTCTTTAAGGTCAAAGACAAAGTGCTTGCAACTCCCAAGCCTGTAAGAGTCAGACCTGGAGACTTAGGGCGCAAATCCAAGAATTTGGGCTCTAACCTTAGTATGTATGTCCTCACCCACTCTGTCTGGAGTTATGTACCTGCGTACAAGGATGGGGATGTCTCTCCCGAAAATAGTGGATAGTTTTTATTCCATTTTTTGTCCAATTCAATTACCAGTCCTGATTTTAGAGATTATTTATCACTGGTAGTTAATCCAACGCAAGCAATCACATCTACCATCTAGTCACAATTTCTTTGTCGTAAGTTTGAAAAAACTAAGTGAGGGAATAGGAAAAAGCTGATGCAATCAACGGAAATGATGATGAATGCTTGAGTAAGAACACTTATAGTACCTCCATCTCTCTATAATGCAAGATGCACAACTAAATTGAAAATTTTTAAACAATAAATGGATGTGAGTCATAAAACTGCACATAACACATATAAGAATAGATTTGAATTTAACTAGAGGTGCGTATTATTAAAGTAATGTATGGTCTTAGCTTGTATGAGCACAAGTAGATAAAAAACTTATATAAACTCCATGAGCCACGACTGCATCTCTATCGTACGATAAGCAAACCACACAACCATGAGGGTCCAATGTTTAGTCCCGATACATGCATGAGATTCTAAATAGAATCTACTAGAAATCAATAAATTATTACAAATTATTTTACAAAAATAATTGAATAAATAAAATCTGAATTCTACACACTCTCTCCAAATGAAAAATTTCTTCTTGGCACCTCAACAACTGGCTCGCTCCATGAATCACTGGCCTTCGATGCACTTCGACATGCGTCATCTTCAAAAAAGCCACTCCAAGTCTACCGAGACCTCGCACAAAAAGATAGAACCTATGTAAGAGAGATGTAAAAAATATATACAAAAATGAGCAAAGAAATAGATGAAAAAGAATCACAAAAATAAAGGGAATATAAAAAAGATGAGATCGGGAATCAGACTACCTGAAAAAGCGGTAAACCTAATGCTAAGTTCTATAAATGATCCTGAGACATTTGCTCCCCCAACAACAATGCAATTTTGATAACTACTAAATCTCCCTTATCTAATTATGTAAAATTATTATAGTCAAGCGATCAGGATCAATAAAAAATTAAACCACAAGAACAAATATCATACAATCAATCAAGGCAATGTGCAGTTTAGTGTTTATTTAATATGGACAAAGTCCGGGATTGACTTAAGGAGGTAAATGAATAACTTAGTATTCAATTTATCAAACTTAATGTACAATTTTCGAAGAGGATTTTTTTGGTATTGTATATGTGAAAGAATGAAAATACAAAATGCAAATGAATTACGTTCTTAAGCAAAATAAGCAGCTTAGCCCAATTAATTTTTAAATCAAAATCAGATCAAATTAAGCAAGTGATATTTTTCCTGTTAACCTAATCCAATTATGTAAATGAAACATATTTTTTGTATTTTTAAGGGTTAAAATCAATAATGAAAAATGAATTATTTTTGTGGGTTTTATGTAATTTCAGGAACAAACAGTATGCAAAATTATGAAACTTGGACATAAGCTTAATATGATGAAATATACTTACATTAATTTTTTAAATAATTTTCTAACAAAATATGATTGTTTAAATAAATTTTCTACTAAAACAGAGTGAATGTGAGTAATTAATTCTTAATAAATGCACACCAACATATTATCCAAAATCAAAATTATCTCAAATAGATAACTTAATGTGCAATCCAGAGATTTGAATTTTCTTCAAAAACAGTTGTATGGACCTAATTAAAAATCAAATACAAATCTCACTCTTTAACTTATTTCAAGTAGATGACACCTGCATTTTCAATAATACATGTCCTAGCAAGGGCGTTTTTGCAAATAAAATAAAGTCCAGGGGGTCTGTGCAATTTAACCAAAAGTTTTCAACATTTATTTAACATTTCAGGGCTAAATGACAATTTCAAAACTCACCAGGGTACAAATGCAAATAACCCACCACGTGGGACGACACGACTACTACATGCAGGTACCATAATGCAAATATTCAAAGTTCATAGGCCATCATGCAAATTTCACAAAAATATAACAAGTAAATTTCATTTTATTGGACCTTTTTAAATACACAAAACTGCAGGGGCGTGCCTACAATTTTCCCATCTCACGTGGGACAACACGTGAGGTGACGTGGAATAGACTTGTTTACAATTACAATAAGTTCTTGGATCTTTTTACAAAAATTCCACTTTATTTTCAAGACTATATTTAATTTACAAGACTAAACAATAAATACAAAAATGGTAGGGGTATAAGTGCAAATTACCCCTTAGTAGGCTGGATCGGACGGCTGGATGTGATTCACTTGCCACGTGGCATCCATCCCACGATCGATGATGGTTCGTGATTGGAGGGCCAGGATTAGATCAGCCCGGCCGATCTGACGGTCTGTGCGTGGCTGCATCCGACGGCTCCTGCTGCATGTGGAGGCTCCCTTTGATCGGACGACTATGGACTAGGATGGACGAACTGGGAAGAAGCTCGCCTGAGGCGAGCTTGGATCGGTCGCCTCCGTCACCGCCAATGGTCTCGACGCCTTCCTGGAAGCCTCCCTCATCGATCGACGTCTTCAGCTAGGCACCTGGACCCCTAAAGTGCTCAGGCGAGGTCGAGGAAGAAGAGGGGGTCTAGGTACCTATTCTTTGAGAGAATCGACTCGATGGCGAGTCCTTTGGCACGTCTGGACCTGCAGAAAAATAGTGCGCAACAAGATGAAGGCCCCCCGGGCCTTATGGAGTCGAAGTGGACGGAAAAATGGGTGCGATGGAGGTCTCCGGTGACGGGCAGAGGAAGGAGACCCGATCTGCTGATCCACGATGGATCAGGGTGACTGGAGGAGAGTGGGATGAGGAGAAGGCGATAAGGAGTGAGACGGCAGTGTCAGATGGTCGGAGTGACAACGGTGTAGCACGGAGGAGCTTCCCGGAGCTCGACTCCGGTGAAGTACGGGCGGACCGATTAAGGGTTGATTTCTTAACTAAATCCTATTCTAATGGTATGAAATTAAACCTACGATTAAAAGACATAAAATAAGCGAGGAGAGGATAACTCTTATACCTGGAGGAACACCAGGGAGCTGGGCCACGCCGGAGCGCCACCGTGGGTGCAGCCCCACCTTCTCTGACCGGTTTAAGCCTCCAAGAGCTTCTCCCTGTTGCGAAGAATAGATCTGGACCAAAGGCTGGAGTGGAAGAAGGGCTAAGGTTGACCAAATTTGCAGAAGAAGGCAGAGGCTTTTATTTATAGACATGGTGGTGCACCCTTATTGACGGGGTGAATCAAAGAATTGATAGAGTTTTTAGGCGATCTAAGTAGGTGGCGTGATTGAGGGATGATGGACGAAGGTTTTTCGTGAAGGAATCGAAGGGAGAACATCAACGGTTAGGAAGGGGAAAATGGGAGAAGACTGTATGATGGATGTCTGTCACGCCAGTCGGCTGGGGACAAAGCAGTTGACGGCGGTCAACAGTTGACGTGCGGTGATTGGTCCAGCGAGGCCGCTACAGGACAAAACATGGGGTTTTATTAAAGAATAATTAATAAAAAATAGTAAATGATTTTATTATTTTTCAAGTATAAAATAAAAAAATATTTATTATTTTATGTAGCATTTAATTATGATTTTTATTCGTTATTTGATGTATTTTATTACAAGTTTATTTTTAATGGCTTATTTATAGGTATATTTACCTGTATTTTGTGCATTTTTATTTTTATTTTGTAGATTTTATTTTATTATTTTATGATATTATTTTATATATTTATAACTTATTTTTGTGAGTATAAATATATTTTTATTTTATTTTTATGGTGTTATTTGCATAATTAAATAAATAGAGATGTATATTATATAGGTATATTCATAGGTATTTTACCTATGTTTTATGCATACTATTTTATTTTAATGTATTTTTATGAGTTTTATTTTAGTTTTATATTTTCAATAGAATCTATATAATATTTATAATATTGGAAAAATATAAAAGAATAAAGAATTGAAAGAATGTATTTCCCTTTTATTTATATACACATGGTATCATAGGTATTTTGTCTATGTTTTGACACAGTTCTTTTTATTTTCCATTTTTTTGGTTTTATTCTAATTTTAATATACACAAATGTTATAAATAATGTTTACAAAATTATAAAAATATGAATTTGCAAAAATAATGAATAATGAATAAATTGAATATTTTAATCAGTAAATTGTACAACAGGGGCCCAAAACCTAACTTTTAAACAATAACTCCAAAAAATATAAAACCACCACCATTAAATAGCTCTTGAAAAGTTATATACAATTAGAGTGATTTCGCTATGTTTTGAGTTTGTATTTTAAAGATATGGGTATGTGAAGTTTGATTTCTGGCTTTTTTCTGGGTATAAAATGAACATTGTATCTTATTTTTGCACAAACTTAATTTTTTATTTTATTTATATTATTATATATAACTTTTATATACAAAGTTTCTTTATTTGATGATTAAATAATAAAGAATAAGATAGGTGTAAAAATGCATGATTAATGAATAAATAAATGAGGTATTTATTGTATCTTTGGCTTTTATCTCCCCCTACTTTATTCCTTGTCGACTAACTCCATTCTGGACTTGGTCTCAGGGTTAGGGTCATAAAATATTTGCAATATTTTATTCTTTTTCTTTTCTTCTCTTTATTCTATAATGTTGGCAATAAAAAAATTTATATACAAATAATACAACAAATAATGAATGCTATTATGTGCAAATTGAGGTCATTTACATGCATTTGCTAGGGTTTTTAAGGCCAAAATGATAGAATAAAGGTGATGAAATGGGGATTTATCACCTCCGTAGAGGAGGACGGATGTTTCCATGCTTGTGCTACTTCAAGCCAAAGGATACAACCTCTTCACCACCTCATCAATGAAGAGCTATGTGCATAGTGCTTGTCCAAGTTAGGTCACTATCTAAGAGAATCGTGCGTGTATATGAAATATTCTATTTAGGCAAATCAAGATGACATGTGAACGTAGTCTTGTGGACTCAAAGAATTAAGTCGCTCGACCTTAAAAATCTTCACTTCAGTTCCTATAAGGTTCCTCTGAAATTAGGTAGATTAAGATCAAATCAAATCCATCCTCGACTTCTATTCGTAATGTGGTTCAGAATCCATGAACTTTTCACTTCGCATATGCTAGATATGAAAATGAAATGTAGATGAATGTAGTGTAAGATATTTTTTGATGCAAGGATGATATGCAAGAGTAAATAAGAAGCCTCTTCTTTTTGTTATTTTCTAGTATACTTCCTATTTTACAATAAAAGTATTATTTACAAGAATTTAACAAATTTATATACAAATATTATTCAAATTATACAATATACATGCTATACAAGTATACATGTATTTTATAAAATGTTTTTTTACCAATTTTACCCACCCTGTAATTATTGCATAATATATACAAAAATATGCAAAAGTACGATCTGTGGGTAATATATATATATGTAATATATACACGCCTCCCTATACTTAGTATGTGTTATGTCCTCAAAGCACGAGAAGCGAGGAAAAACCATAGCTCGTGCTAAGCGTAGGATAGTCAAAATAACAAAAATTATAGAAGTCGACCCCCCCATACATAGGCTCTGGTCAACATAAGTATAGAAGAAGAGTAAAAATGGAGCGGTCAAGGTTAGGAGGAGAAAAGGATGAATATATATATATATATATATATATATATATATACATGGAGAGCATCGGTCCCCCCCATACTTAGGCTTTGTCAGCCTAAGTCTAGGACATGAGTGAGTGTGAGAACCGATGAGATCAATAGAATATATAAAGAATGGTGAAGAAGAGAAGAAGAGACTCGAGTCACTCTCCCCTCTATACTTAGGATCGGGTCATCCTAAGCATATCCATAAAATGAAATGATATGGAGCCAGAGCGAGTGATACGAATCACTGGGGAGGAAGGGAAATAAAAGAAAGAAAATCTATACAAGGAGGGGTGAGAATATGCAAAGATCAAGAAGATTTGTGACGAACCTTCTTGTGGGATTGAGGAGGTGGGTAATATACACATGTGTCACTGTCGGAATCGTCCTCAGATGAATAATAGTAAGGTGAAGGGATCGTCCAATAAGGGTCGACACACGACTGCTTGCTCAGATATGGTTTAAGAACAACGGAACTGAGCTCACTCATATAAATCACCTCTCCGAACCCAAGGAGGACTACTCAGAAAATTCCTTCTCCAATATTTTGAAGGAAACTTTCTTATTAGGTGTTCTAGAACTTGAAGCATTGAGAGGGAGAGGAGAGTGACACTCCTTGAGGGGTTCAAGGGAACACCTCGAGGAATCAATTCTCGACTTCCTCTCACTGGATAGGCGACTAGAGGAAGGAGCAACCATGTTTTTGGGTGGGGTAAATTCAGTCCTGATTGTCTGCTTTAAAGGTAAGAGATGTGGTGCGGTGCTGACCATGGGTTTCTCATTAGGCGAGTCATCATAAAGATTGTAAAATTCCTGAAGGGTCAGCACACGTCTCGAGTAAGAGCTGGTGTTCTCAATTTGCTTGGCATTGGTAGTGATGCAAGCAGCGGGAGTCATGGATGTGTGAGGAGTATATTATACAATGGTCGGCTCGACAACTGGTATCCGAGGTGCAAAAAAGAGGTGGGACTCATATACCTCTCGATGGTCACGACTGTCAACAGCTTTGTTGGTTGCCTTAGAGTAGATTGTGTCAAAGAATGGATGCAGTCGGAGTGCTCCCAATGTTGTAAAATCGATCTCCCGAGTCTCACAATCTATAGTCGCCTTAGCTAGGGCTAAGAACAACTTATTGAGAATAATCAGAGACTGGGTAAACACTCCTCGGTACTCAATGTCAATGACCGTAAAGGCTACCTGGAGTAGAGCACCTAGGAAAGTAATGATGACTAAAATGGTTCCTCTCGATCGTTTTATAGATCGATCGACAAGATGAACGATCTCTCTCGACTTTCTAATTGGTCCGAGTTTGAGATTGTCAAACACAACAACCGGGAGGATATTTATCGATGAGTCATCGTCGATTCTAGAATGGGTGAAAGTAGTGTCTTTGATTTCACATTCATCCCAAGGCAACCGCTTCACTCTGTGGCTTTTGAGCTTTCTTCCCATTACCATGGAGGTAGCCATCAACACTAGATATTTCTCAGTCCTTGTCCTCTTATTACCTGACCTCTTAGGCATCAATTTACTTCTCACAAATCGTTTGAGGTCGAGGAAGTGATCTATGACCGTTATTAAGGGAAGCTTATAAATCAATTCCTCATCGAGTGCTTCCTTTAGGGTAGGATCCATTTTTTCTTCATTTTCTAATTTTATAAGATTTTTTGGATTTTCAATATTTTTGGTCTTTTTAGAATTTTCAAATTTTTTGTTGTTTTGAATAGGTGAAGGAGGAGTGGAAGGATGTATAGACTCCATATTGGAAGGTGAGTGGTTAGTAGAAGGGGAAGGAAAGGACTCCTGATGTAGAATGTGTGTGTGTTTCCTTGTGCCCTCTAAATTATTTTCAACATTGAATCCACTTAATTCATTCTCTGCCCAGACATGAGCTAGAATAAAATGAAATTAGCCAGTCAACGACATTTCTATATTTATCCTCAATTAATTCATATCTCTTCATAATCCTAGAAATGTTATACTCCAAAGATTCCTCATAGCAAATCATGGAAGCCATCTGTTTACCGGAAGATACTGCTGAGATCAAAGTCTCATACTCAACATACCTAGACTCTGGCATGTAATGTTGGATTGACTATGTACCATCTGAATGACAGATATTGGTCGGAGCCTCGAATAATGGAGTAAATGAATGGGGGGCTAGTAACTCTAGCTCATGAGTCCAAGACCGTGCATGTGTAGGCTCTCCGAATGTGTGATTTGAAGGTTGGTCAGTGTGGGCTCAATCACTAAGGTCAATCAAGTCAGGAAGATCATATGGTGTAGGCCTCTCCGTTCGGCTTGTTCGATCGATCAAGTTGTGTCCTAAGGTCAAGTTAGGATGTGGACATGTAAATTGCTGACCTGTCCCAATAGTCATGTGATGAGTGAATGAGGTATGTAGGGGTAGGTAATTCTGCCATTTATTCGATTCGGTAGTAGCTTGCTCTTCAGATGGTTCTTGGATTGTAGCAAGTGTCCGACTATAAGCTGAACCGGCCCAGAGTGGTGGTGGATCCTGGGTGTAAGGAGGTAAGGTAAGTGAGAAATGCGAAGAAGTGGGAAAGTTAGTCGAATGTCTGACTTCATAATCAGGTCGAGGTGGAAGCGACCATAGGTAAGGGTCTCCCGTGGATGGTGGAGGTTATAGGGAAGATGAAGAAGGTGAATATGAACGGTATATGGTCAAGGAGGAGTGACCAAAGAGGTCAGCGTGTGGGGACCAATATCCCGACATCTTGAAGAGGAACGGATGAATGTAAGTAGATCGATGTACAAAATGTGTAAGTACATAGAATAACACACCCAGATAGACATAAAACAAGCGCAAGAGAAAGCCCCAAATTCACCAACTCTATATGTGAGGGCTGTAAAGGTTCGATCGAATTATCTTGTATATTTTAGTTGGTGATAAATGAAAGTGTTGAAAGATTAATGAGTTGTTAGGTGCCTGTATTTACCTACAGACTATCCTGATTTTTACGACTAATTGCACCCACTTTTAACCAGTATGGGAGTAAGTACGGGCCGTAAAAATACATCTACCCGTTACTTGAGGATGGAGCCATACGCAGTGTCCTCTAAAACTCCCACTATGCTAAGGAAATCCGGACTGTTTATAGGCTACCGTAGATCCTCACTGAGAAGTAGCTCATCATTTTTGTAGAATTAGTAGTCTATATGAAAATCCTAGCTTGGCTCTATCCTAGTATCTTCACTCTCTCACTTGCAAGTAAACCAGACAATGGTGTCTTTATGCACCTATAAAACAAGGTTTTTTTATTCCAATTTTAATTAATCAATCTGCTCAATTCAGTCCCAAATTTGGAGTTAGGTTGTCACTTATAATTTAATCTGAACACAACAAAGCATGTCTACTGTTCAATCCTAATTTCCTTTTAAATCCTAAGTTGTAAAAGGAATCAGAAATCAGAATGCAAATGTGAAACGATGATGCATGCTCATAAGAATGTATACTTATAGTGACTCCCAACACTCTCCATACATTATGCAAAACTGAATTTTTATATTTACACTAAATGCATGCATATCGAGAAAACCACACCTAAACAATATACTATTAGTAGGGAAGAAGTGAGTTTGATTTGGCTAAGTAGTACATTGCTATGTGCATCTCATTAAAGATCTTAAAAGATGTGAATCTTCTAAGATGTGTGGCCTAAACTACGAATGGCACATAGAATTTTAAAATTAAACTACCGTGTGCCTATCCTAATTTTGCCACTCAAGTCGAGCCCCACCCTCACCAGAGAGTGAAACTGGTCTGGACACACCACAAAATAATGTCCAAGTCCGAGTACACATGCGAGATTCTGAACAGAATCTACTGGAAATGCGCAATTATTAAAAAATAAATGCAGAAAAATAAAATTCTAAGGACTCTACACTCTCTCACGACTCGACTCGATGTTATATTTATGCAAATTTCCTTCAGTCTGCTTATTTCCCAGAAAAAGACGACCTCCAATGCTCCTGAGTTGCTCGGCCACCTAAGCGGTCACTCCATCGCGTCGGGTCCCTCGCACAAAAATAAGATAATGGTCAAAGAGATAGACTCAATAAAATAAAATAAAGTGAACAATAAATAAATAAATAAATAAAATGCAGAAAAATAAACAGAGAGATATACACAAGAAAATCGGGGTTCAGACTACTCGTGGGTGGAAAACCTAAAATCTAGATTTTCTAAAAATTAACCTAAGTTCTGCCTTCCTGGTAGGGATGCCATTTTGAAGAGCCTAAACTTACCCTCTTTAATTATATGAAATTAATATGTATTTTTCGTTGCACTCGGGCAATTTCGGACTAGTTAAAAACAATTAAATTGATTAATTATCCAACTAAAGTGAGCGATCATTTTTTTACTTGGGTAAACTCAAGGTTGAACTCAAGGAGGCCAATGCCACCTTAGGTTGATTTATAATCGATATAGAGATTAGGTTTTCATAGAGGCATTTTTGGTATGTTTTAATGCAATTAATGAGTGAAATGCAATTATAATGAAGTCCGAGGACTAAAATACAATTAATGATCAAATTAAGTTAAAAAATCCTCAAAATTTGCTAGAATGTGAATATGATGAAATTAAGTTATTGTAATTTTTTGGAATTTTTGGATACAATATGAATTAATTATGAATAAAATATGCAGACTAGGTGATTTTAAAAAAATTAATTGTAATAAATACCAGACATCAATATTTTCCAAAGATTAAATTATCTTAAATAGTTCTATGTGAGAGATATCTAGTACAATTTTTAATTCCTAAAAATACTAAGTGAGGAATTAATTAAAATTCGATTACTAAAAGCATCATTTTATTTATGGTGACCTCGATATAAGTGCAAATGATGTGAAATTTTGGCACAATGTAAAACAACCTAAAATCTACCTATTATGAGGTTTTGGGTATTTTTAGACAACATATAATTAAATATGAATTAATGAACACACATTGGGCAAATTATGCTATTTTCCACAGAGATATTTATATTAAATAATTCGTAGATCACAAAAATCCAATCAAGGTCCACAATGCATGAGCATGAATTGTTATACAATGAGCAATTTTTAAAATGATGAAATGAGGCTAAACGAATGTTCAAATTAATGTTTAAACACAGGGGTATATTTGTAAAATAGAAAATAAAAGTAGAAAAAATAACGCATAAGGGCTCTTCTTTAATTACTAGAACCTCTAGGTGTCTTGCGCATAATTTTTCTAGCACACGCACACTACACGTGGACTCCAGTAGGAAGAGGCTTTCACACAATTTATGGATTTCGGGTGGGTCTCTTATGCAATTTTCCCAAACCCACGTGCATTGCACGTTAGGGGGACTAAAGGAGGGCCTTCTTATGGAATACTAATCTTGTAGAGGTTACATACGTAATATCCCCTCCCTCGCGTGCAAAGCACGTGCACGGGGGGGGGGGGGATTAAGTGGTGATTAGAATGGGATGGCAACACGCCCTCCCATGCGGGGAACTCGAGGGCGGAGAAGATGGAGCTGCAGAGGAGCAGCCAGGGTTGTCGATGCGGATGGCTGGAGTGCAATGGCTATGCACTGGGATGGTGGTGGAGCAGCTATTGGGAGGATGACTAGGCGGTGGGGCCGTGTGAAGCCCTAGGCAGGTGTCAACAACGGAGGGGAGCTCACGCACGCAAGCGGTGAAGTGCTACAGGCATGGACGAGGTGCGCAGCTGCGTGAGCTCCTGGAGGCTGGTGGGGGAGCGCGGGTGGTGGCACGGGGAGGCACATGGCACGGACTGAAGCGGACAGCTTCCTGCTGCAGGAAAGGTGGAGGTCGATGGCTAAGGATGCAAACTCATGGATGCAGTGCGGTGGAGGACGTAGGCATCAATCAATGTCGATGGTGGCTGCTCCAGGTGGTGTGGTCCAAGGTAGAGTGCGTGCTCGGCTAGAGTGCATAGTGGATTCGGGGGGGGGGGGGGGTAGGAGGTAGTGATCGATGGTTTGTGGAAAAAGCATGGAGATGTAGTGGTTGGACGAAAATCGAGGAAAAGATGTGGAAAAAGAACAAAGGAGGAAAAATGGAAGGCTAAAGAGAAGCAATGGAGAAGAGGTCTACACGGGGATGGATCAGATGCTTGGGGTTGCTGAAGAAAGTCCAGTGAGTCTTCACTCAAGGGTGTGGCAAACTCCGAGCTTAGCAGCTCTGAGGCGGGGTGCTGTGACAGTGAAATGATCACCGGATCTCGCCTGGGATAGTTTTCTATGTCGTTGTTGCCATCAACCCAGACCTTAAGCTGTCACCATGAGGATGGGGAAGCTGGGCCTAACCTCTCGTGATGGCAGATGGGGAAGCTGGGCCTAACCTCTCGTGATGGCAGATGGGGAAGCTGGGCCTAACCTCTCGTGATGGCAGATGGGGATGAATGAAGGAGGAGAAGGGAATAAAAAGGAGGAGAAAGTTAGAAAAGAGGTGGAGAAAGTGGCCTGGGTGGGAAGTTGGAGTAGAGAAAAAGTAAAGGGAGAAGAGAAAATCAAATAAAAAAATAAAGTAAAATAAGTAGGCTAATAAAAATAATGAAGAGAAAAGAAAATGAAAGCAGAAGAAAAATATAAAAAATAAATTAAAATAAATAAATAGATAATATAAAAATGAATAAATAATAACATAAAAATAAAAATAAAATAAATTACAGAAATAATATAAAACGGGGTGACACGTGGCAGCCCAGAAAAATAAAAAATTAAATGAAAAAAATCAAAAAGAAATTAAAAAGGGGTCATAATAAAAAGTGGTCAACATAAAAGTTTCTCTTCTCGACGAGATTTACAACTTTCATGAAGGACTGAAAACCAAAGTAAATCATCTGTAGAGAAAGTAATTTTGAGGGTATCTTATAGACGTAAAATACCGAATTTTTATATTTTGCATTTTTGGTATTTTTTAATTAGATAAAAATCAAAATAAAATAAGATAAAATCTGAAATAAATATTTACAACTTAAACTATTTTTTATAAATTAAGAAAATAAAAATATAAAATAAAGGGGCAGTTTGGTCTATTTGTACAATATACAATAGGGTCTCAAAATCCAAGTTTCACATACGACCTCTGATTTTTATGAAATTGGTCTTGTTTTGAATGTCTTTGGATGTAAGTTAATTTAAAAGTGAGTAGAAGTCCATAAGAGACTGCATGAGAGAGATATTCATATTTTAAAGTTCTTAGTCTCAAACTAAGGTTAAGGTTTTATTGGTCAATTTTACAAGTTAGTATTTTTGACATTTTCCTTTATTAGTGTTAGTAATATACACACTATATAGTTGATTTTATTCAATTTTGAGTTAGATAAAAATAAATAAAAATAGGGGAAATATGGTAATATACCGATGATATTTACAAGGGAAATTTGACTTCTTATTTAGTGCAAATATGCATGCTAAAATGTAGATATTAATCCTAAATTTATGAATGAGAATAATGCAAAATAAATGGAAAAATACAACTAATTACTCGGGAAAAAAGCTTTATTTTCAACTTTTAGAGTAATGAATTCATATTCATCAGTTGGTATAGTCTCTTCACCTGGGGCCTCTCAAGAAAACCAGGATGATTTGCCAATTTGACGATGGATCCATAAAAAGGATGAGGAGTGTTCTTGAGAATGTCGTCTTTGAGATCCAGGGCATGAGCTTCACTATAGATTTCGTTGCATTGCCCATAGAGACCTCCACCCCTATGGAGTGCTCTCCAATCATCCTGGGATGACCCTTTCTCACCTCTGCGAGAGTCATTATTGATTATGGATCTGGAGAAAGGGCACTTTTGTTCTACTTCTATATATGAGTACGTGCCCTTTCATTCTAGGTTCTAGAGACTTCCTAGGCCGATCCTGACCAAACTACTTCCATTTACTAGTTCGTGCCTTTTTCGTTTTGAGACTGCTAAGGATATATACCATGTCGATCCTGATTGGTTTGAGTCAGATGATGACCCCTATATCGACTTACACCTTTTAGATCCATTCCTCAGCGATCATGTAAGAAGGTACATTTTCTACCTTCTAGATCATTGTACAATCGCCTTGTATATCCGCATTCGCTTCATTCGTTTCGTTTACTGTTTCACTCATCCACCTCATACCGTGTGTTTGCCTTTCTTAGGACGTACTCTATCCTAAGTATGAGGGGTGTACGAGTCGAGTGTTCTTTCATCGTTCTATTTCATCACTTCTGTTGTTGCCTATACTTAGGGTTCTTTTACCCTAAGTATAGAGGGAGTGATGCGTACATTCTTCCAACGTATTTTTTCTTTTTATGGGTTTATTGATCCCCTCATCTGTCCCTTCTTGTTGATATTTCTGTCTATACTTAGGAATATCTTACCCTAGTATAGGAGGAGACAGATCGAGTCGTTGATCTGTTCATTCCCACCCTTGACCCTCCCTTCTATGTGTACATTGTGCTATACTTAGGATTATTTTATTGTAAATATAGGGGGAGCGGTCGACTTCTCATTTGTTCATCATTCTTTCACAATTGTAATATAGGCTCTTTTATATTCAGAATGAGTTACATATTCCCTTTTCTCCCTGATCTACGAGGACATAACTCAAGCTAAGTATAGGGGGTAGTATATACGTTGTATATACTTTGGCCGTAACTCATACTTTTCTATTTTTTAAATAATATGTCCAAAATACAATTAATTCTTTGTAAAGAATAAAACCAGTAAAAATGTGTATAAAAATTCTTTGTATATATTTATTAATAAATTGGTTAAAAATGTTTTACAAAATGATTTGAAAAATGGTTGTAAAATATTAAAAAAATTATTTGAAAACCGTTTGGAAAACTCTTTGTAAATATTTTCAAACTTCTATAAAAATATTTTGTTTGTGAAAACTTCTTTTTTTTGTTTGAATAAAATATTTTGAAAATCTATTTGCAAATGATTTGAAAATGGTTGAAAATTTATTTGAAAAATCTTTGCAAAAAGATTTTCAAAGTTTTGTAAATTTTTGTAAATTATATTTATCAAATTATTTGAAAAAATATTTATAAAAAAACCAGAAAAATTTGCAAAACTTTTCAAAAGACATAAAAAATAAAAATTAGAAAACTACATCACAAAGATATTTAATTGCATTATTCATAAAATTTACATTTTTTGGATTGATGTTGATAATTGAACGAGTCTAAGTAAAATCCAGATATTGGAGCTCGGTTGGACCTAAATCCACTTAATCATAGTATTCTTATAGGAACTGGAATTGAGATGCTTCAATTCTGCTAGACTTAATTCTTTGAGACCACGAGGCTTGATTCAGTGTCGTATTGACTGCCTAAGTAGAATATTTCTGAACACATGCACGACTCTTATCGATAGTAACCTAGCTTGCACAACTGCACCTTATACTTTGCTCAACTCAGTTGAAGTGATAGAGGGTTGGATTTGTCGGCATGATACACAAGCCAATGGAAACATCTGAAGTCACACATTTGTTGCCATTGTACCCCAACCTGATCCAATAGCCATGAGGTCTAAGGACAGAAGTCTGTGGGTTGCAATAATGCTTCAAAAGAGGGATAGTCTATTGGCTCATGAGGAAAAAGTCCATATGTAAATGTTGTTGTGTATAGTTCTAAAAACAAAAAATAACAAAGTAGACGGCCAAAATTCAAAGAAAAATCAATTCCCGTCAGAGCATATATAGTCAATAAGCAAGCTTGAGCTTCAAAGTCCAAAATGTATGTGAGCCTTCAGCCGGTTGACTTGGTTGCACTAATCAAGCATCCTAAGATATGTAGCTATACTGGCTACCATCTAGTCTCTTCTTCACCTCCTCTTCTTGAACTAATTGTACTCAAACTTATAAGGGAATGACCCGCTTCTAGAGGAAAGAGTTATTTGATTGGGGAATTATGGTCACCATGGTGGAGAAGTCTATCTTTTACCGCTTCAGCCGAGAGGAGCTACATATCACTAACATTGTACAAGATAACTTCATAGACATAAGGGATTGTGTATGATATCGACTTGTTCTGACCTGGATGTTGAGCATATTTGGGCAAGGTTTTGTGGTTTTTAGAGGCCATTGTCTTTCAAATTCGGTTCCCAATCAATGTTCCGACCACACCTAAATTCCAAAGGTCTGACTGAGCTCTAATCTTTGATTTTGTGAAGATAAGTTTAAGAGTTAAAATCAATCTAATTTATTTATTTATATTTTCTTTATTTTTCTCTTCTACACTTATACACATAAGTGTTTCCTAGGGACTAGCTAAGGCATGTATTGGGGGGAGGGAGGTGATGAATCTCCATTTCATCACCTTTATTCTTTGAAAAATATAAAATAAAGTTCTTCTGCTACAGTCATTTTTGTCATTTTATTTCCCTCAGAAAATCATAAATAATAAGAACAACAATTACTTTTCGACTAATTCAAATAATTCCGGAAGATCGCAGCATGGATTAGATAGATGCGTATTAAATTCTTTGAACTATTGTACTTCGATTTCACATGCACATTTGAACCTAGATCAGAGACCAAATCCCACATGAAATTTTGAATATTGCAACAAGGGAGCTAAAATTTCACTTAGTATATTGAGCGGTTAACGGAGAATGTGTTAGCATTGTTCTCAAGTAATATGGGTGGTCATTTTAGGATTCAAACAAAAGTAGATGTAATCATGTATGACATGATATTAGGTTTGAAGTGAGATGACTTGATACGTCTATGAACTACCAACCAAATAGTTCATATCCTCCCAATGTATTTCCTCCCCAAAACCTCAAGTTTTCCCCTGTAGTTCCCTCCAAATCCCCATTTTCTACCCCACAAGGCCCACCAACCATCCATCACTCTATCTCCTGTGGGACCCACTGATTAGTCCCCTAATCGGCTATTCTAAGATAGGCTCGTTATAATATGATCGAGAATGGATATATCAGAGATTGTGCGATAACATCCGCGAGGAGTGGCTCGGTCTAAATTCTCTTGGATAAGTCTGGATTGAACACATGGACACTTTTGATTAAGGTATTTAATCAGTTCATAATATAAGTGATTGGCTAATAAAAGGGCCAAATAAGTCAAGCTATGCAAATATGCAAGACAAATGCATGCATGGATTTTTATGGCTTTTCAATGCGAATTATTTTATTCTACAAAATGATCACAAGTGCAAACACATCACAAGACACACATAAATATACAACACTTCACTATAACGCTCTTGATCTAATGGTTAAGATAATTTAATTAATCAAACATCCAATTATACATCTGGTACCGTATTCACTAAGTTAAGTATTCTAGTGATAAGGCAATGTGTCACTTAATTGGGTTCTTAATTACTTAACTCAATGAGCTCCTTAAAGACATATAAATTCATTAATTAGTTGACAATATTAATGAAATGTTCCTGATTAAGTAATAAATAATGGAGACAAATATGGAGGCTCAAGGACATATTAAAGTATCTAACAAGTGAATTGCTCATCTAATCAAAGCTTAAGCTCATCAAACTTCTCTAGATTTTGATTATACATAGAAAATCAAAATGTAGATATAACTGCATCATATTGAAAAACAGAAATGCGAGAGCCGCTAAATAGTGGTCTGACAAATCAGACTCACTGTCGCTGGGGCGACTACTCAAGCCTTCACGTTCGTCAACAATTAACCCACACAATTAATCAAACAATCAAGATCAAGGATTAAATTTTATTATTCCCTACTATAATTGTACAATGGCAAGCAAGTAGGGGTCGAACACATGAAACAAAGGTGTAGAGTGTAGACAAAAAGTCAAAGTCTAGGTCTAATGAGCTACTTAGCCAATCTGGAACTTTTTTGTGGGTTTTTAATTTTATATTTTTTAATTTTATTTTTTATTTTTTTAATTTTGTATTTTGATTTTTAATTTTCTGATTTTTTATATTTTATCTATTTTTTATATTCTTTTTTTTAAAATTGTAATATATATAATATAAGAAAGGAGGTGCTAGGATATTTTTAAAAATAAGGAAAAATAGTCAAAAATTAGGGAATAAAATATTTTTGGTCTTTTTATGATTTTTTTCTATTTTGTGATTTTTTGGGATTTTTCAGAATATTTTTGGTATTTTTAAAAGTGAAAATACAAGAAAACAGTGGATAAATTACTGGCCGAAACTAAAATGGGAAGGAAAAATATCAACTAATATCAAAATTTTCCTAAATTAATTTTAAAATAAAGAGAATAAAATAGGAAACCTACAGAACCTGAGTTTGCATTTTTTGGAGTTTTCTAGAATTTTTTAGATTTTTCTGAAGTTTTGGAGTATTTTCTAATTTTTAAGGTTTTTGTTTTGAGATTTTTAGTGATTTTTGGACTGACACTAGAATACAATAAAATAGACAGTAGGTAATTTTTTTGGAACTTTTAAGGTGTTTTAATATTTTTTGGTATTTTCTAAGATAGACAGTAGCTAAAATGCATGTTTTTATTTTTAATAAATATTAAAATACAATGAAATTCAAAATAAAAATAATGGCGTGAAACTACAAGTTAACGAGAGCTTAAAATAGTTTTTGTGGAATTTTTGGGATTTTAATGATGTGTGAAATAAATAAGATAAGCATACAAAAATAACTAAGCCTGGCAGGGGTATAAGTGCCAATATCAAAACATCCAAGGGCCTGATTGCAATTTTCACCAAAAATACACGCGCGACGCACGTGCTCTACGGTTCACAGGGGTATAAATGCGAATAATAAAAGTCGCAGGGTCTGGGTGCAAATTACCCTAAACATATTTTAATATTTGCGCACGGGGGCATATCTGAAATTAACAAAAAGCTCTGGGTTTAAAATGCAAAATACCCAGGAAATAATCATGTGGCCAGGAACGAATCACTTATCCACGTGGCGAATCCAGCGGCTGTAGAAGGGGCACTGATGGACGGCGGCGATGCGGCTCAAAGATGACACGTGGCGCTCATCGGTCCGCCCGTACCCCTTCGCTCTGAGCAGCCGGGATTAGATCATGAGAGGCTGATCAGACGGCTGGGAGACGACCCGATCCTACGACTACTGAACGTCTGGAAGAACAAGGCTGATCCGACGGCCGGGCGAGGATGACGAAGAACACCGCCTGGAGGTCACTTGGATCGTTGATTCCGGCTGACACACGATCTCCACCAGCCCCAGACCGAGGGTAAAATGGTCCTGGGGCTCGTCCGCATCGATTGAGCTTCTCAGCCGAAGCTGAGATGATCGGAGGTGCCCGGGCGAGGGGGGTCGCCTGGTGGCTGCTTCCCTAAACCGTCGAGACTTGATTGAGCGTCCTCTTGCGTTCTTTCTTGCAGGATTAGAAGCATGACAAAAAGGGGGAGCTCGGAGTGCTCTCAGATGTTACGATGGTGGCGAATCGTGGCTCGGGCGTGGAGCTCCGGCGATCGACGGAGAGGGAGCTCGGGCGTCTCGATCTGAGCGAGATCGAGGTGTATGGAGGTGCATCGGGGCGAGAGAAGGTGAAGGGGAAATTGATGGAGGTGGAAGCGAGTCGAGTCAACGGGTGGATGAGGCGTAACACGATGGCGGAGCGGAGCTCCGTCGTGGAGTGATTTGCGAATGTACGATGAACGGCGCTAAGGAATCAAAACCTGTTGCAGATCTACGCTACCTAGGGCTAAGGCTACAAAATGGAAAAGGAAGGAGGCAAAACGCTCACCGGGAGACCAAGGTCGAGCTTGGTGGCGGAGCTCCGGCAGTGAGGTGGATCACACCTCGATTCGACACCGATGAACTTCAAATCGAGCTCTGCGGCTTCCTGCTGTCACCAGGAGGCTGATGGGCTCAAGGGATTAGGGTTTCAATGGTGGAAGAGGGATCAAACATCGAAGGGAAGTCGGGTGTGGCTTTTGAAGAGTTGACGGTTGGGGCGTGAAGATCGAAGAATATCACACGAATCATGAGTCCTCAGACCAAGCTAGACCATGCGCGAGTATCATGGGTAGTCGAGCAACAATTTTGCAGAAGGCGTCGACATGAATTGATGAAAAAAAACGCCTCGAAAATTTCATGAACAAGAGACAAAACGACGCTCTGACAGGTCTATGGGAGGAGGTAAGACAGTTGACTGAGGTCAACTGTCAGACCAACCTAGTTGGTCCACGTGGACCAACCAGGAAAAATCCCCTAAAAAATATTTCAAAAATCATTTAAAAATAAAAAATGGGTTAATTAAATTTTGGTTATAAAATAAAAAATGTTTATTATTTTATGAATTATTTTATGGTACTTTTTAATTATTTTTTGGAGGTATAATTTTATAAGTTGCCTTTTATGCCTTTTATAGGTATAATACCTATATATTTTATTAATTTATTTTTATATTGTGTATTTAATTTTATTATTTTTATTTATTATTTTATAAAATTATAAAATACTTTTATACACATAAATATATTTTTGTTTTATTTTTCTGATGTATTTCGTTTGTTAAATAAAATAAAAGTATGTATAATATAGGTATATTTTGTAGGTATAATACCTATGTATTTGATATATACCAGTATTTTATTTTGGATTTCTTTTGAGTTTTTATTCTGATTTTAATATACATAATTATTATAAATAAGAATTACAAAATTATAAAAATATAAGAATACAACAATAATGAATAAATAATAAATTGAATATTTTATTCTGTACTATTATACAATGAGGGTCCAAAACTCAACTTTCAAACCGTAGCTCCGCCAAATGCAAAACCACTGCCATTAAATAGCTTATTTTATACTATATACAATTAATAGTGAGTTTGTTGCATATGGAGTTTTCATTTGTGAGATACGGGTCTGGGAAGTTGGGATTCTGGGTTTTTATTCAGACCATAACTTTTTATCTGTACATTATTTTTCAGTGAAATGAATTTTATATTTTTCTATATAAAATTATCTACATCTTTCATGTACAAATTTTCTTTATTTAGAGTATAAAAAGTGGAACCAAAAATAGGCCCCAAAATGAATAAAGAATGGAAGCAAAACATTGTATTCTAGCCCTTATCTCCCCCTACTTTATTCCTTGTCGACCTATTCATCAAGATGCCTAGGTCTCGAGGTTTCGGGTCATAAAATATTTACAATATTTTATTCTTTTTCTTTTCTTTTATTTATTCTATAATTTTTGATTTAATTATAGTATTTTATATACTATTTACATGCACATGCATGAATGCTAATATGCTCTAATTAAGGGTATTTACAGGCATTTACTAGGGTTTTTGAGGTCAAAATGATAGAATAAAGATGATGAAATGCGGATTCATCATCCCCCTATACTTTACCTTAGCTATTCCCTAGCAAACACTTATGCAATAAGTGCAAAAAGAAAAAGAAAGAAAAGAAAAAGAAAAACTTGGATTTAGTTCAATTATCAAACTTGTCTTCACAAAATCAAAGTTTGGAGCTTAAGTCGGACCTTTGGAATTTTAGTGCGGGCGGAACCTTAATGAGAACCGAATTTGCAATCCAACAGTCCCTGAGAATCCCAAAACTCTGTTCAAGTCTCCTCAATAGCCAGATCAGAAATATCTCAACTCATACGCAAATTCTTACGACTATGATTATGACTCGTACAGTGTAAGTGGTTGTGGCTCTCCCCAACTAGAATGGTAAAGAAACTGACTTCTCCAGTATGACAACCCAATGATTCCCCAATCCAATAACTCCATCCTCGAGAAGCGGGGTATTCCCTTCTAAGTTCAAGTGGCAACCAGTTCAAGAGGAGGGGGTAAAGAGAAGAATGGGCGGTAGCCAGTATAACTACCTATCCTGGGATGCAAGACCAGTGTAGTCAAGTCATCCAACCGCAGGCTCACATATTTGACTTTGGAACTCAAGCTTGCTTATTGACTTTGCAACATTTATACATACTTTGCAGGCATTTTATTTTTGTACAGGCCTGACCAATTTTTTTGAATACTATATACATCAGCATTTACATAAGGAGTTTTTCCTCTTGAGCTAGTAGACTATCCCTCTTTTGAAGCTTTATTGCAACCCACAGTCTCCTGTCTTTAGACTTCCTCATCACTGGACGGGTTGGGATGCACTTCCCTTCCTAGAGGAGGACAAATGTTTCCACTTGTATGCGTCTCATACCGACAAATCCAATCCCCTCACCACTCCAACTGAGTTGAGCCATGTGAAAGATGCAGGTGTCCAAGTTAGGTCATTGTCAATAAGAGTCGTGCGTGTGTTCCGAAATACTCTACTTAGGCAGTCAAGAATCCATTGAACCAAGCCTCGTGATCCTCAAAGAATTAAGTCAACTAGACCTGAAGTACTTCAAACCCAGTTCCTATAAGGTTCCTGTTATTAGGTAGGTTTTAAGGTCCAATCAAGCTCCAATCTCCGAATTTTACTTAGACTTGTTCAACTATCAAACTTAATCCGAAAAATGCGAATGCTTATGCAGAAAATATTTTTGTGATGCAATTTTCAAAGATTTTGAACTTTTTATGGTTTTTTTGAAGAGATGATGATGATGATACATATGCATTTTTTGTATTTTTCAAAAAGAATTTTCAAGTGTTTTTTTTGGATTTTAATTTTGCAAATGTTTTTGGGATTTTTGAAAACAAGAAGATTTTGGCTGAAAACTAGGTTAAAATATTTACACGGAAGTGCTTTTCATATTTACCAGAAGTGGATTTTAAGAATTTATAGGGGTAAGTGATCAATTTTATAAGTATATATGTATAATGGATTTTGGTGTGATGTCTGTATTCCTCAAACTTATTTAAAAATCATTTTACACACAATTTTGAAAACTATAGTCCAAAATAAGTTTTACAAACATTTTACAAACATGTACACACATTTGAAAATCATTTTGCAAAGGTTTTCCAAACAGTATATATATATATATATTTCAAAATATTTTTGCAACCATTTTTCAAACCATTTGCAAATCATTTTTCAAACATTTTATTTCACACAAAGAAGATAAATTTTACAAACCACACATTTTTATAAAGGTTGAAAACATGTAACAAAATATTTTCAAAATAGTTTTCAATAAAAGTTCACAAAGATTTTCAAACTATTTTTCAAA
Organism: Ottelia alismoides; assembly: GCA_037367405.1. Lineage (NCBI taxonomy): Eukaryota > Viridiplantae > Streptophyta > Magnoliopsida > Alismatales > Hydrocharitaceae > Ottelia > Ottelia alismoides. The sequence continues at coordinate 49,762 of JAZKJV010010169.1, read as the reverse complement.
CATTTTGCAAAAACAGTTTCTCCTGACTTATTAATCAGTAAATACAAAAAGAATTTGAGGAACGGTAACACCTTTTTATTAAGGTTCTTAATGAATTTTAATGAATTGTTAGTCATATTATTAGTAAAATACGAAAGTACGAGTTATGGCTAAAGTATATACGTAGTATATATGACCCCCTACACTTAGCTTGAGCTATGTCCTCATAGATCAGAGAGAAAAGAGAAGACATAACTCGTACCGAGTATAGGAAAATCTAAAGAATAAATGAAGAAATGAATGAACAAATGTGAAGTTGACCGTCCCACCTATACTTAGGATGAAATAATCCTAAGTATAGCAGACTGTACACAAAGCAGGGAGGGTCAAGGGTGGGAATGAACAGATCGTACTCCGGTTGTCTCCCCCTATACTTAGGGTAAGATATCCCTAAGTATAGACAAGAAGAAGAGACAATGGAGAGGACCAAAATGAATGAAAGAACTCGGGGTGCACACCCCCCTATACTTAGGACAAAATACGTTTTAAGTATAGAAGACTTTCTACAAGGGGCGACACCTGTTTGATAGATATAGAAGATAGAAAAGGAAAAGAAGAAAATAAGAAAAGAAGAAAAGAGATGAAAGTGGATATGAACAACTCGGGATGCGCATCCCCCCTACACTTAGGATAAAGTACATCCTAAGTGTAGCAATGATGAAAGGGATGACATCATGTCGGTAGAAGAGGATAAAATAGATTGAAAAGAAGAAAAGAAGAAAAGAAGAAAAAGTCATTCAAAAATGTTTTGCTCTGCTTCGCCTTCCTCTGCCTCTTCAGAGATATCCGGCTCATCCTTGTAGATTACTTGAATCGAGTCAACGACCTCCATGAATGTATCATGTTCAAGGTATGGCTTCAGAAGCTGTCCATTGACTACAAATGGTTGTGTGTCAACTGACAGATTGGACATCAATACACTTCCGTTGTCACGCACCTGCCTAACCATAAACGGCCCAGTCCATTTACTCTTCAATTTGCCTGAAAAGATCTTTAATTTCGCATCAAACAACCACACCTTCTGACCTGGATCGAAGGACTTACGGCGACTATGCTTGTCATGCCATGTTTTGACCTTCTCCTTGTACATCAGGCTATTGTCATATGCATAATCTCTGAATTCCAGGAATCTGTTCAGATCCAATTTTCTATTCTTTCCTGCTTGCTTGGAGTCCAAATTACAGATGTTAATGGCCCATAAAGATTAGTGAATGAGTTCAACGGGCAAATGACATGGCTTGCCATACACAAGGCGGTAGGGAGACATTCCCAAGGAGGACTTGTACGCTGTTCTATAGGCCCAAAGAACAGAATCAAGCAGCTGAGACCAATTCTTGCGATCCGGACGCACAAGCTTCTGTAAAATTGTCTCGATCTCCCTATTTAAACATTCAGCTAAGCCATTGGACTGCGGGTGGTAGGGTGAAGCAACACGATGTTCAATACAGAATTCCTGAGTCAGCTTTTTTACCTCTCTGTTTATGAAATGACTACCCCCGTCAGATATGAGAATCTTGGGAATCCCGAACCGTGCTATGATGTGATCTCTAAAGAATCGACAAACAGTCCTACTGTCAGCGGTTCGGGCGGGAATAGCCTCCACCCAGTGACTTACATAGTCGACAACAAGCATAATATATTCGTAGCCCTGACTGTTGGGAAATGGGCCCATAAAGTCGATACCCATGCGTCGAAGACGTCTGATATCTGAATATATTTCAGAGGCATCATGTCTCTCATTCCTATGGTTCCGCCCATCTTCTGACAGTCAGTACAACATTTGACATAATCATCTGCATCTTTGAATAATGAAGGCCACCAGAGGCCACTTTGAAGAGCTTTTGCTGTCATTCATTTGCCTGAATGATGTCCTCCAGAATCTTGGTCATGATATAAAGCGAGGACACTTGGAACTTCCTCCTGAGGAATGCACCTTCTCCAGATACAATCTGCTCCCTCACGAAATAAATATGGATCCTCCCACTGGTAGAAATGGATTTTAGACAAGAATCTGTCTATTTTTCAACTTAGGCCAATCCTATGGGATTTTCTTGGTCTCTAGATAATTCACAATGTCTGCATACCAAGGAAGTGAGGCGACGGACATAATTGCCTCGTCTGGAAAGGTCTCTATGATCGGCTGTAGGTTCAGCTCAGGAGATTACGGCTCAGGAAGCCTTGATAGATGATCAGCCACCACATTCTTTACCACATGTTTATCTTTAATTTCCAAATCAAATTCCTGGAGGAGAAGGATCCACCGAATGAGACGTGGTTTGGCGTCCTTCTTCTGCTGTAAATACCGAATGGCCGAATGATCAGTGTAAATGATTACTTTGATCCAAGGAGGTAGGATCTGAACTTTTCCAGGGCAAAAACTACCGCTAGCAGCTCCTTTTCAGTGACAGTGTAGTTCCGCTGGGCTTCATCGAGCGTTCGGCTAGCGTAATGAATCGCAAATGGTACATTATCTTTCCTCTATCCAAGTACAGCTCTGATGGCATAATCTGACGCGTCGGTCATTATCTCAAAAGGCTGAGTCCAAATCGGTGGCTGTAAGACAGGGGCCTGTGTGATGAGTTCTTTCAACTTATTAAAGGCAAGGAGCACACGGTCATCTACAATAAATTCATTCTCCTTGCCGAGCAACTCAGTCAACGGTCCAGCCAGTTTGCTGAAATCTTTGATGAATCGCCGGTAACAACCGACATGGCCTAAGAATGACCTGACTTGCTTGATAGTTGTAGGTGGATCAAGTTTGGAAATCACGTCCACCTTGGCTGGGTCAACCTCCATACCACGTTTAGAAACCACGTGACCCAGTACAATTCCTTCGGTCACCATGAAGTTGCTCTTCTCCCACGAAAGCACAAGATTGACTTTACAGCACCTCCGTAAGACTCGGTCTAAATAATCCAGACATTGGTCAAATGAATCCCCGTAGACCGAAAAATCGTCCATAAAGACCTCAAGAAAGTTGCCCACCATATCAGCAAAAACCGCAAGCATACACCTCTAAAATGTGGCTGGGGCGTTGCACAGCCCGAACGACATCCGTCTGAAGGCATATGTACCAAAAGGACAGGTGAACGTGGTCTTCTCCTGATCTTATGGAGCAATAGCAACTTGATTATACCCAGAGTAACCATCCAAGAAGCAGAAATATTCCTTCGCGGCCAATCTCTCCAAGATCTGGTCGATGAAGGGTGAAGGAAAGTGGTCCTTCTTGGTAGCGAGATTAAGTCTTCTGTAGTCCACGCACACTCGCCAAGAAGTGGGTACTCTGGTTGCAATCTCCTCTCCTTTGTCATTCTTCACAATGGTGATCCATGATTTCTTTGGCACAACATGCAGAGGGCTCACCCATTTGCTGTCAGAGATGGGATAAATAAATCCCGCATCACACCACTTCTGGATCTCTTTCATAACAACCTCCCGCAGATTAGGATTTAATCTTCTCTGAAGTTCTTGAGAGGGCCTGCAATCTTCTTCCAGAAAGATGCGATGCGAGCATAGTGACGGATTGATCCCATGGAGATCCGAAGTTCGCCAGCCTATCGCCTTACGGTTGCGTTCAAGAACCTCCATCAGACGAGATTCTTGGTCTTCGGTCAGATGTGCATTGATGATGACCAGATACATGTTCGGTTCTCCCGCAAGGAAGGCATATTTCATGTTGGAGGGCAAGGGTTTCAGCTCTGGCGGGGTCTGAGCTGCTTTGGAGGTGACCTTAGCTATTAGTGTAGGTGGCGATTCTTTCAACTGTTCGGTGTCCACCATACTCAGTTCTGCCTCTTCTCTCAAATCCTGACAGAATTCCTCGATGACGTCCTCTTCATCAAAAGATTCTTCAAAAATTTGCTCTTGGTTTTGAAGGCACATCACCCCCACAGCAGTCTCTTGCAGCACATCAGCGAGTTCCTCATCCTGATTGATAAGGGGAAGTTCGACTGCGGTCTCCACTCCCTCCTCGAGGCAGAGGAGTTCATGGATCTCATTATCATCCAAAAACAAGTTAGTGTCTTGAGTTTCTGCTAGAAAGTCGCAGTCGTCAGAATATTCGATCACTCTTGCACATGCCGCAGATGTTCGTTTGGCTGGTGTTCCGTCAGGCAGGGTCTCTACTCTAATTGTTTCATTGCCATCACCAAAAGTGATTTCTCTCGTCCCATAGTTCACTACTGTGTTTGACGTCTGCAGGAATGGTCTTCCAAGTATAATTGGGGTAAGGAGCAATGGAGCGGGGACGTCCATATCTAATACCACAAAATCGGCCGGAAACGGCTTTCCCTGAACCGTGACTATCACGTCCTCCAACATGCCCCTAGGGCTTGACTGACTTGTTTGCAAACTGCAGAATCATCTTTGTAGGCTTAAGCGGTCCTAGCCTGAATTCTGTAAGTAGTGAGGCTGGCATCAGGTTGACGGAAGACCCGATGTCGAGAAGTGTTCGTTCAAATTCCTGGTTGAACATCTGACATCGCACAAGAGGTGCTCCCATATCTGGCTTTTTATCCGGGAGGTTGCTGATGGCATTAACGACGGCCATTGTGAGGATATGCTTTTCAGACTTGCCACCCTTGCTTCTGGAGTTGTGAGGATGCGGCCTGCGCTTGGTTGTGCATGCCTCTTTCAATCCTTTCTTTACAGCTGGCATGTAATCAAGAGCTTTCATTAATGGCATATTCAACACCAAATTCTGGATGATTTCTATAATGGCAGGATCAGACAAAGCATTTTTCAAAATTTTCATTTTTTTGTGTTTTTTCATTGCTTCTGGAAAAGGAATATTTACAACATCTTCACAAATTTCATTCAAAATAGTGTCTATATTATTGTGTACAGGTAGATGGCAAAAAGGAATAGAATCATCTACAAGATGTGGACCAAAAATGGCAGGCTCGCTTTCAGGTGCTGGCGTTGGACTCGCTGCAGGTGCAAAATCCCTTGTGGCTGGCTCTGAGGCAGTTGCAGACGTCTCCAATGCTGGCCTATCTCCACCGAGGCTGCTGTTATCTTTTTGTGTTTTCTTGTTTTCTTCATTTTTTTGTGATTTTCTGAATGATGGTGCTGCTCCCAAAATGCTGCTTGGCCCTGGTGTTGGCTGGACTGACGATTCCCCGTCAGATGCAAGATGCTTTCCCCTCGCCGTCGCTGATGGCTGGAGTGTCCTACCGCTCCTGAGAGTAACAACATTAGATAAAAAATAATTTAATTCACCTGATTCGGGTTGGACACTGCTAGCTACCTGCTCCTTGCGTCGGAAGTTGTTCGGATTGGCTTCGACCTGGGCTGGTATGACGGTCTTGGCAGCCGTCAGGTCGTCGATCTTCTAGGCCATCTCAGCCATGTTCTTCATTTAGTGTTCAAGACAGGCCAGGGCTGGATTAACCAGCACAATCTCAGAAGAATCCCCCTGCTGGGGCCTAAAGTGCTGGTATGGTGACTGAGATTGCGACTGGTAACCCTGAGAAAATTGGTGAGGAGGAGGGTTGGAGGAATACTGTGAATTCTATTGGTTGTATGGAGCAGTCAGTTGCTGATGGTATCCTTGTCCGTGATATCCAGACTGCTGAGGACCGTGCCGATAATTCTGCCTCCAGGTGTTACCGTGAAATGGAGGCTAGTATTGGTAGGAAGGCTGGAAGGGTCTCCCACCCTGCTGCTGCTGGTGATAGGGCATGTTGCCCATGTTCTAACCCTGAGAGTGTCCCTGAGGACGGGTCAGCTGCGCTTCATTGTTCCATACGCCATTGATCTCCTAATCAGTGGCGGGGGTGGAGAGAACTGCTCAGAGTAGACTGGCTGGGACTCAGGTTGATATACAACCATCTGTGTCTGGGGCTGCTAGGGCTGCTCCGGAACCTGCACGTAATACACGTGCTGAACAGGCTGGGGCTGCAGTGGAGTCGGCTAAGGGTTCTGCTGCATTGTAGGCTCCTTCTTCTCAGCATTCGGCTCGATAGAAGTAGACAAATCGTTGCACATGTTTGCATTCAATGCACGAACAAGCTGCTCCAGCTGTTGGGAAATCTGGTCGAGCTTTTCCAGACCCTGGGTCCTCTTCTCGATGATAGATAATTTTTCGAGGTCCTGCGACCTCTTCTCAATGATGTCCACCTTAGACATGTGGCTCCCAATGATGCTCAGGTTGGAGATCTCATCCTTGTCCTCGGTGTGAGAAGCCGTGTTCACTGGCTTGCTGATGGCGGTTGGTACCTTCATGTATGCTCTGGACGAGGATTGGATGGTTTCTCCTTCAGCCATTTCCTCGAAGACGTTCCATACCACGTCCTCGTCCTTGTTGAAATGCGAACCGCCGCAAGCGGTGTCTACAAGCTTTTGGCTCTCAAGTGATAGCCCCCCAAAGAAATGCTGTACGACTAGTCTTTGGAATTTCATGGTGGGGGCACTTCTCCTGCAGGTCCTTGAATCTTTCCCACGCTTCATGGATAGTCTCGTGGGGCTGCTGGCAGAAACTAGAGATACGGGCACGCATCTGATTCAGTCGCCCGAGAGGATAGAATTTATGGAGAAATGCAGACTTCAGCTCCTCCTAGGTCGTGACGACCTTCCCAAGATGGTCGACCCAATATAGGGTCTTGTCTTGAAGGCTGAAGGGAAAGGCGGTCATCTTGACTACCCCCAGAGGAATTCCAGGGTAGTGAGCAATGGCACAGATGCGGCCAAACTTTTTGACAAAGATATATGGTTCCTCAGTGGTATTCCCATGGAATGTGGGAAGCAGAGACAGAAACTGCAGCTTCAGCTCGAAGAGGGAATGCATACGTGGAACCTGAATCCACTCAGTGATGCGTCCCGCTCCTGGGTTGTATGTTTCCTTGAGTGTAGGCTTTGGTTGCGGTGGATCTACTTCCGCTGCATCAAATTCTGGTCCTCCCACTGAGAACTCATCTCTGACTTCTTCAAAATTAGGCTCTTGGTTCGGATCATCCTCCCTGCGGCCATCTCTTGCATGGGCCCTCCTCCTCATATCGTTCAGCATATCTTGGAAGGCAGTTTGGGCCAGGGCTTGATTAGTCAACTACTGTTGGATGGCTTGAATGGAAGCCAGCAGCTGACTGTTAACTTCGTTCTGCATGGTGTACTGCCCTTCCCCCGGATTGATTTCAGGTTCAGGTGGGGGCTGTGATCCCTTTCCTCTTCCTCCTACCATCTCAGAATGAACTTGAATTTCTGGCTCGTGATCGGGTGGAGGATCTGCATGACGGAGTAAACCCTGATCAGTATCTTCTTAAGCACCCACTGTTGAGATGAATCTGGAATTAAGGTCAATCCCAGAATGTTGTGTACGGAGCATAGGATATTGACTGAAATTGATCTCCATCCACAAGGGGTTATTTCGGGGACAAGAGTAATCCCGATTTATTTGAAGGGGAAGAGCTAATTCGGGTTGCGAGTTCATCCCGAACAACGGATTTATTGGCGAAAGGCAAGTGTTGAAAGACGAGAGAATAGGGGAGTCCAAGGAGACATTCGCAAGATTCGAACTTCTTGGAGATCACCCCTCTTTATGGAAGATGTTGACGACACGGAATCGATGTGGGCGTCGGCGAGGTCCCGACTAAACCATCCGTGTGATGACATCTTAAGAAGGTCAAAAGGAGAAGATGATGGATGAAGAGCATGAGGGTAAACAAGAAATAAAAGGATTGTAAAATAGTAGAAGGCTCACAATGAGCCAGGATCAAATAGAAGGAGAACAAAATTTGTGCAAAGGCGCGATATTTTTGATCTTGACCTAAATGCTACTAGCAATCAAACACAAAACAAGGGGATTCACCAACTCAACACGTGAAGCCGTGAAGGTTCGGTTTTTATCTTTGTAAATTTTAACTTGAATTCGGGAAGTTATCTTTTAACGAGTCCTTAGAGCGCTACGCCTATAGGAGCGAGAGTACTGCCGGAAAAGTATTCCCGTACTTGTCCTCCTCCTGTGTAACATGTAGCCTACGCTTTTTAAGGTCCTTGTAACCCTTCCTGGATCCCTACTCAGCCAAACAAAAGAGGGAGGAAGCCGATATGCAAAACCGATACTTCGGATCTTGCTCGCAACAGAATCACCCGTGAGCGTGCAAGACCCTACTCGGATGCAGATGGTGAGACGGACACACCCGTGAAGGCATGGCCTATGCTCGATACTTCGGGCAAGGTCGATGCTTACACAATAGTGAGTCACCAATGATGACCAAGTCCTACTCGCCTACGTACGATAGTAGCATCATTACTTCGGAAATCCAGGCGATACACAAGGCAGCCACAAGCTGGGTTTTTGGCTCTAATCCTTACGAAGCACTCTGCTTACTTGGAAGGAAACCTTCCCATGCAACCTGAATACAAGTGAGGGTGTTACTCTCCCCAATCAATGAATACGATTACCAGTTTTATTTTTGGTCAAGTTTTCTTAGCAGTCCCTTTTTTAATTTTTTTGGTGTTATCGCTTCTTTTGAGTAGATTCAAACAAGCGCCTAACGTTTTTTGTTTTTTTCTTAATTCCTACTTGATCCAAAAACAGAGGGAGAAAAGAGTCGGAAAAGCCGTGCAGGCCGGCACCAAGATGGAAATCTCACCTTTGTGCCTAAATGATGAATGCAAAGATAGAATGACTTACAGTGCCTCCAGCTCTCCATGCGGGATGCAAAGCAGAAATTATTAAACCTAATCTAAATGCCGGTATGCAAGCAGAAATCGTCCTAAGCAGGCAATTGCTACGTGAAGAACCACAAGTCAATCACCAATCCTCAACCCTAGAGTCCGGTCTAGGCTCACCCCTCCTCCTCTCGATACATCGAGTTCAGGAGAAGCGCTTGGCAGGATGAGCTCGCGGCGCGACGGATCAAATACTAATGATTAACTGTTTAATTAGACTAAGTCCAAATACGATCTATAGGTACATGCAATGGTTATTAGGGTGCTTGGACCTAATCTAATTGATCAAGCAAAAGCCTAAAAATCTAAGGGCTCAATCCACAAAAGAAATGAAAAAGAAATCAAAACCGGAAAATGACAGTCGAGAAACGCGAAGAAAACCGTGTGGGCCCCCAGGTGATCAATCACCTGGAAGTTAGGCCCGAAAGTCCTGAGTATCCGAGGGTACCTGTATTATTATAATTCAAATTACTCTCTCTCACAAAAATAGAAAAAATCTAACTATCTCTCTCTCTCTCTCTCAAGCTCTCCTGTTCTCTCCTGCCGGCTAGGGTAGAATAGCCGGCTCCTCCTCCCAAGGTTGCGTAGGATCCCCTAGGCGATCCTCCTCGGTCAGCGTCCCTCGCAAGTAAACAAGAGAGGTGTCAGAAAGTTCAAAACAAATTATGCACTAAAAACAGATAATCAAAAATGGCTAAGCAGATAAACGACACAAATGTACTCTACAAACTGATGTTCCCCGGCAACGGCGCCATTTGAAAAACGAAAATGCGAGAGCCGCTAAATAGTGGTCTGACAAATCAGACTCACTGTCGTTGGGGCGACTATTCAAGCCTTCACGTTCGTCAACAATTAACCCACACAATTAATCAAACAATCAAGAGCAAGGAGAGCTACTTAGCCAATCTGGAACTTTTTTGTGGGTCTTTAATTTTATAATTTTTTATTTTGTATTTTGATTTTTAATTTTCTGATTTTTTATATTTTATCTCTTTTTTTATTTTCTTTTTTTTAATATTGGAATATATATATATATATAATATAAGAAAGGATGTGCTAGGATATTTATAAAAATAAGGAAAAAATAGTCAAAAATTAGGGAATAAAATATTTTTGGTCTTTTTATGATTTTTTACTGTTTTGTGATATTTGGGGATTTTTCAGAATATTTTTGGTATTTTTAAAAGTGAAAGTACAAGAAAACAGTGGATAAATTACTGGTCGAAACTAAAATGGGAAGGAAAAATATCAACTAATATCAAAATTTTCCCAAATTAATTTTAAAATAAAGAGAATAAAATAGGAAACCTACAAAACCTGAGTTTGCATTTTTTTAGAGTTTTTTAATTTTTTTAGATTTTTCTGAAGTTTTGGAGTATTTTCTAATTTTTAAGGTTTTTGTTTTGAGATTTTTAGTGATTTTTGGGCAGACACTAGAATACAATAAAATAGATAGTAGGTAATTTTGTTGGAATCTTTTAAGGTGTTTTAATATTTTTTTGGTATTTCCTAAAATAGACAGTAGCTAAAATGCATGTTTTTGATTTGTAATAAATATTAAAATATAATGGAATTCAAAATAAAAATGATGGCGTGAAACTATAAGTTAACAGGAGCTTAAAATAATTTTTGTGGAATTTTTGGGATTTTATTGATGTGTGAAATAAATAAGATAAGCACACAAAAATAACTAAGCCTGGCAGGGGTATAAGTGCAAATATCAAAACATCCAAGGGCCTGATTGCAATTTTCACCAAAATACACGCGTGACACACGTGCTCTGCGGTTCACAGGGGTATAAATGCGAATAATAAAATTCAGCAGGGTCTGAGTGCAAATTACCCTAAATATATTTTAATATTTGCGTACAGGGGCATATCTGAAATTAACAAAAACCTCTGGGTTTAAAATGCAAAATACCCAGGAAATAATCATGCGGCCAGGAACGAATCACTTATCCATGTGGCGAATCCAGCGGCTGTGGAAGGGGCGCTGATGGACGGCGGCGATGCAGCTCAAAGATGACACGTGTCGCTCATCGGTCGACCCGTACCCCTTCGCTTTGAGCGGGCAAGATTAGATCATGAGAGGCTGATCGGACGGCTGGGAGACAACCCGATCTTACGGTTGCTGAACGGCTGGAAGAACAAGGCTGATCCGACGGCTGGGTGAGGATGACGAAGAACACCGCCTGGAGGTCACTTGGATCGTCGATTCCGGCCGATACACGGCCTCCACCAGCCCCGGACCGAGGGTAAAATGGTCCTGGGGCTCGTCCGCGTCGATTGAGCTTCTCAGCCGAAGCTGAGATGACCGGAGGTGCCCGGACGAGGGGGGTCGCATGGTGGATGCTTCCCTGAACCGTCGAGACTCGATTGATCCTCCTCTTGCGTTCTTTCCTGCAGGGTTAGAAACACGGCAAAAAGGGGGAGCTCGGAGTGCTCTCAAATGGTACGATGGTGGCGAATCGTGGCTCGGGCGTGGAGCTCCGGCGATCGGCGGAGAGGGAGCTCGGGCGTCTCAATCTGAGCGAGATCGAGGTGTATGGAGGTGCGTCGGGGCGAGAGAAGGTGAAGGGGAAATTGATGGAGGTGGAAGTGAGTCGATTCAACAGGTGGATGAGGCGTAACACGGTGGCGGAGCGGAGCTCCGCTGTGGAGTGATTTGCGAATTTACGATGAACGAAGCTAAGGAATCGAAACCTGTTGTAGATCTACGCTACCTAAGGCTAAGGCTACAAAATGGAAAAGGAAGGAGGCGAAACGCTCACCGAGAGACCAAGGTCGAGCTTGGTGGCGGAGCTCCGGCAGTGAGGTGGATCACACCTGGATTCGACACCGATGAACTTCAAATCGAGCTCTGCGACTTCCCGCTGTCACCAGGAGGCTGATGGGCTCAAGGGATTAGGGTTTCAACGGTGGAAGAGGGATCAAACTTTGAAGGGAAGAAGGGTGTGGCTTTTGAAGAGTTGACGGTCGGGGTGTGAAGATCGAAGAATATCACGCGAATCGTGAGTCCTCAGACCAAGCTAGACCATGCACGACTTTCATGGGTAGTCGAGCAACAATTTTGCAGAAGGCGTCGACATGATTTGATGAAAGAAAACACCTCGAAAATTTCATGAACAAGAGACAAAACGACGCTCTGACAGGTCTATGGGAGGAGGTAAGACAGTTGACTGAGGTCAACTGTCAGACCAACCTAGTTGGTCCACGTGGACCAACCAGGAAAAATCCCCTAAAAAATATTTCAAAAATCATTTAAAAATAAAAAATGGGTTAATTAAATTTTGGTTATAAAATAAAAAATGTTTATTATTTTATGAATTATTTTATGGTACTTTTTAATTATTTTTTGGAGGTATAATTTTATAAGTTGCCTTTTATGCCCTTTATAGGTATAATACCTATATATTTTATTAATTTATTTTTATATTGTGTATTTAATTTTATTATTTTTATTTATTATTTTATAAAATTATAAAATACTTTTATACACATAAATATATTTTTGTTTTATTTTTCTGATGTATTTCGTTTGTTAAATAAAATAAAAGTATGTATAATATAGGTATATTTTGTAGGTATAATACCTATGTATTTGATATATACCAATATTTTATTTTGGATTTCTTTTGAGTTTTTATTCTGATTTTAATATACATAATTATTATAAATAAGATTTACAAAATTTTAAAAATATAAAAATACAAAAATAATGAATAAATAATAAATTGAATATTTTATTCTGTACTACTATACAATGAGGGTCCAAAACTCAACTTTCAAACCGTAGCTCCGCCAAATGCGAAACCACTGTCATTAAATAGCTTATTTTATACTATATACAATTAAAGGTGAGTTTGCTGCATTTGGAGTTTTCATTTGTGAGATACGGGTCTGGGAAGTTGGGATTCTGGATTTTTATTCAGACCATAACTTTTTATCTGTACATTATTTTTCAGTGAAATGAATTTTGTATTTTTCTATATAAAATTATCTACATCTTTCATGTACTAATTTTCTTTATTTGGAGTAAAATGTGGAACCAAAAATAGGTCCCAAAATGAATAAAGAATGGATGCAAAACATTGTATTCTGGCCCTTATCTCCCCCTACTTTATTCCTTGTCGACCTATTCATCAAGATGCCTAGGTCTCGTGGTTTCGGGTCATAAAATATTTACAATATTTTATTCTTTTTCTTTTCTTTTATTTATTCTATAATTTTGGCTTTAATTACAGTATTTTATACACTATTTACATGCACATGCATGAATGCTAATATGCTCTAATTAAGGATATTTACAAGCATTTACTACGGTTTTTGAGGCCAAAATGATAGAATAAAGATGATGAAATGTGGATTCATCACATATCAAAGAGCTTTAAATGACCTTTCAAACGCCATTGATTCCTTGAATTTCGATAAAAGGTGCAAGAGATATTAACGCATCAAATCAAGGGCATAAATGAAATAAAAGTTCAACAAAGCATGATAAAAAGGTCCAAAATTGGAATGAAATATAATGCATACAAGTCATCAGGATACACGTGCAAATTCACCAGGTACGGGAATATAAATGCAAATATAATAAATCGGTGGTACTTATCAGCGAATTTCCCAAGGGGGCATGCACTCTACATGCGTTGTAGAGGGACCTCAATACAATTTCGGAAGAATGTGTGCCTATGTATTGCAATTTATCCACTTCACATGCACCTTCTCACGTGGTGGATTAGGTTCGGGCAGCGATAGTGGCTCGAGCCACGTAGAAAGGTCTGGGGCTTCAAGGACTGGTTCAGGCACCCAAGCCTTGGGCTTGAATCGATGCTTCAGATTCGAGGTTGTGTGACAACCACAACTGTTATATCAAATTTAAACAATATGATCCAATGGTATATGTAGCGTGTGGTAGCAACCCTCTCCTCCGTACATGGCAGAGCCTGGTGGAGCTTCAACGAAGGGGCTCGTGCTCCTCCTTGCTCCGTGAAGTGATCTAGACATCATGAAGTTGTTACAAAGCTTGATGAAGAAGGTGGAGACTCCAGGTAGCTGTTGCACATCCTGGCGCATCAAGTCAAGTGATGATTGTTGGTGGCATATGAGCTCAAGATGGCCCCGACGATTGTCCGACCAATGAAGTACCTGCGAGGTTAGGAGCATACATCTGAGCAAGGAGATAAGAATGGGAGCGAAACCAGGGATCTTCATAGGTTCTAGACTTGAGCCCTAATGTTTCCAACACCATTTGTAAGGGGTCAGAAATATCGAGGTGGATAGGGGTGTGTAAAAGTGATCAGAAGAAGATGAAGGAGACACATAGATGGCAGTGTAACGACGAATGCGATGGAGTGGTCAAGTGACGATGAAGGTACGAAAACACACGAGAAAAATAAGGGAGAACGAAAATAAAACAACAAACAAATTGAGAAGCGAGCTTACCTAGAGAAGAAGAAGATCCCGGGGATGAACTTGGAGGTCGAATTAAGGGAATGGAGGAGAGGTTTGGATTCCTCTTCACCGTTCAAACTTTGGCTAGAAGTTGAGCTCCAACAACTCCAAAATCGTGCTGTAACTTGGCCAAACAACCAAGGATCTCGCCAACAATAGCAGGATCATCGTTTCTCTCTCTCACTTGCTCTTTCTATCACAAAGAGGATGAATAGGTTCAGTGTTTCTCATGCAGAAGGGTTGATGGGGAAATTTTTCAATGGAGTTCAAGTATTTGAAGAATTGATGGAGGCATATCCATGAGGTACGCATAGAGGTTCAAGCACCCCTCGTTGACTAACGATTGGAGAAGATGAGGTCCAAGGTTTAGGGCATGTGAGAGGAATGTGTGGTCGACGTGGGGGAGTGATCGGTGATTGAGGAGGTTGCTCGGAGAAGTGGAAGAAAATGGGTGTATATTGGTAGTTGGGTGTGTGATCATGTGAAAGAGATGTGGGGTGGAGGTAGGCAAAGGAGCTTGACCGTTGTATCATGCGATCCAACAGCCGAGGGAATGGCGCAAGTAGAGGGCTTTGATATGATCTAGAGATCAGATCAAATGGAGAATGCAGCATGTAGGATCGTCTAGTATGGGATCCATCAAGATGGATCGATATCAGGGAATGAAGGTGGGTGGTAGGTCGAGAGGTGGGCCACATGGGCGGCCCAAGGGGCACAATGTGGCCTAATGAAATAAAAGATAAATACACAAATAACAGATAAATAAACTAAAATATCTACAAGTCTCAAAATAAAAATATTCAACATGAAAGTTGTAGATATTTTTGAGATCTACAAATTTTATGTAAAACTCAAGATGAAAATAAACAATATATACAAACTAAAATTTTTGTAAGTATTTTTAAGTAATCAAAAATAAACTTTTAGTTTCTTATGAGATTTTTTGGTATTTTAATTTATAAAAAATTATAAAACAAATATATACAATATTAAACTTATTTTATGGTACTTTTAGTAATAAGAAAATAAAAGCAATAAAGAAATAAAGGTAAAGTTATTTATGTACACTTAATTATGATTAATTATTTAAAAAGGTTAAAAGTTAATATTAGTGAATTAATCAAGTAATGCATTGAATAAACTAAGTAAGAGAGATACTAATCATAAAATAACATGATATATCATGGATTTATCACGCCCTATACTTAAACCTTTCTCGTCCTCGAGCATATAAAAAATAAAATAAGTTGGATCAATCTCTGGCAGTGCATGTGAAATAAAAGACTTGACCCGTTCAAGACCCCTCGATTTTAGTGGTCCTAGAACTCTAAGTTGAACCAAGCCCTAGTCAAAAGGTATCCAACTTCTCTAATAATGAAACTCTCTTTGTATGCATGTATAATAAGGATATGACATTAAAGAGTGGACTGTAGTTACAAGAATAGAGTTGAAACATGTAAGACCCGTCCTCCCGAGGACCTTAGGTTACCAGTCAAACACGTCATTTGCACACTTAACAAGCTTAAGTTAATCTCATGCTTATGAAAACCTGGGGAATTTTTTTCACTTTTTAAACATGACATTCACAAGATTTAAATTTGGCTAAGCAAGCAACCACAAAAAAACTAAAAGCGGAAGTAAGTAGTCCCAGAACTAAACGACAACATATCCATTCATTTACATGCTGAAGTTTCGCAACATTCAATATGCATGTATGTATCCCAAAAAATAACACTATAGAGGAGAACACAACAAACAACTGTCTAATGAGCTCCAAAAGAATATACCTGCTCTGTAAGTGTAGCACCAAAAAGAAACAACAGTTAAGCACACTTTAGGAAATAACCAGTTGTACTAATTCTCCTCTTGAGATATCTATATGAATGAAATGTTCTGGTGACTTGTGGTTACAGAAATCTTATGAATGTCAAAAAAAAATTTCCCATTCGGCTTCATGAGACGTCATAAGACTCTCGTTATTCGAAACCCAAGCTATTAAGTTATATGAATGCGTGTATCGGGGTAACCTTGCTCTGATACCAAACCTATAAGACCCGTCCTCCCGAGGACCTTAGGTTACCCGTCAAACACGTCATTTGCACACTTAACAAGCTTAAGTTAATCTCATGCTTATGAAAACCTGGGGAAATTTTTTTTTCGCTTTTTAAACATGACATTCACAAGATTTAAATTTGGCTAAGCAAGCAACCACAAAAAAACTAAAAGCAGAAGTAAGTAGTCCCAGAACTGAACGACAACATATCCATTCATTTTCATTTCATTCATTTACATGCTGAAGTTTCGCAACATTCAATATACATGTATGTATCCCAAAAAATAACACTACAGAGGAGAACACAACAAACAACTGTCTAATGAGCTCTAAAAGAATATACCTGCTCTGTAAGTGTAGCACCAAAAAGAAACAACAACAGCTCAAACTATGTCGGCTACTCGGTCGCTGGACCTTTGCCTGTCACAGATAGAAAAGGGGACAAGCAAGTATCTGTCACAAAGTTATGAAGTACAAATTCTACACAGTTCTACTAAGAAAAGTAGTAAGCACAGACTAGAACATCTAGAAAAACAGTAAGGTAACTATAGTGGACAAAAGAAACTAGCAAGTAAAAGTGGGTTAATTGATTCTTTTAAATTATTTACTTGCTTTCTGGAGTCTAACAAGAACACACTCGCTCACTACAACACTGTGTCTCCCTCGATCAATGGAACTAACCAACAACAACTCAAGCCTAGAAGTAAGTCTGTGGTCTTGGTCCGGTTAGGACCTCGATATCCGAGTAGGACTTCAAAGTCCAGGTTGAACCTCACATGACTATGAGGTATGGTGTACGCCTCAGGGTTGGGGTGCCTCCGTAGGCATGCGATGGTGTCTTGCATCCTAACTAAGTTCCCAACACTCCTTCTAGCTTGTTCTCTCAACTCACATTGATCCTCGGTCGACACATGTGATAGCTCGCTCCCGAAGGTGTATGTGTACTCACAACTCTCTCTCAACATTCACTCCTCGTTAGTCTCGACTAACGGTACTGTCGTCATTAGTCTCATAGCGGAAGAGTCTAAAGATCACATATCTCTTACCCCATCATGAGGTCATAAACCTGGCGGAAAGGTATTGATGAAGTTTTTAGTGTCTGTTACCCACTATCCTATCACCAGTGCACGACATGGTGGAAAGGTAATAATGAAGTCATCAGTTTCTGCTAACCACTACCCCAACACCAGTGCACGACATGGCGGAAAGGTACAAATGGTGACATTGATGTCTACTGACCACTACCCCATCACCAATGCACGACATAGTGGAAAGGTATTTATGGGACATCAATGTCTACTGATGAAACTTCATCTTAACTGGGCAATTGGTGAAATGTCACAAGTCTGTTAATCTCAATCCCATCACTAGAGCACAACCTGGTGGAAGAGTAATAATTATAGCGGCGAGGAAACCCCCGAAGGGATTCGTCTGCTCTCGCCAATCCCAGTGGAAGTGTGGTCCAAGGGAAAGGTAGTGGTAGTACGAATACTACGCCACTGGAGGCAGGAAAGAGAAGTGGTAAGCCTGCCGGACTCGACTTCCTCTCTCGCTGCTCAACTCCTGAAGGAGAAAAGCTAAGTAAAAACCAGACGAGCTCGTAACTAACTGTAGAGAACCCCCAACCTAGGCTCTCAAAGAAAAATCAACGGGTCAGCGGAATGGTCTAGACAACTCGTGGATCCCAACGAAGCGTAAAAACCGAGCCGGCTCGAAGAAAACACGTAAAAAGACTAGGATCCTAGACCCATGCTCTCAATGTTCGCTACCCAAGCCTGAGCGACCTCATCTCCTGCTCAGGTGAGGGTCACCGCGCCCTCGCACAGTCGGAGTATGAATCTCCACGACTGGCCACATGTGACATCACCATTTCTTTTATTTTCATTTTTCACTCTCAGTGTCTATGATTCCTTTGACTTATTTCACATCTACAAGTTATCGGTCCTAAACCCGAACTTGTTCTTACAAGACCTCAACCGATCGAAGGTCAGGGATACATACCTATTATTAGTCTCTCTTTCATCTTTCACTAATGAACATCGTATCCTAGGATCTTTGACTACCAGATTCGTAACATCTTTCTTTCCTATTTTCCCCAAGATTCACAACACATACAAGATCTATCTACTTAAAGATTTTTATTTAAGGCAACATGAAATCAGTTCATAGAT
Source organism: Ottelia alismoides (assembly GCA_037367405.1). Lineage (NCBI taxonomy): Eukaryota > Viridiplantae > Streptophyta > Magnoliopsida > Alismatales > Hydrocharitaceae > Ottelia > Ottelia alismoides. The sequence continues at coordinate 31,376 of JAZKJV010010169.1, read as the reverse complement.
TGGACGAGTTAAACTCCTTACCTTACTTAGAGTCAGATGATAAGTCTTATACAAGGGACACCAAGGAACTTGACCCAACTCACAGGTACTCATTAGTGTGCACATGCAACATGATGTTTTACACTACTTTTGGTCTACTACAAGTGTTACCGAACTCTTTTCAAGTCAATACCACAGCCTACAATATGAGCCAATCATGCCAAAAATATAAATTCCATAAAGTCCTATTTTCATGTGTGATCACACACACACACACACACACACACACACACACACACACACACACACACACACACACACACACACACACACACACACACACACACACACACACACACACACACACACATATATATCAGCCTATAGCTCACAAAACCAAACACTTGGTCTCTTTATTATTAAATTCCCAATTTCAACACACATTCAGTCACATGGAACCATGAATGTACCACCCAACTAGCAAAGTTTATCATCAAGTTTGTCCTCAATTTATTAATCAATATCATGAAATTCGAGCCCACCTTCCTAAGTATCAATAGAGGGCTAATGCACAACTCTAAGATGGGTCTTAAGAGGGACTCTAGCGTTTCAAAGTCATCACACAACAGTAGTAAAATGCATGTGCACTGTTATATGCACAACAACACACATAGCAATTCAAGGCATCTAATTCCTTTCAATTTCTCACCCAACTTCATGGGATTCACCTTCACCAATTTAAGCAACATATAATCTTTAAAGTCCAACAATAAGGAGTTCACTAAGAGGGCATTACATACCCCAAACATGCATATATTCAGCACATAAGTTTTATGCGCAATGTATGAATATAGAAGCAGACACACAGCAGTTCAAGGCCCCAAAACCCTCTCAAATTTTCATGCATACTCATGGCTTCCAACACCACATGATATACTATAAATTCATGTTTAAGGGATAGCAAAACCGTGGCTATTATGCACTCAAAATCACAAACATTCAGCAAGGAATATGCATGCGTGTACAACAACTTATCACAGTGAACCATCAGTCCAAAACCATCAACTTCAACTCAAAATCCATCTCCTCTAAGGAGTTGAGTTACTATAAGATCACTCATATCATGTATGAGGAGAACTCGATGATATGGCATTTTAAAAAAACACAAAAAGATGTATGCTAATGGATCTAACATGCATACACTGAAATTTGGCTAACATTCCTTGGACAACAGCTATCTTTCCCAAAATCACCGCCAAAACTTAAACCAAAGGCATGGATCTCATGGGTTTTATAACACTCATTCATACAACATCCAAACCACGAGGAATGGTTCTTAAGATCATCTCAAAAATCATGCATAACCCAAATACAAGGAAGATCACAGATTCTGAAATTCGTTGAACTGCAATATAGCAACAGTTAAAACACTCCCAAATCATCTTCAAATCCACTTCTAAGCCATGGATTAAAGGCCAATAGGATGGAGACAAGATCAAACATCAAGGATACTCGAAAATGGCCCTTATATCATACAAAATCATGCATTAATCGCATGCAAATCACAAGAACACATATCTGAATTTCAGCTGCAGGTCCATGTGAACAGCAGCCAAAATCCCCAAAATCATCATACAAATCCGAAATTTGCACATGAATCTAAAGCCAAATTGATGGAGGATATAACATCAATCAAATGCCCACAAAATAGCTCAAGAATGTCCTCAAACCAGGCCAAAAACTCGGATTTATCAAGCATGAACAGATCTGGAAATTCCCAAAACCATTCATCAAAAGCCACTCCAAAACCAAATCAAAGTCCAACAAGAATCACAATCAAAACTTTGATATTGCAGCTCAACAAAAGGCTCATAGAGTGGAGAAAATTCTATCTTAATGGCATCAAAGAGGGGTAAGATTTGTACCTTTAAACAGTGCTCAAGAACAGCTCAAGAACAGGAGCAACTCCAGTCTTCTATCACCAATTTCGATCCAAGCTTGGCCTTGGATCCTACATGGGCAACACTTGATCTTTGTTCCTCTCCTTCCCAGCTTTAATTTGAGCCCAAGAATTCAAATTTTGGAGGAGAAATGAGGGAGAAAACTAAGAAAGAAGATGGAGGTCCATGGAAATTTCGGCCATGGAGAAGAGAGCTCCATCTCTCAAGAGGAAGAAGAAGAAGAATGAGGCTTAAGTGTGGGCGCCCAAGGGGTTAGTGGGGCTATATAGGCCTTGGCTATTTTGCAACAATAACCCACAAAACTTTCAAATATTGCAAACAAGGCCCACCCATGAATAGTGATCCCACACTAATCACATTTAACCACTTAATCTCCTCTTGGCCACTAACAACTACTTAATCACTTAATGGCTTTCCAAATCCCATCAACTTTCATCCATAATCATTCATCATTTAGGATTTAGTTGGCCTTTAGAATTTAGGGATGTTACAAAACATCACCCAAAGTTCAAGTCCAAGGGACTACCCTAAGAACCCAATCTTCAACACTAGGGAATAGATCCTTTGAGAATGAGCTCAATTGGCAAGTGACAAGGCTTTCCGTAAACCAATCTATAGGGAGACATACCTAATAGAAACTTGTACGCCATCCGATAAGACCATAGAACCGAGTCAAGCATTTGAGACCAGTCCTTCCTATCTAGGTGTACAAGTTTCTGAAGAATCCTCTTGATCTCTCTATTCGAAATCTCAGCCAAACCATTCTATGGGTGGGAAGGAGAGGCAACACAATGCTCATTGTCATACTCCTTAATTAGTTTTCTGACATCTCTATTTATGAAGGCTCCCCACTATCTAAAATGAGAATATTGGGAATCTCGAACCATGGAAAAATGTTGTCCTTAAGAAAGGAACAAAGCGTACGACAATCAGCAGCTCGGGTAAGGATAGCTCCACCCAATGACTGATATAATCCACAACAAGCATGATGAACTGAAATATCCCTGACTGATAGGGAATAGGCCAAGGAAGTCTATGCCCCAAGCATAAAAATATATGAAATATGTATGCATCTCGGGGGCATGGTATCTTTGGAAGTAACGGTTCCTCCCATTCTCTGGCAATTAGTACAATGTCTCACATAATCCATAGCATCCTTAAACAGAGTTGGCCACCATAGGCCGCATTGTAGAACTTTTGCTGCTGTGCGCTTCCGCGAATGATGCCCACCAGCCTCTAATCTATGACAATACTCAAGCACACTGGTTTATTCCGCCTGAGGAATGCACTTCCTCTAGATACAATCCGAAGTTTTTAATAGAGAATTATACACATTTACAAGAATTTAAAAGAATTTTTTACAAACTATATATTAGATTATATGCATTTAATCCAAGATTTTATGAAAAGAATATTTCCTTGTTTTATGTACATAAATTACAACCATGACATTATCTACAAAAGAATTTTATATATAAATTTATACAGGTTTTATGCAAAGAGTTTTATTAAAGAATTTTGTTCATAAAAGAATTTTATTCACATATTTACAAGATGATTAATAGTTCTATTTACAAATATTTTATAACAAGTATGCACACAATATACACAAACAAGTTATTTATATACACAGTGATAAAATAATTTACAAACCATTTTACAAAAGTTTTTACAAACAATTCACAAAACCTTTACAAAATATTTTACAAAAAGATTTTATAAAACATTTTACAAAATTTTACAACACAATTTTCACAAACATTTTATAAAAGGTTTTTACAAACAATTTAAAAACTTTTACAGATCAATTTTATAAATATTTTATTTACAAACATTTTACAAATATTTTTGCAATATAAATAATTTGATACAAAAAATACAACCATTTTACAAACAAAATAATTTTTACAACAATTTTTATAGAAATAATTATACAAAGGTTTTTTTACAAATATTTTACAAAGATATTTTACTAATATTTTACAAAGCATTTATATAAAGAATCCATAGTTTGGTTAGAGCATGGTTCCTTAATTAAGAAATAAAGGGAGAGAGATAGAAAGAGATAAAGTTTCTTCTTCCTTTATTTTTCCATGCCTGAAACAAAAGGATGCAAATTAACAAGTAAAATGAGAAATGAAATGCAAAAATGCCAAAAAAATAAAAACGCACTAGATGATGAGTTCTTAGTAACTACACCAACATAAAACAACAAATTTCAGCGTGATAAAAGAATCGTTTTATATCTTGTTGAGCACATACATAAAAATCAAGTGATTTCAAATACAATTACAATAGACAAGCCTATAAGCAGATCAATAATGTATAGTGGCAAGTTTGAGGGTTGAAAACACTTCGACTCGAGACTTTTACACAGAATTTTATTGTAATTTCTGACTTTATCAGCTTTATTAATAACATTAATATTCATGTTATGTGAAGAACCATAATATATGATGAAGCCTATGTCAGTCGATTACATACATTTTGGATTTTCAAAGAAGATTTTCTTTGGGAAATTTTTCGATTTTTTGTTTGTTTTGTGATTTTTTGAAGATCCATGGACCTACATGCAATTTTTTCAAACTCGATGCCTTTATGTCAAAAAACTAAAACATAGGGATTTATTGATATTTATAAAGCTTGTTAAAATATTAATTTTCCTTTTTTATTTTTGACATAATGGTTGAATGACATAATGGTCCTTGTGGGATTGGATTGTAAATAATACAAAAGAAAAAGGAAAATTCAATTTTTGTATATAATGATAGAATGGGATTGTGAAATTTACATAAAAGAAACAACTATTTTAATAATTTATAAATTAGTCCTTGAAATCAACAAAAATAAAATTAAAATTTAGATTTGTAGAATGCCCCATCGTGGGCCTCCTGAGGGTGGTTTCTTTGGGCACAACTATTTGTGATGAAGGAGCATTAATAATCTCTAAATTCCCTTGTTTTAATTAGGTTGTTTTATTTTTAGGATGAAAATCTAGGTGACTAATAAAAAATGAATCGCACACAAATATCAACCAAAGAGTCTGTCGATACTCCTATATTTATTTTACGTGGTTAAGCTCCAGGGTCGACATAATGAAGCAAATATTGACCTGGGTTTAATTAAAAAATATTTGTTCGATTTTTTTAGAAAAATATTTATATATGAAAAAATAAATGTCATGGGAATGCACGATGGATTTGATTTCTAAGAAAATCAAGCAATTTAGCCCAAGTAAATTAAATTCAATTTAGGTCCAAGTTAGTAAAATCTCAATTTTCCAAGAAACCTCATGCAATGGTAAATGCAAGAAATGTTTTTGGATTTTTCTGAATTAAAGTGCAAGGGAAATTGGACCAAGTTCGAGGGTGTTTTTCAAAATTTTAAAACAAATAAAGTTAAAAAATTATGAAGCTCGGTCTAGATGTGAAAATGAAAAATATTACCCTACTGTAAGTTTTTTAGAATTTTCTGTTAAAATGATTTTTTTTTATAAATTTTCACATGAAAACAGAGTGATTAAGAGTAATTTATTAAATTAATATCAAACATTGATATTTTTCAAAAACAATAATATCCTAGAGAAATCTCGATGATAGAAATCCATTATTTATTTCCTAAAAGTATTAAACGTGGGATGAATTTAAAGCTAATTAAACAACTACTTATAAATTATTTAGAGAAAAATAAAAATTCAAAATGACATGAATTTTAAAGAAATGAAAGAGCAAAATTCAGTCTGCAGTCAGTGATTTTTAGCGAATTTTCAAAGCTACGTGTGTTTTGTTAAGAATCAATGAAGCACAAGTGGGCAAACCATCTGGCTTTCCATCACAAACCAATATGTATCATAAAAATACCAATAAATGTCCATGATGTAGAGCATTAATCAAAGTATAATATGCAGTTTTGGAATTGAAATTTTAGGATGTAAAAATATGCAAAAAGAAGATCAAGCACAAAGTTATTTATGTAAAATAATAAATTGGAATTGATCTTCAAAATGTGCACAGGAGCACTTATGTAAATACTAAAACTTAACTGGATTTTACTACAAAATTAACATGGATGTGGATAGGGTTGGGCATCGGATCGGGCCGCATCGGGTTTGTGCTTGCCCGGCCCAAGCCCATTTAAGTATATGGGCTAATGGGTTGAGCCTAGGTCCATTTTATTTTCAAATTCCATGCCCAAGCCCAAACCCGATCCAAACAGAATGGGTTGGGTTCGGGTTGGGCCAGCCCAATTTAACACCTATGTACATGAATATCATGCATTCCGTTCTTCTTGCATTTATCTGGTTGTTTCTTATGCATTAGTGCATGTTTAATACTTTAAGTACGTCAACTAATTCATGAGATCGACATTAGTTGTATATTGGAAATAGAAATGTGGTAAAAACATATGGCGATTAAAGCACCATTCAATTCACCATTATATATTCTATTATAGATAAGGGCACTGTGATCTAATACAGATTGGTTACTTACAATTATACATGCTCTAAAACTTGGGGACACAGATTCCATTCTTGCATATTAATGCAATAATCTTGCATATTAATGTAATAATGTCCTCAATCCATGTTAATGGATATAAATTATCATTGGGTCTAAGTATTTATTCTAAACTCGAAATAAGGATATGAAAGTTAAAACATGGTATTTGGAGAAAACATGAATATTAAAACATGGTATTTGGAGAAAATATGAATATAGTGGATATAGTTATTTCGTATAGGTCGGGCTATCAGGCTTGCGGGTTCTGGCCTTCTCAGGTCCGAACTCGGCTCGATAATCAATTCGAGCTCATTTTGAGGCCCACGGTCCACCCACTAAATTTCGAGTTCGGGTTTGGGTCGGGTTATGCGGGTCAGATTTTGGACCAGGTCGAGCTGGCCCAGCCCAATGCCCAACCCTAGGGGCCTGTTTGGTTGCTGGGTTGGACTGGGTTGGGTTGGGTTGGGGTATCCATGTGAAGTAAATTGTACCCATGTGAATAGTAAACTGTGAGGAGGATTGAGAGGGTTGGAAGAAGGGGTACACCGGTGTACCCCAACCCAATTCAGTCCAACCCAACAACCAAACAGGCCTAGGTGTAGATGATAATGTGAATATGATACCTTCTAGTACACTTGCCATTTGCCCAAACTATGTGAGATGCTCACGTGATTTGGGTCTAGATCAGACGGCTACTTTCAATGCTCTTCTGCGGATCCTGTGGATGGAAGCTCGTAAATCGATTGGACGGATCTTCCTTGGGTATTCTTTCGACGGTCAAGATTAGAATGTCTTTAGAAGGATCGAACATCTCATATGCTCGGTGTTCTTGATCCGAAGATATTTGTTGAATGGGGAAACCCTTTCCTCCTTCGATGAGACCCACAACGGAGCAGTGGCACGGAGCAACGTGGTCTCTCGATCAAGGAGTATGCTTCTCCTGTCGACACTCGATGAGGAGGTACAAAAAGAAAGGTGTACAGTGAAGAGCAGCTGAGAGGGGTTGATCGACTCTACCACTCGAAGGGATATAATCCAGCTCTGATGATGTGCTATAGTTGATGCAAATCTCAACTTGGTCGACACACGACCCACGGATATGATGCATGGCTGTTTGGGTCCATGTGATGATCAGAGCATGACCGCCTATAAATGGAAAGAACGACTCGAGACACAGTTCTTGGTCGTGGCATTAAGCACGAAGAAGAAATATGGGCGAGGACTCCTTTGCCAGGTGTAGAGGAGCGTGACTCCGGTCTATGCTAAACCGAAGATGGATGATTGTGGGAGACAGATAGGAACTGGAAGGGGAGAGTGATGATGGCGTTAGTTTGGGAAGTTGGGTTCCAGAGCAAGACGATGAGGAAGATAAATGGGGAAGGCAGAGCTATAGTAGCAGAGAACCTAAGCTAATAAATTATCTGGAATTGGACTCGATTGCCTGGAAGGAGAAGGATGCAGACTTCTTCCTCGTTGGTTCTCGCTTCAGAGTGGGCAACAGCCCAATCTGAAGCTTGGCAAGCTTCAAGGACTCACGTCAAGGAGCTGTAGCTCCTTGGATCTCCCCCAAGGTGTGGTCAACAGTCGTGGCCTCGACGTACCTTCTTCTTGTTGTATTTAAAATTGTATTTAGATTTTAATTGGAAAATCTATGTAATTACAATTAAATTTAATTTGATTTCAATTGAGAAACCAAATGATTTGGAGGGAAAGTTGGGAATTCCCAAATTTGAAACATAGATAAGTTTGGGTTGAAGTTTAGTACCATACCTTGGAGCTCTAAACTTTTGATGGACTTATATATGAGTTCACACCCGAAGCTCTTGTAGCAATAGTAGATAGGAGGAATGGAGGACCACACACGTGCGCGTTCCGCTCCGTCTCCGGCTCGAGAGAGTCAAATCGGATCTCGGATTAATTTGATTTCGGTCACAATGGGAATGTGACTCGATTTAGCCGCGGTTTTGGAATCCGAAGGGACACGCCCGTTGAGGGGTGTTTTCGGAAACCAAGGGTCACCGCGCGCTAGGGCACGCGAGCCCCTCTTTTTTTATCCCTCACCCGACACCGTCTTTCTTCACTCGCAAGAAAAACCCCACCCGTCGCCGTCGCTCTTCCTCTCGTTTCTCACGCCTGCGACCCTGTTCTTCTCGGTTGCAAGTTCTCGGAGGTGCTTTCGAAGACGATCTCGTCGGTGTGCGCGGACAAGGACCGTTAACCGTCGTATCCTGGGAGCAGATCGCCAGTACCCTTCGCACCGGTATTGTGGGGGCGAAATCCTCTCTAAGGACAGTCCATTTCATGGACGCTTCGGTGATCTCTAACCTAATCTTTCTTATACTTCGTTTGCCGCAATTTATTTATTGCTTACCTTTTCCTAGATCTCGCCCGGTTGTTTCTTTCCGTATGATTAATCGGTTCATGCTTGCATGTCCTAATCGGATAATGGATTGAAAATATATGACGTTAATGATATTAATATGTGATACGTTTATTTCCGTTCATTTGGATCCGTGTAATTACTATTTATTATATGCTTGTTTGATCCTGTTTACAACAATCTTAGAGAGGATTTCCGAAACCGATTATAAAACAATGTCGGAAACCATGTTTAAATCGAGGGTTCATATGACGGGTATGCCTGAAAAGTTCGGTGGACAGAACTTTAAGCATTCACAACAACGCATGAAGGTCTGGTTTACCACCATTGCATTAATCTCGATGTTTGAAACCGACTGTCCTACGGTGGAAGAAGAAAACCCCTCACCTGATAGCCAGAAGGCGCAATTTGCGTGGAAGGAATGCGATCGTATATGTCATGGTTGCATCTTGTTGGGTCTGTCCAACACGTTGTTTGACATATATTGTTCGTTCACACAGACTGCGAAAGGGCTATGGGAAGACCTGGACCGAAAGTATAATACCGAAGACCTCGGTATTGAGAAATACTTCGTGGCCAAGTTTTTGAAGTTTTCCATGGTCGAAGGGAAGTCAGTTCTGAACAAGCACACGAGTTTTTACTCCTGCTCCATGGTTTAGAGGATGCCGAAATGAAACTTCCAGAGAAGTTTCAAGTCATGTGCATCATAGAAAAATTCCCCAAGTCATGGGAAGACTTCGGTATGACCCTTAAACACAAGAAGGGAAAATTTTCTATGGATGACTTGATGCTGGCAATTGCCATAGATGAGGAACACTGGAAACAAAAACATGTGCTTCCTGTTGATATTAAGACTAATGTCAATATCATGACCTTAAAGGGCAAAGATAAGAAGGGAAATGGTCCTAATAACAATAAAATGAAACTAAAGGGCAAGATCTAGAAAAAAGAAAAGAATAAACCCTGCTGACACTGTAATCAGGTTGGCCATTGGAAGAAGGGTTGTCCGTCCTTGAAGGCTCAACCTAAGGCTGCAGACGGGAGTCCTCAAGTGAATATGATCACTATGGGACTCGGCGCTAGTGAGGGGTATGTCTCTGTAAAACCTGAACTATACCATATCCATGATCCAAATGAGTGGCTCGTGGATACGGGAGCCAATGTAAATATTTGTTCTGACAGAACTTTCTTTTCTTTTTATCAGACCTACAGTGGTGGGACTGTGAAGATGGGGAACGATTCTGCAGCCAAGGTGCTAGGGTCGGGACAAGTCAACTTGAGGTTCTCCTCTGGACGTGTCTGGACGTTGCACAGGGTGCTGCATGTTCCTGACATCAAGAAGAATGTTTTATCTGGCTCTATCTTAATTAGAAATGGTATTGAATTAAACTTTAAATGTAATAAAGTTGTCATTCTGAGACATCCCATTTTTTATAGAAAAGGCTATTTGACAGACTTTGATTTGTTATTTAGAATTAGATGTGATTCAGTAAATATTAATGAAATGAATGTTCTGAATTCTGAATGTTCTAATTCTGTGTCTCATGTTGTGAATAATCTAGAATCTTGTGATCTGTGGCATGGTAGATTGAGACATGTAAACTTAAATTCAATTAAAAGAATGATGGATTTAGAGTTGATCCCTAAACACACTATTGATAAAACTCAAAAATGTGAAATCGGTGTGCAAGCGAAGACACCTAGGAAGTCTTTTCAGTCTGTCTCTAGAGATAGTGAGATCTTGGATCTAGTGCACACGGATATCTGTGAGTTTAATGGTGTGTTGACCCGAGATAATAAGAAATACTTTATCACCTTTATAGATGATGGCAGTAGATACTGTTATGTAAATCTAATGAGAACCAAGGATGAAGCCTTAGAGAAATTTCTTATATTTAAGAATGAGGCTGAGACACAAACAGGAAAAGTGCTTAAACGCCTTAGGTCAGATAGAGGAGGTGAATATACCTCTAACTTATTTGATGAATAATGCAAATCGTTTGACATAGTTCATGGAGTTACGGCCCCATATTCACCGCAATCAAATGGGATAGCAGAATGGAAAAATAGAACCTTAACTGACATAATCAATGCTCTCTTACAAAGTTCTGAACTTCCAACCTATATGTGGGGAGAAGCCTTGAATACGACTTGCCATATTCTGAATAGGGTTCCTCCAAGACATATGGAAAAGTGTCCCTTTGAACTTTGGAGAAATAGGAAACCGAGTTTAAGATATCTCAAAGTGTGGGGCTGTCTCGCTAAGGTTTTAGTCCTAGAACACAAGAGAAAGAAACTTGGTCCTAAAACTGTTGATGCGGTCTTCTTAGGTTACCAAGAAAACAGCTATGCGTATAGGTTCTTGGTAATTCAGTCTGAGATAGCAGGCATAAAAGTCAACACCATTGTTGAACTCAGTGATGCTACCTTCTTTGAGGATGTCTTCCCATTGAAGACTGGGATTCCTCAGAATCTGACCATTGAGGGCGCCTCTACGTCAGGATCTATTCCAGATCAAGTGAAAAGGATAACGAATGTGGGGGTTGAGACTCAACCAGAACCCAATGATCTTTCTGAAGAGATTGAGCCAAGGAGGAGTAAAAGACCTCAAATAGCCAAGGATCTGGGTAGCGACTTTGTTGTCTACCAGATCGAGGGTGATCCACCAAGTTACAAGGAAGGCATGGCTTCATCTGAAGCAAAACAATGGAAGGAAGCTATCAAATCTGAGATGGATTCCATTATGTCTAATGGAACTTGGGAGTAGGTTGATTTACCCAAAGGGTGCTTTACCATTGGGTGCAAGTGGGTGTTTAAGAGAAAGCTTAGACCTTACGGATCAATTGAAAAGTACAAAGTCAAATTAGTTGCTAAGGGCTTTAGGCAAAAGGAAGGTATCGATTATTTTGATACCTATTCCCCAGTGACTAGGATGACCACAATCCGGATGCTCATAGCATTGGCATCTATATATGATCTCTCCATCCATCAGATGGATGTGAAGACCGCCTTCTTGCATGGCGATCTTGAGGAAGAGATCTATATGGATCAACCTGATGGACTTGTGACTCCTGAGAATGAGGGAAAGGTTTGCAAGCTTGTCAAATCCCTTTACGGATTGAAACAAGCACCAAAGCAGTGGCATGAAAAATTTGACAAGATTATTTTGTCATGTGGCTTTAAGGTTCATGAATCCGATAAGTGTGTCTATTCCAAGGTGAAAGGTGATGAGTGTATTGTCTTGTGCCTATATGTTGATGACATATTGTTGTTCGGATCACATATGAAGATTATTAATGAGATTAAGGCATTCTTGAGTAGCAAGTTTGAGATAAAGGATATGGTTGTTGCTGATGTGATCTTGGGTCTCAAACTAACAAGGTCAGTTGATGGGATTGTAGTTTCTCAATCTCACTATGTTGAGTAGGTACTTGAGAAATCTGGATATCAAGATTGCAAAGCCGTAAGCACTCCTTTTGATTCATCCAAAATGTTGTTTAAGAATAAAAGTGGAGTACCTGTAGCTCACCTAAGGTATTCACAAGTGATAGGAAGTTTAATGTATCTTGCAAATTGCACGAGACCTGATATTTCATTCTCGGTTGCAAAGCTGAATAGATGCACTAGCTATCCTGACCGTACTCACTGGAAGGCTCTGGATCGAGTACTGAAGTTGTTGAAGGGAACTATTTCCCTTAGTTTGCATTATGGTAGACATCCTTCTGTACTAGAAGGATACAGTTATGCAAGCTGGATAGGGAAAATAGAGGAGTCTGGGAGTAATGGTGTTACAGGGTATGTATTTACCCTTGGAGGCGGTGCAGTCTCCTGAAGGTCTGTGAAGCAGACCATTCTAGCTCAATCGACTTTTGAGGCCGAGCTGTGTGCTTTGGATACCACTGGAATTGAGGTTGAATGGCTAAGGGAACTTCTGTCTGAAATTCCCATGGTAGGTCAGCCTGAACCTGCGATCTCGGTACATTGTGATAATATGACCACAATTGCCAAGATCAAGAGTTCAAAGTTCAATCAGAAAACAAGGAGACACATACAAATCAGACTTAAGACGTTAAGGGATTTGGTGTCTCGAGGAGTGTTGGCTGTGGATTTTGTTGGATCCAAAGACAACACGACAGATCCGTTGACTAAGGGACTTGATAGATCTTTAGTCCTAAAGTCTAGGCTTGGGATGGGACTGAGACCCATTGGAAGTTCCTATACAGTAGCAACCCAACCTAACTGAGTGGAGATCCCACAAAGTAGGTTCAATGTGGTAATAACAAGCTATTTGGAGAACTGGTTGGCACTCTAATCTTAATGCGTAAGCATGAGTGTCTTATCCCTGGAAGCCTGAGTGCCATTTAAGCTGCAAGTTTAGGAAGAGTGTAGGCTCTGAATGGGTTCAAGCCTTTGGGCAGGATGTTAGCAGTGCATCCTTGGAGAACGCCACCTATGTGAGTGTTACTGTAGGCCACAGTTAAAGGAAGAGGGTCTTTCCTAAACACACTCATGAAACAGGATAAGGGTGCATGGTCTTTAAGAGCACCAACCCTGAAGATTGCACCAAGAACAACACTTTGTTGTTTCTACCGTATACTTTAACACTAAGGTCTGAAGTTCAAGACGTAGTTCACTTCGTTCATGTTAAAGTGAAAGTAGCAAACTCAGGTAGAGGTTCAAACCGGAAGATACCTTTACTAAAAGCAAAGTGTGGGCAGCCGAAAGAAGTCTCTTAAATCTTTTTTAATCTTTTTTTCAAATTGGTGAATTCGTGGGGGATTGTTGTATTTAAAATTGTATTTAGATTTTAATTGGAAAATCTATGTAATTACAATTAGAGTTAATTTGGTTTCAGTTGGGAAACCAAATGATTTGGAGGGAAAGTTGGGAATTCCCAAATTTGAAACATGGATAAGTTTGGGTTGAAGTTTAGTACCATACCTTGGAGCTCTAAGCTTTTGGTGGACTTATATATGAGTTCACACCCAAGCTCTTGTAGCAATAGTAGAGAGGAGGAATGGAGGACCACACACGCGCGCGCGCTCCGCTCCAGCTCGGGCTTCGGCTCGGGTGAGTCAATTCGGATCTCGGATTAATTTGATTTCGATCACATTGGGAATCTGACTCGATTTAGCCGCGGTTTTGGAATCCGAAGGGACATGCCCTTTGAGGGACGTTTTCGGAAACCAAGGGTCACCGCTGATGAATCTGTGATTCATCACTTCAAAAGTCAAAAATAGAGCCTTGTTCCCGAGAAAATAGAGGCATATTTCCTTTTATATTGCATAAATAGCACTCATGCATGCAGTCATAAATCATACATTTTAGCAGCTCATTTGCATTTAAATAAGAAGCCAAATCCCTTGTAAAATACCTAATCCCTAAAATAACCTCTTCTCTATAATATATACTCCTTAGTTGATAATATAGGGAAGAATGCCAAAAATCCCCCTTGCAAATTAGTCAATAAAGCCCTAGGCCCCTTGTACACTAACATACACATAAAGGCCTCATACAAACTCCGAATTGGGTCTACTTACTCTTAGAATACTACATATTAAAAGACCTTCAAAATGAGACTAATTTCATTGAATTTGGAGCTCGTATGAGAAAGTTGGGTTTTTGGGCCACTTTGTATACTACATATGTATATCTATGTATCCTTGTATTTATATATCATATTTGACCTCATCTCCGTCTTTAGTCAACATGAAACTTGTAGATCTCATCGAGATCTACAACTTTCATGTTTTGAGTTATTCCAAATTCGGCTCCCTCTTCTCTCTACACATGTCTCTTCTTCCAGCCACCCACAGCAGGCCACGTGGCGCCCTCTGGTTGCGCCACGCGGCCCGCTTCCCCTCGCCTCATCCGCCTGCGTCCTCAGCCGTTGGATCTCGCTTCAGATCCAACGGGCCAGCTCTGCCCACGCGCGCCTAATTCCATAGCCGTCAGATCTTCCCCATGCTCCATCTTAACCGCACGTCAACGCGTCGCGCAGAGCGCGCCACGTGGCTCCATCATAGCCCATCATCTTCGAGCCCCGGATCGAATCCTACACGTCCCCTTCCGTTTTGATCACCACCGTTGGATCACAAGATCCAACGGTGGAGACCTCGTCTCCTACCTCCGGGCGCCCCTCTCTCCCACGTCCCTTGCCTTGCGGGAGGGGCGCCCCCTTCCTATTCTTGGATGCACGTCAGCCATCCTCTCCGACCGCCAACACTCCCACGACGTCACCCACTCGTCCCTCATCCTCGCCGTCTACCTCACGCTCCACCACCCCCACCAGAGTCGCCCCACGTCGACCACCAACCTCGCCTCGTCACCAGCCAACCCACCACCTTCAACTTATAAATACGCCACCTCCGGCCGACTTTACCCCCATCCGCCACTCCAGAGAGTATCCCCGAGCTCTGATCCTTCAGTTGGTGACAGCAATTAGGTGATTCATCGAGCGACGAAGGGATTCAACTCCGGCAAGATCCACGGCCGTCACCGCCGTGCTGCAGCCTCCATTCGCGAGCTGCGTGAGCTCAGGCCATCTACCGACCTTCGAGCGACGATCTGGAGCTCAAACCTGAGCTCCATTCCCCAGGTAGATTCCTCTATTTCCTCTCCGATCATTTCTTATTTTTTTTCTTTGTTTTCTCCGACTTTATTCGCCGTCATCGATCATTCTATCGCTTCCAATCCATCTCGACGAGCTTCGCGTCGAAGCTCCCATCTTCGCGGCCACATCCGCACCGCCCGACGACGCACTCCACCAACCATCGACCTCCAGCTCCGCCACTTGGCCGGAGCACCATCGCCTACCATCTCCTTCACGCCCTAGGCCTCGCTGACCACCTCCATCTCTCCACAAACACCCGCACGAGCTCCGGCTCTCTATTTCACACTTGCAGGACCCATCTTCTCACTGAACGGAAGGTCATCGGAGCCATCTTCGAGCTTCATCGCCGTCGTCATCATGCCGCCTTCCGACGCTCCTGAGACCACCATCATCTCCGCCTCCACGCCGCGTAGCTTCCGGGCTATCTCCGACAAGCCGGAGAGCGTCAGCGACACGAGGAAGGACGGGCGGAGCTACAGCCCCGTCGCCGGAGCCCCGCCTTCTCCTCCGCAGTCGGTGGAGGATCGTCGGAGCGGACGAGCAGCTGCCGTTCGATTGCATCGATCGAACGACCCTCACATCGCCACGTCGCTCGCCACCGGACTCGCCTTCGACCGTCGGATCATCATCGATCCAAAGACCAGAGGACACGCCACGCGTCAGCACCGACAACCCTCAGATCCATCTTGATCTGAGGGCCTTCAGAACGCCACGTAGCCTCGGCCCGACCCTCCTCTCCGAGCCTAGGTTCGGGTTGCACGAACCAATCTCCGGACCTCCAAAGCGCCCGAACCTCGATCCGAGCCGCTGCAGCCATCCGAGCCTAGGCCGCCCACGTGAGGAGCACGTGCGACCTGGGTAAATTGCACAGAGGCCCCTGGAGCTTTTCATATTTGCAAAAAGGTCCCTGTGAAGCAGATTCCACGTGAGGAGCACGTGCCCTGTGGAGATTTTGCACAAGAGTCCCCCACATTATAGGTAATTGCATTTTAGTCCCTGTCTGCAAATTTGCTTATTGTAATTTTAATTTCCTGTATTGCATTTACACCCCTGTGTTTGCACGCATCCCTAGATTGCATTTTACATCATTTCGAAAATTTAAAAATTGCATTTTGTTGGGAATTTTGTCCTCTGTCTACTGGTCCACGTGTCATATTTTTGTAAGTTCAGTTGAATTATTAATGAATTAATTGGTGAATTTTTGATATATTTTGCCCAGTGACACCTTTTGATTTATAGTTAATTCTCTGTACCTTCAAAAATCATCAAAAATTCAAAGTAGCTTAAGGACACTATTCTTAGCATACCATAAAAATTTCATATCATTTGCACGCATATCAAGGCCTAAATAAATTGTTAAGTGATTTTCTTAAATTAATTTTAGTTAATTCATTTCACAGTGAAATTAAGTTCTGTTAATTTTCCTAGGTCCCTTATCATTAGAGCCACCTAGGATAATTTTAGTTCTTGAAAAAATTGTGGTTTGATATTTATTAAAAATTAAATACTGAAAATCACTCTGTCTGTTTATTTAATTCACAGTAAATTTATTTAGTGTCGAAAAATTCCAAAAAAATTAGTGTAGGTCATTTTCATCCTCATTAATCAACTGGTCAATTTTCATAATTTTTGGACTTCATTTGATATCATAATTAAATTGAACGTTAAATTGGCCTGCATTGTCTGCATAAGTTTGCACAGAAATTGAAAAAGACAAAAAAAATTACCTCCCGAAAATCTTACACTTAGAAATTTGCTAAAAATCTACCTAAGGAGACAGATGCCTCCCTGAGATCGACCTTGGACTCCACCAAATAAAAAAATTTGCCGCTTAAAATTAACTTCATATTAATCGATAAGTGGTTTTTGATTAACCCCTCGTATCCGACTGCAACGAATCATCAACATTAATTTGGACATTAATTTGACCGAATTAACACAGGGTGCGGGACACTTATCAAAATGGCGTCGTTGCTGGGGAGGCACGGCTTAGGTTAAATTTTAGCAAATTTTTGAGTGTTTAATTTTCCTTCCCCGAGTAGTCTGACCCCCGGTTTTCTTGTAATTATTTTTTCTCTCTCCTTTATTTCTTGCATTATTTTTTTTGTGTCACTCTCTGATCTTATTTTGTTTCTGTGCGAGGAACGCGAGGAGTCGACGATGCTTCGAAGACTTCATTTTAACTTTATTGAGTTGAAGAGGGCATTGTATTTTTTTACTTATTTTATTTCTTTTCTTCGCATCATTTCCAGCGGTTCCCGTTTGGGTCCTCGCGTGTGTAAGTATAGTGGAACTGTGTCCCAAGTGCTGTGTGGGTGTCCCAAGTGCTGTGTGGGTGAATTGTAACTTAGCATGCACTAGCGGCTCCTCGAGCCATTCTAGGAATTGTTTGTGCTCGTAATCAATAGGACCACACAATACACTTAAAAGACGCACCTAGACCGCAGTACTTAGTCAAAATTAAACTGTTCTTCACGATAATAGAACTGCTTGTCTAGGAGCGGCTTTTCATCGCTTGCATTTGCATGTAGAGTAAAAAGATATCAATTCTGTATTGCATCCTGCATAAAAAAAAGCGAAGGGATCACTGTAAGTATTCTCTACTCAGCATCCGCATCATCGATTTTTCGTGCATCGGCTTTTCTCGATTTCCCCCTCTGATTTTCTCACTTAAATTAAACAGGAAATTGGGACTGTCCGATAGGCGTGCTTTGTGGTAGACTAATTAAAGTGATAACTTAACTTTAAAAATCGGGACTGCTAACAGTATTGACCAAAAAAAAGAATAAAATCTGAAAATTGTTTGCGGGAGATTAATCCCCGACCTTGTATTCAGGCTGAGTAAGGGTACTTGAGTGTGTGTGAACACATTAAGGTAGAGCACAAATCCCCGTCTTCCATATCACGTTCTAACTGTTCCTAGCAAATATCACAGGCCGAATAATTTAAGATTCTTTGACTAGTACCAAGTAGCCTCCGCCTGTCTCAGGTAGATAGGGGCGAAATTGTGGTACTTTGCGACAAGCTGCCAGTAACCCCCCGGGGTGAAGTTCCAGCCTTGTCAGCCTCCGCCTGCTTGCAGGTAGATAGGGGCATGGTCACTGAATCCATCGGCTTGGGATAGGAGCGGAGAAAGGAAGGAGCGGCGGTATCTTAGGCGACAGGATAAACAGGGAAGACACATCCGGCTCTGAGCCGACTTCCCTTTAGGCCGCGTAATCCTTGCTATTTTGCTTGAATATCACACTTAAAAACTACAAGATTAATTGGACTCGACTTCGAGTCCTTCACTGTGTTGAGTGTGAACCCAGGGTCTTGGATTGTTCTTTTTGCTTGCTTCAGGTAGGAGTAAAATCCTATCTTCTTCTCGCTTCATCAAGATGAGTGACTGGGGAGATCTCGACGCGTTATTCACTGATCTCTCTATGAGTCCCCCAAGTAACCCATCTTTATCGGTCCGAGCGCACCTTGGACCACCCAGGACTCATGACCCTCTTGAGTCCTGGTTCCCTCATGCTCAGGGTGGTTACTCTCAAACCAACCCTTTTATCTCCTCCAAGATTACCGAGGAAGACCATCGCCTCGGTAATCCCTTCCTTGATTCGCCCTCTAACACCGATCTTATTTTCCAATCCCCAGAACTAGAGGGCGAAATGTCGCCAAGGATGCCGCCAGATGAGGACCAGATGCGACAAATTCTTAGACGCCTCGCCGAAGCCGAACAGAAAAAGGCAGATCTCACGGTGCGGATGGGACAGATCATAGTAGCTGAAGGGATCGACCGACCAATGGTCGACACCTACAACCCGGCGGAGAACGAGATCCAAAACTGGTTAGCACCTGCAGTTCCCGACCAGGCATTTGAGCTGAAGCCCCACTTCCTCAGTCTGCTTCCGAAGTTTAACGGAAACCTCAGTGAAGAACCATACACCTTCCTCCGTGACTTCGAACTAGTGTGCAACAATCTTAGCCATCCCAATGTTGGCCAAGATTATATCCGGTTGAAGGCCACCCCGTTTGCCTTAGGAGATAAGGCTGCTCATTGGTTGAAAAACTTAGGGGTGGTATGTACGACCTGGATGCAGTTCAAGGACCTTTTCTTGAAGAAGTTCTACCCTCTCAGTAGGACTAATCAGATGAGAACGAAGATCGCCAGCTTCGCTCAAGGACCCAGTGAACCTTTCCATGAGGCTTGGGACAGGTTCAATGATCTAGTACAGAAATGCCCATGCCACGGCATTTCGAAGGCGATCTTAGTCCAGACCTTGTTCTGTGGTCTAACCCCAGAGATGCAGGGGTTAGTCAGCGCCGCCTGTGGAGGAAGCTATCTGAACAAGAACGAGCACGCTGTATGGAAGATCCTAGAACAGATGGCAGAAACCGGCAGGTCACAGGCCACAAGGGCCTATCAGTTGTCTCCCTCAATCTTATCCAATGAGACAACTAGAAGGACTGTTGCAGATCTGACTGAGGACCTCATCCCCAGCATGGGGATGATTGCAGACAAGCTTACCATGGTCGAGCAGATCCATAAGAGAGTCGCGGAGATGGAGTCTCTTTCGAGCCTTCCGAAGAAAGTGGAGGAACTCTCTGAAAAGGTAGCTAAGATCAAGCTACCTACCCCTTCTGCACCACCTGTACCTGTACACCGAGTCCATCTTGTACAGGAACAGGCACCGGGGTCTCAGAGCAGCTGGGATCAGACTTATACCCAGCAGAACCATCATGCACCCCCACAAGTGGAAACGGAATACGAGGAGCCTCCGCCAGTATACGAGATCAACGGGCTTTGGTATAGCCGTGACCCAATAGTCTGGCAAATCGAGATGGGGAAGGATCAGCCACACCGCCCATCCCCAGTCTACTAAGAGACCAGGCCCGTTACCGTCCCGCGCTTCCAGTCCAGGCCAGAACAGGGGTACCAGCCGCAACAGTGCACCTACCAGCAGGGGCCAGCACCGTCCCATCAGCAGCAGTATCGGCACGGCCAGCAGGGCCAATACAGGACCACATCTGCACCGCAGCCAGCCCAGCCCACCGAATTGGAGTCCCTCACCTTGGCGATCCAGACCCTGTCTGATAAGGTCCAACAGATGCAGAATGACTACCTGGACATGAGGACCGACATCAATCGGGTCTCTCGTGCCCAGGACCAACAAATGGCGCCAAGGACCCCAATTCCCGCACAGGTTCAGGCCAACCCGAACAGCATACACCAGGGCCAGAACCGACCTCGAGATATGGTATATTATTTAGATAATTACTTATCTGAACATGAGATCCTTTCGTAAGATAATGTTAATCATATATCCCTCAGGAGCGGAAGGACCGTGACCATACCTGATCGTGCACGGGCGCAGAAGGAAGGAGCCTCCGAGACTCTACCTGAGGAGAACTCGGAGGAAGAAGAGGAGGAGCATCACCACCACCATCGCCAACGGAAGAAGAGGACATCTGAGTCCTCGAAGCATCAGTCCCGCAGTCACATAGAGTCAAACGGCACCGATGAAGAGCCCGCACCTCCATCTGAGGAGGATCATCCAGAAGAAGCGGAAGAAGCGTCACCGGTTTCGCCTCAGCATTTTCCTTTTAGTCAGAGTCCAAGTCCGAGTCTGTATCAGAGTCAGAGTCAGAGTCATGTTAAGAACTCAGTTCCAGCAGTTAATGAGAATATTTCAGTTCCAGAACCTGAGTTGGAGTCAATAATCCCTTTCCCCCGAGCTCTCAAGGGTGGAAAGAAGAAAATCAAAAAAATCCAAAAAAATGACCCTGAGATGGCTGAATTTTGCAATAAACACATCAAGGTCACAATCCCTTTTGACAAGTTCGTGGAAATGACCCCTGCATTCCAAAAATACCTTAAGGTGAGATGCACACCTACTAGGGTTAGCAGGAAGACCAAAAGCCGTGTTGAGAAACACGTTTTATCAGTAGCCACGACTTGTGCAATAAAGAACTCGTTTCCTCGGAAACGAAGAGACATGGGTGCACATTATGTAGTGAGTCATGTTGATGACATCGCGTTTGCACGCACTCTCCTGGACAATGGTTCCTCGATCAACTTGATGCCCACAGCCCTCTATGAGCGGCTTAATCTCGGACCTCTTAGGAAATCTAGAGCTATTCTGCAGTTTGCTGACAAATCTACTAAGAGGTCCCAAGGAGAGTTAAGGAACATTGTGATCAAAGTCGAGGGACAAGAATACATGGTGGATTTCACTGTCCTAGATATGGAAACCCCTCGTAATTGGAGAGATTCCCAGATCATTTTAGGTAGGCCCTTCCTCAGAACAGCGGGGGCCTTATTTGATTATAAGAATGGGAAGATTCAGTTCCAAACTCCAGGCGGAGATGAGGAACTTGAAATGAAGCAGACAAGATGGCAGAGATCGGACTCCGAATCCAGCACTGAGTACTCTTCTACCGGAACAGACTGTGAGCATGAAGACATAGTTGGGCCATGGAGACAGAACCCAGCCAGCATCGATGTGTCCATCTCCTTTGAAGATGATCCAGTGCATGAGTCAGTCTGCGAGATCCTCAGGAACGAATACAGCTCTGAGCCTGCATCGCCCTAGATCTTCGATGACATAGAGGCCCAGTTGGGCCTGTCAGTCCTTACATCCTTAGGACAATCGGAAGATGAGGATGACGAGTCGGACGAGGCGTTTGCCGATTGTATGGAAACCTTTGACGATCCGACTCCAGAGCCGCGCTTGGTGGCAGCTATCACAGAAGACGATCCAGCCACTTGCAACACTGAACCAGAGCAGATTGAGCCAGACTTCTTAGACGATCACACTATTCCTGATCTCAAACCTCTACCCACAACCCTGAAATATGCCTTCCTTGCGGGCCAAGACAAGAAATTTCCGGTCATTATCAGTTCACAATTGACCGAGGAGCAGGAATCTCGCTTGCTAGAGATCCTGGAGAAGAACCGCAAGGTAATAGGCTGGAGCATTTCCGATCTCCACGGGATAAATCCCGCTCTGTGTTCGCACCATATTTACTTGGAGAACGAAGCCAAACCCTCTCGTGAATTCCAACGCCGGTTGAATTCAAATTTACGAGAGGTTGTGAAAAAGGAGATAGAAAAATGGTGCGACGCGGGTTTCATTTACCCAATCTCCGACTCTAAGTGGGTGGACCCAATCCATGTTGTCCCGAAAAAGTCGGGAATTCAGACGACCACCAACGAGGACGGAGAGGAGATCGTGACGAGAGTACCCACGTCGTGGCGCGTCTGTGTGGATTACAGACGCTTGAATGCCGCGACGAAGAAGGATCATTTCCCCCTACCGTTCATTAATCAGATCCTAGAAAGATTAGCGGGGAAAGAATTCTTCTGCTTCCTTGATGGGTTCTCGGGCTACAATCAAGTAGCCAAAGCTCCGGAGGACCAGGAAAAGACCACGTTTACATGCCCCTTTGGTACCTATGCTTTCAGGCGCATGCCTTTTGGGCTATGCAATGCTCCAGGTACTTTTCAAAGGTGCATGATTGCTGTATTCGCCGAAATGGTCGGCGAATTCCTGGAAGTCTTCATGGATGACTTCTCGGTCCACGACGATTCTTTTGATTCCTGTCTTAGGAATCTGGACCAAGTCCTCAAAAGATGTTGTGAGGTTAATCTGATGCTCTCCTGGGAGAAAAGTCACTTCATGGTGACGGAGGGCATAGTGTTGGGGCATGTCATCTCCAAGAGAGGAATGGAGGTTGACCCTGCCAAGGTGGACGTGATCAGACGACTCCAGCCACCAACCAACGTAAGACAGTTGCGGTCGTTCCTCGGGCATGTCGGATTCTATCGAAGATTTATTAAGGATTTTTCTAAAATTGCCCGACCGCTAACTGAGCTTTTAGGCAAGGACATGGAGTTTATTGTAGATCACAAATGTCTAGAGGCCTTTAAGCTTTTACAAGGAATGATCATGGACGCACCCATCCTACAAGCCCCAGATTGGTCTCTACCTTTTGAGATCATGACGGACGCCTCAGATTATGCTGTTGGGGCTGTATTGGGACAAAGAAGAGATGGCGTCCCGTTTGCAATTCACTACGCAAGCAAAGTGCTTGATTCTGCTCAGCGTAACTATACAGTTACAGAAAAGGAAATGCTTGCGGTAGTGTTTGCCTTGGACAAATTCAGATCTCACTTAATCGGATCCAAGGTAACTGTGTTCACAGACCACACGGCACTACGATATTTGATGGAGAAGAAGGACGCGAAGGCGCGTCTTCTTCGTTGGATTTTACTTATCCAGGAGTTTGATTTGGACATTCGTGATAAACCTAGAAAGAAGAACGTAGTGGCAGATCATCTTTCTCGTCTCGAAGATCTTAATGCTTCCGAGATTTCCCCGATTCGAGACTCCTTCCCTGACGAGTCGATTTTTGTTATCGACTCACTCCCATGGTACGCCAATATCGTGAACTATCTTGTCTCCAAGAAAGTTCCCGAGGATTGGCCCAAGAGCCAAATCGACCGACTAAAGTCGGACGCTAGACACTACCATTGGGAGGATCCGATCCTTTTCTTTGAAGGACCGGATTGTGTCTGGAGACGTTGTATTCCTCAGGAGGAATACCAGAGTGTCCTTTCTTTATGCCATAGCTTAGAGGCAGGAGGACACCACTCCGGGAAGAGGACCGCATGGAAGGTACTTCAGTGTGGCTTTTACTGGCCGACTCTGTTTCGCGATGCCACCGCCTTCGCGAAGTCGTGCCCAATTTGCCAGAGAATGGGAGGAACCGTTGGTTCCAAGGATGAGATGCCAATGCAGCCGGTCATCATTTGTGATGTCTTTGACGCCTGGGGCATCGATTTCATTGGCACGTTCCCTGTCAGCCACGGGTTCGAATATATCCTCCTTGCGGTAGATTATCTGTCCAGATGGGTGGAGGCTATCCCGACCCGAGCCGCAGACAGCAGGACTGTCTGTAAATTCATCAGAGAGAACATAATCTCTAGGTTCGGGATCCCCAAGATGATGATATCAGACGGGGGTAGCCACTTTGTGAATCGGGAGGTGAAGAAACTCCTGAAGGACTATGGCATCGAACACCGTGTCGCGAGTCCTTACCACCCACAAACCAATGGTATGGCTGAGGTGTCGAATAGGGAGGTGAAAACCATATTGCAAAAGCTTGTCCGCCCGGACAGGAAGGACTGGTCTCAGATCTTGGATCAAGTCCTCTGGGCGTATAGGACGGCTTACAAGACACCGTTAGGCACCTCCCCATTCCGAATGGTATTCGGAAAGCCGTGCCATTTGCCCGCAGAGTTAGTGCACAAATCAGAATGGGCAATAAAGAAGGTCAACTGGAACACACACCTGGGTCGGAAACAGAGAGACATGGATCTGAATGAGCTTGTGGAAGTCAGAAACCGAGCATACGACAACAGTTTGGTGTACAAGGACAAGGTGAAGCGTTGGCATGATAGATATATCAGACGAAAGACCTTTGTTCCTGGACAAAAGGTATGGTTGTTCAATGCTAGGCTGAAGATTTTCCAAGGCAAGTTAAAGTCTAAGTGGACGGGACCATTTGTCGTTCGTACGGTGCATGATAGTGGACGCACCGACATTCCTAGTGAATGGGCAGCTGTTGAAGCACTTTGTCGAATCCAATGAACAGTTAGTCCATGTGAAGGAGATTGTATTCATGCGCGAGACAGATACAGCAGATTCACATCGAGCCGTGCAAGAGACCTTGCAGCAATGAACTCCAGCCATCAGCAGCATCTTGAAAGATTCAGACCGACTCATCTGTGTATACCACCAGTCTTGTACATCCTATCCTTTACCCCTGCGATTCTAGTAACCCATCCCCACAATCATCGAACCATTATCTTGGACTATACTTAGGATGACCAAATCCTAAGTATAGGGGGGAGGGGTCACCCGAGTCGGTTCACTGTACATTCTCCAGATCACATTGGTCCTCATACTCATTTCCTACCGATACTTAGGCTGACCTGAGCCTAAGTATAGGGGGGACCGATGCCCGCATCGTATA
Organism: Ottelia alismoides; assembly: GCA_037367405.1. Classification (NCBI taxonomy): domain Eukaryota; kingdom Viridiplantae; phylum Streptophyta; class Magnoliopsida; order Alismatales; family Hydrocharitaceae; genus Ottelia; species Ottelia alismoides. The sequence goes on along the minus strand of JAZKJV010010169.1, from coordinate 5,921 downwards.
CTCATCCATTTCTCATCTTTCCCTCGTCCGCCCCATTTCTGATCTTCTTCTACACTTAGGCTGTCAGAGCCTAAGTATAGGGGGGTGAGACGACTTCTATACTTTTTGTTCCTTTTGGCTCTCCTACGCTTAGCACGAGCTATGTCTTTTTCCTCGCTCTTCGTGATCTGAGGACATAGCACACGCTAAGTATAGGGGGGCGTGTACATATTACATATATACTTTACCCATAGCTCGTACTTTCGCGTATTTTTGTATATATTTTACAATAATTACGGGTGGGTAAAAATTCGAAAAAAAAAATAAAAATGAAAAATAAAAATGAATAAAGGCTTCTTATTTACTCGTGCATATCATCTCTGCATCCAAAAAAAAAAGTCTTGCATTTCATTCATAGCATGTCATCTGCACATCATCTGCATATCTTGCATATGCAAAGTGAACAGCTAGTGGGTTCTGAACCAAGTTATGAGTAGATATTGAGGATGGACTTGATTTGACCTTAATCCACCTAATTTCAGAGCAACCTCATAGGAACTGGAGTTAAGACTTCTCAGGTCAAGTGACTTAATTCTTTGAGTCCGCAAGTCTATGTTCACATGTCATCTTGATTAGTCTAAGTAGAATATCTCGTGCACACGCATGATTCTTATAGACAGTGACCTAACTTGGACAAGCACAATGCACGTAGCTCTTCATTGATGAGGTGGTGAGGAGGTAGAATCCTTTAGCTTGGAGTAGCACACGGGTGGAAACATCCGTCCTCCTCAAGGGAGGGTAGTGCATCTCAACCTAGTCTGGTGGTGTTGAAATCTAAGGACAGGATGCTGTGGGTTGCAATAATGCTTCAAAAGAGGGATACTCTACTGACTCAAGAGAAAAAAATCCTGATGTACATGCTGCTTTTTGTTGAAAAAAAAATGCAAAAACTCCAAAAAAATCAGACAGGTCCAAGAGAAAATAAAATACCTGTCGGAGCATGTATACTAGTAAAGAAATGCAGCTGGATGACTTGGCTACACTGGTCAGGCATCCCAGGATAGGTAGCTACACTGGCTACCGTCCATTCTCTTCTCTACCCCCTCCTCTTGAGTTGGTCACACTTGAACTTAGAAGGGAATACCCCGCTCCTCGAGGAAAGAGTTACTGGACCGGGTTATTGAGTTACCTTGTTAGAGGAGGCTGGTTCCGAGCCATTTCTGATGTGCAGAGTTACATATCACTTACACAGTACAAGTAAGAATCATAGTCATCAGAAAATTGTGTTTGAGGATTTGTTCTGACCTGACTATTGAGGCGTCTTGAATAGAAGACTTGTGGAACTTGAAGTCTGTTAGGTCTTAAGTGCAGGTCCAAATAAGGTTCCGCCACACAATTAATCCAAAGGTCTAGTCAGGCTCCATTTTTCAACTTTTGTTCATGACCTTGGTTTGGAACCCAAAATCATTTCACTCTTGCATTTCATTTAGTGCTCGGGGACGAGCAAGGTTTAAGTATAGGGGGTTGATGAATCTGTGATTCATCACTTCAAAAGTCAAAAATAGAGCCTTGTTCCCGAGAAAATAGAGGCATATTTCCTTTTATATTGCATAAATAGCACTCATGCATGCCGTCATAAATCATACATTTTAGCAGCTCATTTGCATTTAAATAAGAAGCCAAAATCCCTTGTAAAATACCTAATCCCTAAAATAACCTCTTCTCTATAATATATACTCCTTAGTTGATAATATAGGGAAGAATGCCAAAAATCCCCCTTGCAAATTAATCAATAAAGCCCTAGGCCCCTTGTACACTAAAATACACATAAAGGCCTCATACAAACTCCGAATTGGGTCTACTTACTCTTAGAATATACATATTAAAAGACCTTCAAAATGAGACTAATTTCATTGAATTTGGAGCTCCTATGAGAAAGTTGGGTTTTTGGGCCACTTTGTATACTACATATGTATATCTATGTATCCTTGTATTTATATATCATATTTGACCTCATCTCCGTCTTTGGTCAACATGAAACTTGTAGATCTCATCGAGATCTACAACTTTCATGTTTTGAGTTTTTCCAAATTCGGCTCCCTCTTCTCTCTACACGTGTCTCTTCTTCCAGCCACTCACAGCAGGCCACGTGGTGCCCTCTGGTTGCGCCACGCGGCCCGCTTCCCCTCGCCTCATCCGCCTGCGTCCTCAGCCGTTGGATCTCGCTTCAAATCCAACGGCCCAGCTCTGCCCACGCACGCCTAATTCCATAGCCGTCAGATCTTCCCCGTGCTCCATCTTAACCGCACGTCAACGCCTCGCGCAGAGCGCGCCACGTGGCTCCATCACAGCCCATCATCTCCGAGCCCCGGATCGAATCCTACATGTCCCCTTCCGCTTTGATCACCACTGTTGGATCACAAGATCCAACGGTGGAGACCTCGTCTCCTACCTCCGGGCTCCCCTCTCTCCCACGTCCCTTGCCTTGCGGGAGGGGCACCCCCTTCCTATTCTTGGATGCACGTCAGCCATCCTCTCCGACCGCCAACACTCCCACGACGTCACCCACTCGTCCCTCATCCTCGCCGTCTACCTCACGCTCCACCACCCCCACCAGAGTCGCCCCACGTCGACCACCAACCTCGCCTCGTCACCAGCCAACACACCACCTTCAACTTATAAATACGCCACCTCCGGCCGACTTCACCCCCATCCGCCACTCCAGAGAGTATCCCCGAGCTCTGATCCTTCAGTTGGTGACAGCAATTAGGTGATTCATCGAGCGACGAAGGGATTCAACTCCGGCGAGATCCACGGCCGCCACCGTCGTGCTGCAGCCTCCATCCGCGAGCTGCGTGAGCTCAGGCCATCTACCGACCTTCGAGCGACGACCTGGAGCTCAAACCTGAGCTCCATTCCCCAGGTAGATTCCTCTATTTCCTCTCTGATCATTTCTTATTTTTTTTCTTCGTTTTCTCCGACTTTATTCGCCGTCATCGATCATTCTATCGCTTCCAATCCATCTCGACGAGCTTCGCGTCGAAGCTCCCATCTTCGCGGCCACATCCGCACCGCCCGACGACGCACTCCACCAACCATCGACCTCCAGCTCCGCCACTTGGCCGGAGCACAATCGCCTACCATCTCCTTCACGCCCTAGGCCTCGCTGACCACCTCCATCTCTCCACAAACACCCGCACGAGCTCCGGCTCTCTATTTCACACTTGCAGGACCCATCTTCTCACTGAACGGAAGGTCGCCGGAGCCATCTTCGAGCTTCATCGCCGTCGTCATCAGGCCGCCTTCCGACGCTCCTGAGACCACCATCATCTCCGCCTCCACGCCGCGTAGCTTCCGGGCTATCTCCGACAAGCCGGAGAGCGTCAGCGACACGAGGAAGGACGGGCGGAGCTACAGCCCCGTCGCCGGAGCCCCGCCTTCTCCTCCGCAGGCGGCGGAGGATTGTCGGAGCGGACGAGCAGCTGTCGTTCGATTGCATCGATCGAACGGCCCTCACATCGCCACGTCGCTCGCCACCGGACTCGCCCTCGACCGTCAGATCATCATCGATCCAAAGATCAGAGGACACGCCACGCGTCAGCACCGACAACCCTCGGATCCATCTTGATCCGAGGGCCTTCAGAACGCCACATAGCCTCGGCCCGACCCTCCTCTCCGAGCCTAGGTTCGGGTCGCACGAACCAATCTCCGGACCTCCAAAGCGCCCGAACCTCGATCCGAGCCGCCGCAGCCATCCGAGCCTAGGCCGCCCACGTGAGGAGCACGTGCGGCCTGGGTAAATTGCACAGAGGCCCCTGGAGCTTTTTATATTTGCAAAAAGGTCCCTGTGAAGCAGATTCCACGTGAGGAGCACGTGCCCTGTGGAGATTTTGCACAAGAGTCCCCCACATTATAGGTAATTGCATTTTAGTCCCTGTCTGCATATTTGCTTATTGTAATTTTAATTTCCTGTATTGCATTTATACCCCTGTGTTTGCACGCATCCCTAGATTGCATTTTACATCATTTCGAAAATTTAAAAATTGCGTTTTGTTGGGAATTTTGTCCTCTGTCTATTGGTCCACGTGTCATATTTTTGTAAGTTCAGTTGAATTATTAATGAATTAATTGGTGAATTTTTGATATATTTTGCCCAGTGACACCTTTTGATTTATAGTTAATTCTCTGTACCTTCAAAAATCATCAAAAATTCATAGTAGCTTAAGGACACTATTCTTAGCATACCATAAAAATTTCATATCATTTGCACGCATATCGAGGCCTAAATAAATTGTTAAGTGATTTTCTTAAATTAATTTTAGTTAATTCATTTCACAGTGAAATTAAGTTCTGTTAATTTTCCTAGGTCCCTTATCATTATAGCCACCTAGGATAATTTTAGTTCTTGAAAAAATTGTGGTTTGATATTTATTAAAAATTAAATACTGAAAATCACTTTGTCTGTTTATTTAATTCACAGTAAATTTATTTAGTGTCGAAAAATTCCAAAAAAATTAGTGTAGGTCATTTTCATCCTCATTAATCAACTGGTCAATTTTCATAATTTTTGGACTTCATTTGATATCATAATTAAATTGAACGTTAAATTGGCCCGCATTGTCTGCATAAGTTTGCACAGAAATTGAAAAAGACAAAAAAAAATACCTCCCGAAAATCTTACACTTAGAAATTTGCTAAAAATCTACCTAAGGAGACAGATGCCTCCCTGAGATCGACCTTGGACTCCACCAAGTAAAAAAATTTGCCGCTTAAAATTAACTTCATATTAATCGATAAGTGGTTTTTGATTAACCCCTCGTATCCGACTGCAACGAATCATCAACATTAATTTGGACATTAATTTGACCGAATTAACACAGGGTGTGGGGGCGGTTATCAACCGCGCGCTTAGGGCACGCGAGCCCTTCTTTTTATATCCCTCACCTGACGCCGTCTTTCTTCACTCGCAAGAAAAATCCCACCCGTCGCCGTCGCTCTTCCTCTCGTTTCTCATGCCTGCAACCCTATTCTTCTCGGCTGCAAGTTCTCGGAGATGCTTTCGAGGACGGTCTCGTCGGTGTATGCGTATAAGGACCATCAACCGTCGGTGTCACAGGTGGATTCCTGGGGACGCTGACTTATCTTGCACTGAAACTCAACCCTGGGAGCGGATTGCCAGCACCCTTCGCACCGGTATTGTGGGGGTGAAATCCTCTCTAAGGACAATCCATTTCATGGATGCTTCGGTGATCTCTAACCTAATCTTTCTTATACTTCATTTGCCGCAATTTGTTTATTGCTTATCTTTTCCTGGATCTCGCCCGGTTGTTTCTTTCCGTGTGATTAATCGGTTCATGCTTGCATGTCGTAATCGGATAATGGATTGGAATATATGACGTTAATGATATTAGTATGTGATACGTTTATTTCCGTTCATTTGGATCCGTGTAATTACTATTTATTATATGCTAGTTTGATCCTGTTTACAACACCTCTTTCTGTCACCAAAAGGTCGGAGACTGGAGGTACGCTCCTCTCTGTCGCAGATGTCCTATGAATGAGGTAGCGGTGGTGTTTTGATGATGGATTCACTAGGGTTTCAGAGGTAGCAGAGCAACATGTGAGAGATTGGCAAGGTACGTCGTCGCAAACCTTTTCCTTGGAGTAAATGATAGGGAGAAGATGGTGGAGAATAGAGTGAGGGATGGAAGGGGCAAGGGGAGCTCCCGTCGAGGCGTTGCTTGATAGCTTCTCCTCCTGTCAGGAGGTTTATTTATAAGACGCGAGCCCCTCGAGCCGTCCGCCCCCATCATCCCCGCGCATGCCCGACGTGGCACTGCCGGATCTGGTCATTCCACAACCGCCGACTGCGAAACAGCCAGGGTATGGTTGTTGACCACTAAAGGTCATTTACCGGGTTTATTCAAACATCTCCCACTTGA